>JARQTI010000563.1:532822-561002 GCA_030142655.1 Trachelus tabidus | reverse complement strand
TTGTCTCAAACATTTTTTATGAAAACTCCCTGTTTTCGAGATATTCCACTGTCTAAGTTAAAATGGGACACCCTGTAGAAACGTATATGGGCTGATTTAATTTATCATCGATACGTTCATTAATTATAAGCTGCTAACAATTGTACATAACTGCGTATGTTTAATAATTATTAATCAAACTAGATATTCGATATGGTTGGAGCTTAATTTAATTAAATAACAAAATTCCATGAAATTTCAATATCATGTCAAGAGACATGATAAAACAGGGATCTACAAATATTTTATCATCATCCTTCAAATTGACACGTATTCTAGACGCATTAATAAATTTGACAATATGTATTTAAGCTATAAGATAGGTTATTAATATGGCAATGATTATATAATGGATCGATTTTGTATTTCTATCGTGCTGCACGTGTTCAGCTATCGAAATTCTCCGTTTACCATCCAATTACTGTAGGAATTGAACACCCTATCCCATTATATATATATGGACAAGATATCCTATATATGTATGTACAAGATACATAAGAAGCCGGGAGTATCGTGAAAGCAATCCGAAGAAATGATATTGACCTTTGATTTCAGAGGTGAAAGGTTCAAAAGTTGAAAGGCGTGAAAAATAAACACAAAAGACCGTCAACTTAATGCGGAAGAAACATTGTGAGAACAATTTGAACCACAATGCGATTTCCGCATATCCCATAAGATTGGAAAGCAATGAAGTATTCATTGAGTCCACCTTAGAAACATTGCTTAAACGCACGTACCCCGTGATGCACCATATGAAAAGATGTATACTTCGTCAGGCTGTGTATTACAACAGAAAAAAATAATTGCATAAAAAATAGCTAAAACTGTAGCTTCGCACGTTATAATAAACTTAGGTGATATCCAGGAATATTAGCTAATAGCTATATAACCGTGACTGAGTTAATTATCTGCACAATTCATGCCCTGCACAAGAGCTTCGTCCAAGATGCATTATTTCTTGCCGTTAAAAGACACAGTACACGTTTGAATCTCGCGCGTAAACCAAATGGATGTTGGGCCGTAGTTTGCAGTAGTAGATTCTACTGTTTACTTGGCCTACAGTGATCCAATAGCGAGTACGAGAAGGGAGAGAGGAATTGCAAAGGAACATACGTACAACTGCATTGTTCGTAATTATTGCAAGTGTTGGTTCATATACAAAATGAAGTCCGGATTTGTAAGACAAAGGCGGTTGGCGTGATAAAGGAAGATCCAGGGCCAGCAGGAAGGACGCGTGCAAGTGTAGATTAAATTGTCAGATGGTTGCTTTACGACCCAAGGTACCATAGAATATTGTTCATATAGAGTGGGTGACGTATAGCAAATAATGAGTCTTGTTTCTGGTACAAATAAAAAAGACGAAATAGTACGATAAAAGCCAGATTGGACGTGCTAAATTTGAATAGCGTGAATTTTTCTTTTAATCAAGTGAAATAAAGTGAATGAAATCAAGTGAATAAAAAGGATGTGGAGTCTTGGAAAGAGAATGTAAAAAGATCGGTGGTCGAGACTCGAGCTATGCTGGTTCGGTATAGGAATTGTATACAGTACCCAGTTACTTAGAGATTGTGCAAGCGGATTAAGGAAGGCGAAGAAGGACGCGTCGGACTAGGGAGGCGAAAGGAGAAGCGAATAAAGCGAGGTACAGTCCTATGTATACAATGAAAGAGTGTGTCTGGCTTTACGTCGTAAGCGTAGAGGTTGTTGAAAGACGCGATAGCCAAAGAAGCCTGACTGTTGCGTATTCCCCTTGTTGGGAAGAAAATTTCGAAACCGTTAATTTTCCTGCTCAGTGTCGGAATGGGAAAACGGTGCGAATTGCGACGAATGAGAAAACGTATTGGCCATCTTTATTCCCTGCGGTGGCGTTACGTAGCTTGATGGATATCGGCGAGGCGCCTTCTCAAGTAGCAGTCCTACCCTGCCGGTATGGTAGGAAACACGCAATGTAGATAAACGCATAAAACGCACAGCGCATTTCCCAAGTGACAAGAGACCTGGAACGTCTGTTTCTTTTTTCTTTCATTTCTCTTTATCCTCCTTTGCTTTGTCCCCTTTTATTATCTTTCCTCTATTCTTCTTCCGCACTAGATACCCTTTTACCCTCCAGTTCGGCACTTTATAGGTCTTGCCAGTAGCATCAGTTCTCTTTCAGTTTCTATAGCGCGACATGATGTCTCCTCTGTTCCGTCTCTTCTTTCTCTTTATATTGAAGCTCATCGTGGCCAAAGGACTGTCGTCCAATTAACTTTTTACTTTTGTGTTAAGGGACTCTTGACACCCTTTTTTTACTCTCTCTCTCTCTCTCTCTCTCTCTCTCTCTTTTACCCTCTTCCACTAGTTTTCTTTTATTATTTTTACACGAACCAATCGATACGGAATCTTTGAAAACACCAGTGTACAATAGTGTCAGATGCAGCTGCTATCAGATAGAAATGATAAGGTTGGTTACAGAATGCAATAAGATATATGGCTATTTCTGATATTGGTTTTTCAAGGATTTTTAAATTTCACAAAGTCTTCAACATTACACAATAATTCACGTTGTATCAATAATTGTGACTTTTTTGACTCACCATATAAACGGGCGTTAATCTGGATGAACAAATATGCATAATAAATTTCAATAATACATTTACCAGAAATTACAATTTATCCTCATCTATGCTTACATAACAAATTATACTAATCGTATGTTATTTGCTGTCCGGACTAAATTGACTTGCAATTCACTTCTAATTAGGACAGTCGATGATCTAGCCCATTTCCTGAATCCAATGTATATTATCTTCATTTAAACGGTTCGCCAGCTTCTTTAATGAGCCTACGTGCATCTTGGTTCTCATATTGGAATTCCTTCAGCATTAACAACAGAGAGCAGAAATTGCATCGAATGCATTTAATTGCATACACATACAGATATGAGATATCGATTCTGATCCTTATTTATCTGTAGACCTCGTTTACCTAATAGTACCAAAAAAAAAGAAGCCCAGCTTCTAGAAGGGAAGAGCACTTGGATCCCTATCGTCTCGACAGCCAATATAGATGCATCCGTATATGCATCGATGCACTTATATGCATGTGTGTCTGTATATATATATACACACGCGCACGCACAAGAGCAGAAAATTGAAGGCTTTAAAATCGTTTTATCGAACGTCCATCCCAATATGGGAAATATCCATTTATCTATATGGTATAACCTCACTTTCGATATCAGTCTTCTGATAATAAAATTCGTTCTCGGCCACGCTGCTGGAGAGACCAGTTTTTAACGGCGATAAAATAGGAAAATTGGAAAATAAAAAGAATTTTTTAAAATTTCTCACGGACCACATATTACGCGGCTATACTATGATCAAAATGGTGGATAACTTTGTTTGGTTATCAAGGTACTCATTTATATGCTTTCACCTTTTTAATCGCTTAACAGTGTCTCCCTGTAGTCTCTGTAAGATAATAAAAAAAATTGCCGCTACTCTTATCGAGCCATTCAACGAAAATGAGTTACGAATTTACGCCAAATTATTTTTTGTTACATAATATTAATCCATTATGTCACTCCCCCGACGTATTACGACCGATTGAAATTGAAAAGTCGAATATTCAAAATAAACAAAAAAGTGCCCGCTCGAGTGGCAATTGATCTCGAAAATTTTTCAATGCCCACGCTCGAGATTAACAAACTGATCGAATCAAGATGGAGGAATTGAACGAGAAAAAAAATGTTATCAAAGAAAAACAGGTATAGAACCCCAAACAAAAAGTCAAAAATTCTGGTCTGCAAAGAGCGAATCAGCCCGCACAGTATAATATTTCTGGTAAATATGCAAGGCGTGAAAATATACCAGATTCAAAATTACTGAAACGCAATTTTTTCTTTTTTTCGCTTTTTTAATCTCATTTCTTCACCACCCACTAGTCTCGTCCCGTCTGTCATTACGCTTCGTTCAGCTATTCAAAAAATTTTTCCAGCGCCAGAACGAAGAGAAATAAAAAATTATTAGCCAGGCGATCAGGCCCTTTTTTATTTTCAATTCCCACCTACAGATTCTTCTCACGTGTGGTTCACGAAGAGTCCAGGAGTCTTTGGTTCGTTTATAACCGTCTGGATAAATAATTACGTAGATGACGTCAACCGCAGGTACCTTTGACCTCCTCAAAGTTTTCCCATCTAAATTCCCAGCGGTCATTTTCATTTTTAAATTAATCCTCGCTATTAATTTAATTATTATTTCTTTCAATTTCTATCATCATAATTTTCCATAACGTCCAGCATTTCCATTCGGACAACCACAAACTGTTGTAAGATGCAACTGCAGTACCAATATGCTATAGTACAGTATATACCTGACTATGTACATATACTGTACATACTATAATATATCTATGTAAATACCATAGAAAATTGGAAGCAGGAGGAGACACTGATTTGCACGGGTCGCATAAGGGAGGAGAAACTGCGAAGCCATGCGGCGTCTAATGAACTTGCTGTAGAAGCCTTAGGATCTAATGCGCGTAATCGGAGACAGGACGAAATGCGTTTAGAAATTGCTGCTACTCTGATTACACTGAGGTATAATCGACTACGTTTTTTCGTCACCGTCCACCGTACGAATATCTTGGATTCGGTTAATCTTTCGTTATTCAACGCGAGTGCGAGAGAGACGAACTTATACACTACACCAGTGAAAATTATTGTACGAAACTTTTGGCTCTATCCATTTTCCTCGTACACGTTATGTATTACATGCATATACAAGCAGACAGTTTAATATGTACAACTAATAACTAACAACTCGTGTCCGAATTTCGATAAAATAAGTTTTTCAATTTCCCTCAAAGAGAAACGACAGCGGCGCGTTCCGTTAACCGTAGGACTCTAATGTAAACTGTCAAACGGTTACCCAGTCGAATAGGTAGCATCGCCAACTTCTCTCCCAACTATCCCGTAAAATTTTCACAAATAAATTGGCTCGTCCGTGACCGAGCCGAATCGATGCCAGCCAATCTCGTTAACACGATAGAAATCCAAAAAAAAAGGCGAAAATCAAATTTTCACCAACGATTTAGGAAAATACGCCATAATAGTGATTTTCATTGAAATCCAGGACGAATAAAAAAAATTCACTTTAACACATAAATAATACGAACGCGAGCTGAAGCAGAAAAACAATTTGTTTAATAATCGAAAATTGTATGAAAAATAACTTTTTTATTCACGCAGGCTGAATGCTGCCTAAAACGCGCTACCCTCGACTAATCCTAACCTTTAAAGTCATCGGTCAACAGTACTTTTAATCGTATCCAGAAGCGGCGTCTCCCAGTAAAATAATTGTCCTCTCGTAATCCCGCAGGAGTCGGAGAATCCTATTAAGTGAAGTTGGGAAGAAACTTTGCATTTGCCATTTGCACTCGGTTGTTTGCGGCGAGGGCTTCTGGGGTTAGGTGTTAAGTTAGGGAGGGTTCGGGGGTCAGGTAACGTAGTACAGCGACAACTGTCTTGTTACTGCATTACTAGCTCTTGCGGTGACTGTTAATTACGAACCATTTTGTATATTGTTCGTCGCTCATAATAACGCTTGATATAGGTATCCTGGCTGGGTACAGCATTACACAGACAAATAAGTCTTGCTAGGGAGCCGCCATCTTGTTGCACATATCTGTATCCGATGGTAACCAGAATAATATAATGAGACTCGGTCGGTATTGCATATAATAATATCCCCAGGCAATCTCTGTGGTAAAGTTATGAGAATGCAAAGCGAACCGAAAGTCGTACAGATGAACTTTTTATATTGGCTCAAAAGATTCCCACAAATATTTTTAACTAGACTGTCCAGCAGTTGCCGTTACTCGTTTCGTTTTTGGATTCTTTTTCTTTTCTTAACGGGAATTCACACGATAAAAAAGAACGCGAGATATGCCACTGAAAAAAATAAATTTCGACCTTGGCGCCAAGTTTCAAACGCGACTCTCGCTGTGCTATATGAATAGATTCAGAGAACTTGGGTCCATTCATTGCAGACATCACTAATTAAGATAGCGGAAGGCGTACCTATATATATAACAGTAATTAAAAAGTTTCCCGGCAACTTTTAAATCTATTGGCTCGCTGATATCACTAAGCTTCGTTCCTCCGCCAACAGGATATAGCCATTAGCAGATCTGCCATACCGACAAGTATAAAGTCATTTATCAGATGGCTAATTGTTATTCGGTTACTTAATTCCTTTGAAATTAAAAACTATCTCGCACGAGATGCCACATAAGACAGTAAATTATTATTAACGATCGTCATTTTTCGAGCGAAGGAACAAGACCTTTGATTCTGAGGTAACAAAAGCTTGTATAAGAATGATACGACTCTAAGTGTCCACTTTGAAGGTTATGTTGACGGAAGCAACGTTCTTCATTAGGTTAATGGCTTTTCCATGACTCGTAGAAAAACACTAATTCTCGTATACAACAAAAAAAGCAATACAGAAATGTACGGTTAACCTCCCGTCTTTCCGTGACTTTAGAAAACTCGAATGGTTACCGGCATACGTTTTCTCGTTCCGCCTCTCGCCGCAAGCATTTCGCCACATTCTTATTTGACTTATTCCCATGTTATTTCCCGTCTAGAATTCGTTCGTCTGGCTCGCTGGTAAATGTAGATTTCAATGAGAATTCACCAGGGCAGAATTGTGCACGGCGCAGCGTTTGATTGTCGGTAACGAAAGAAAAAAATAGCAGTACCAACATGGAAAAATAAATAGCGGAAACAAAACATTAGAGCCTCATCGATCGACGTAGATAAACAATACGTATATTTTCAATATCATCAGACGAAATTATTATTATTCCACGTTGAATTAATAATTACGAAAAATAGGCACTGTTTTTCATCCCCCCCCCCCCCGCCTCTCCCACCTTATCCAATCTCGTCTCGAACTTCTTGAAGATCTTCCAGGAGTACAGAAGGAATATGGCGCTCGAGGGAGTTTAAGAGTGTCTGGGGGTTGAAGTGCGCCACGTTTTTTTTTACACAGCGAAACGCGGTGAAACTCAAAGGAGGGGGTGTTGGGGGGGTGTAAGGTGAATAGGGGTTGTTCTCGTCGTGCTCTACGCTTTTACGATAACTCGACCACTTTACTAGCCCCGAAGAAACCCAGTGACTATGTACGATCACCTAAGGGCATTCACGCCCCTTTAGCCGTATTTCACGGCGACCCCTGTGGTCAGCTTGCTCGAAGGTTCTCGAACGAAGGCTACCCTTCGATCGTTCTTATTTTTCTTTTATCCTATTCTCCCCCCTTCAAACTCCTCTCTGCAGTTCTACTTTCACGTGAAAAATAATTGACCCCGTCGGATGAAGCTGTAAAAAATTGTAGCACCCTGTATCCGAAAGGTAAATCACTCCGAATCTCTAATGATCGAACGGAATGCGATATTCTCGTTACACCTTGTATGCAAGTTATTTATATTCAACTTGATGACCTACAGTGAATAGGGAAATTTTCCACCGTGAGATACATAGAAATTCTGCTACGTGGGTTGATTGGTAATGCAAATGATATTGGTATTACCGATATTGAATTAAACAAGCAATCAATGTTGTTTATGTAAATATATCCAATTTGTATAAAAGCTGTGAAATTATTAGACCTCTGCGTTGCAAATGCTTACGTATTTCCTATAACTGTCGATATTACCCAAAATGCAACGCGTCCTCGTAATAATTGACACTCCAGTCGACACTTGGCTCGCGTAGTCGTTTACGCTAACGAGAAGTAGAGGTTGCTTTGAGAATATCGTAAAATTATTGGATGTAAAGGGGGAAAAAGATCTTTTAACAATTCACAGAGATCTATTTCGTATTGTAAAATTAATTCGAAGTAGTTGAATGAAAATATATTTCCAAAAAAATTCTTTTCGACGCTTTTCACATTTGTGATGAATTATCGTAAATGCGTGTGCAGATCGATCCGACGGATAAAGATATTTTGAATTAATGATTATACCGGATAGATGGGAAAATTAATATATTGAGAGTATTCATAGAACATTCATATTCTTTTCAGCGTACTAAAGTTACTCGGAATTGAGTATAGCCAATTTTGGATCTCTACCTTCTGCTCGAAAATTTCAAAAATAAGGGCGGCCGAGAAACTCCCCTCTGAGATACCACATAGCAGGCTGACCCTTTTACGAAAATTATTAGGTTAGAATTGAAGAGCTGTGGGGCTACGATCAAAGTGATAAAGTGTCTTATCTGCAAAAGCTATTTGTAGCGTATAAAGAGGTTGCGCAACCGAAACGTGTTTTCTTCAACGTCAATGAGAAAATAATTTAATTGACTTTGACTCCAGCAGGTAAATCCCATTTCGGAGATGGTGAATAATTTCGTCAGTGAATAAAAGTGCCAGGCTGTATTATTTAATATAATTCATTAATTCGAAAATTAATCGTACTTCGTCGCTAATAGGTCTTTCTCTGTGAGTGACGAGTAAAAATCTTGAGGCGAATAAAAAGTGAAGGTAAGAATAACAGACAAGACGCGAATCAGGCTGAGTGACTGTGAAAAAGGTAATTTTACAGCATAACTTTGTATACCCTTGCTCTCGTGAGATTTTTATGAATATTTTCTAGATGCAGCGGCCATTAATTATGTCCCACTCTTGTTCTCCCTGCTGCACCCACTAATGCCACTCGCAGTGGGAAAGACAAGTCCGTGAGCGCAGACAATTTTCTATGTACACTTATCCAAAGGAAGCCAAGTGCTTACGTAGAAGGAATATAAAGATACAAAAATTGTTGTTAATTATCAAACGTACAAAACTGTTCCAAACAGGTATTAGAATTAAAAAAAAAAATGTCTAAAGTCACTTTCTTCAAGTACAATATATATCCTATGTACAGAAGATAAGCCCTACACTGGTAGAGAGTACACGATGAATTATTTATTTTAGAAAAATACAAAAAGACTCGCAAAAGTATAAGGATAAACCAGACGGCCATATTGTGCCACGAGGCCAGCAAGGTTCGACGTTCAAAAATTTCCTTTAGTACAACATCCATATAGTAGCTAATTCGTTTTATCTCGAAAACCTAGCCTGCCCACTCGCGACGCGCAGTCAGTCTAACGGATTGCAGCTGCTACAGCAATGCGAAGATATGAAATAATTCTTAAATAATTTATGGAAGACCTATTCGGTGCGTTCGCGATAGGTCTCTAGAGTACGTATAAAAGAAAAGCCCACACGCAGCAGGCGTCTTTTACTGTTTTCAATTATGTATTTTTACTTACATCCAGCCGTGACGGCAGCCTCGGAAAGAGATATTCCGCTTCTTCAAAAATGCATGTTCCATACGTACGAGCGACTGACTCCAGCAGTAGCACCAACCGAGGCAACCGAATGCGACTAGCGTAGTAAAAGAAAACGAATGACGCGCCACTTTGGGGGTTAAGAGTTTACAGATGGCGAATACGGAATGGCTGTTGGACTTATCGTAGTCTATTGTCAATTTCTAGGGAAAGGTCGTCCGAAGGTCTGGTGGTCGCGTTAGAAGTGACGGGGTTGGGCGGTTGAGGACCCACCCCCCCTCTGCGCCCCCCGGGTTCTCAAAAGGACGCGGGAAGAACGAAGCTCTCCTCGATTTGTCGGATTAATGGCGGTGGCAGCCACAGCCGTTCTAACCAGCTGATACTCGCCATCCTTCCGTGACATTAGCTTGCGAGTTAAGTGACAGAATTTCCACCGCAGGATGAATATCGGACTGCTCCTGTATTTTCACGAAAAGTTTAGCCCTATGCCTAAAAGTAATGCTTCTTTTTGCCGGTATTTAGGCGCCTGATATTATTCAAGACGAGCATAGAAGCCATGACGTATAAAAGATGGCCGAGAGTCAGGTAACTCTATCCTATTACCCTGTTGGAAATTACAAGCGAAAGAGATTATAAAGCGCCAGGAAAGTTTTCGAGTTATCTTCTCGTTCAGACCCCCTTGCGCCATTCTTTGGATTATTTTCGTTTATCTCTCCTCTCTCTGTCTGACCTGAGCTTTGTCCTCGAACGAGCACAGCTATACAGTCCTGGGGAATTGTTTTTCGGATGAAGAGGAAAAAAAGAATTAATGGATTAACAGTCGAGTTTCTATCGACGGTTATAACGAAGTATTTATATGATATAATATAGATATACTGTCACTGCTTTCTATCATATAAATAATACAAGCCTTTTTCTTTTTGCTTGAACCAAGAAATACCCAGGCGATATGGCTGGGCGGACTGGATGATATTTTTCTTGGATTTGAACGACTATTTTTCTATAGTGATATCTGTCTGTATATATATATAGTGAGGATCTGACAGGCTGTTATCGAGACAAATTGTCTCTTTCGATAGAAAGTGGTTATCCCTATATAACGTGAACGGATTTTCTTTGTTGTTTGAATTAACGTTCCTACGAAGGATACACGTCCAGAACATGGAATTGCAGCGGTTTACGAGACTCCGCGAGTGTTGCACAATAAGTTACTAGGGAGAATTGAGAAGTAGGTCAAATGCTATATACCACCAAAAGAAAATCAACGTCTCTATTCAAAAGGCAGCACAACGGCGCCGCGCTGGGATTAGTTTTCGAATGATTCATGAAGAGAATGATCCTCTGTCATTGAAGGAGGTGGAATCGTAATAATCCGGAGAGTATGGTTAAAGCTGGCACGTATAAAGTCCCTAGCATGCGGGTCCTAGTTGGATCTTGAATAAATATCACTGGAC
Organism: Trachelus tabidus; assembly: GCA_030142655.1. Lineage (NCBI taxonomy): Eukaryota > Metazoa > Arthropoda > Insecta > Hymenoptera > Cephidae > Trachelus > Trachelus tabidus. The sequence goes on along the minus strand of JARQTI010000563.1, from coordinate 550,196 downwards.
GGGTATCACGTAGCAAACTTTAACGAAGAAAGGTATAACTGTATGTAAAAATAGTATAGAAATTTGAAAAAAATAAAATTGAAAAACTCACCACATTTGAGAAGAATGAAAATCAGAACCCACAATGGCGACCATCTGGACGACCAATTCATGTCCACTACGTCATCGGTAACTTGCCTCACCAACAGCTTCTGCAACGACATAAAAAAAGAAATTAAGACACGTGCGACGGTAAAGCTTGAATTTTTATTCCTAGAGATTAAATATGACCTGTAACCGAAGTCCTGGTAATCTTTGAACTCCACAGTGCTTTCGCCTTTGGTTTGATTGGCGACGTTCCCTGTTTTATTTAAGGGCAGAATAATCCCTACGTCAAAGGTCTCGATGAATCGAGCCGGGAGCGCTGTTTGTTACAATTCCACCCCAGACTAAACAACACATTGAGATTCATAGACAGATTCCCCTGCACTGCTACGAAAATGTGTGTAATGCCAGGTAAACAGGAATAAAATTTAAAAGAGAAGGCAATTTTATTTTTAACCCGCTCGTATAAGGTTCTCTGAATATTGTCCACATAAATAACTAGAGAAAAAGGCGCACTCTCACGGGCGACACAGAGACTCGACCGCGTTGCAGGATTTTTATTCGAGTGAACCAACTGCCTGCATTGGCTCCTGTTCCGCAAATGAGGAACCTCCAGGGCGAAGTGGGGCAGCAGGAAGGAACAGGATCAGGGAGGAGAACAGAAGAAGAAAGAAGGAACAGCGGAATCGGAACAATGGATAAAATATTTGAAACATGGCGTGAATGCACGAGAGACGCGAATGGAAAGAGAAAAGTAGACGCATTAAGAAAAATATTATGTCTAACAATGAAATGGATCCTCTTTTATTTTTTTGTCATATCTTTGCACCTTATCATTTTCCGTTTCTATTTTTTCCTTCACAAACTCTCATTACGAAAGAACCGTTGATTCAAATTCAGGATTTAAAACCAATCCATCCAATTCCCGTTGACTTACCAAAGCACGCGAGACATACAAGCTTAATGGCGAACAGAGTCATGGGTGTATCTCACGAGATACCAGACACCCATTTACGGATCCTGAAATGACAATGGCTGTCATGTGCTTACATGGCAAAGATACGTTATAGTGCGATAGTCAATACACGATTCGCCACTATGGCGGGCCGTCGCACCAAGAGCTTCCAAGAGCTTCCAAGAGAGCTTGTACAGTAAGTCAACGGTGAAAGTCCAATCGCGTGGAATTCACTGTAAATATCTACAGAGTAACGCTTGAATCGCTGGATTTCGAAAAATTGAACGAACTCGATATCGTGACCAAGCATGCAGAAGAGTTTTGATCGATGACGAATTACAAGGACGAAATGCGTCCATCGAATAGCGTGTTCTCTTTTGCAGATAAAAGCTGTCGAGTCCAGTTGACAAGAGATGCGTGTCAGGTAACGAATATAAAAAGTTGACAGCCATCGATCGAACTACTTCACCCAATTATAACCTCAAATACAATATTGCAATTACACTTTACGAGTGGAGTTTAAATGTCATTTACTGGACGATAAAAATATCTTTTTATTTATCATACACGGCTCGCTGGAAAAACAAAAAGGAATTTTGAATCCCTATAAATTTACACGTTAATTCCTCAACTGATTTCAAGCGAAGTTCGGTGCTCTGGCCGATATACAAAAATTCTACGGATACAAATACTCGTACTTTTTATTTCGATCTCTCGACTTTACCCATCCACTGCCATTTTCTCTCTATTTACAAATGTTAGCTCTCAATACTCTGAGCCCTCCGGTAACAAGTAGATTTTTCATATCCACCCCCATATGTACGTGCAGCGATAATATTTTTTCAAATAGACAATACTCGTACGATACCTTTCAGTAATTTACAATCGATACTGTTTACCGTTAATAGGAGCGCAGTCGGTACTGTTTGCCAGGATATCAAGAATATCGTCGACGGACTAAATTAACTCCTCGACAATCAGCATTGGCGCCGGCGAACGTCAACTGAAATTGATGAAAATTGTACACGGAGCTAGATATGCCTATCGGGTAAAAAATTCCCTACGATACACATACTAATCGCTAAATCAAATAAAAACGACTAAGCCATAAGCATGCAGTAAATAAATCACAAAAATATAACATTTCATGTAACGTTTATCCGAAAAAAAATAATCTCAAATCGAAGTGACGTCACGTCAAGCTGAAAATTTTCTTTACAGATTGTACATACAATGCATAGGCGTAGTACCTGTATAAAGCTTTTTCAAGCTTATACACATATACAAGGCAAATCTAGAGCGTTGCTACAATCGTCAATGATCATCAGGATGACTATGAGTATCATTGGAATATCGATCCCAAATACAGTGATAAATTTAATGAGTACAGTATACATACGTGCTGCACGGATAGTGCAATATGTATGAAATATACAGATACACATCTATATGTATAAAAAGTGGTATGAACGCGTCTAAACGCGCTGGAAAAAAGGACTGCACGTAACACGAGCCAGTGCTGAAGCACAATGGGAATCCGTACAGATAGGAAGCGCCCTTGTAAAGTACGCAAAGCCGAAGAAGGCGGCAGCCACGAAGAATAGATACAAATTGCGCGGCTCGAATCGTGCCGGTTTTACACTTGGAGGTTAGAGTCGCGGGTGAGGAGTTAGATTAAAGCCGTGAAATGCTTCGGTTCCTCTTAGGCCTGGTGACGGTGCTGATAAACAAAGACTCCCGGTTCTCTATTCAAAGGAGAAATGCGGCTCTCTAACCTCTTTCGGTGAAAACTCAAAAATCACTTGCGGGGGCAAAAGCTGTGTGAGAGATTTGCTCTGCGAATTAATTGCTGCCTGTTTAGCTGCTGGGATTGATTGGGTCGAGTATTTACTGTATAGAATTATCCTGTGTACGCGTGTGGGGCTACTTATTTTAGAAAATTGACTTTTAGCTAAAATCCTGAATTGACTGATAACATGCCTTTTTTTTTGGATATCGTTATCTAGATGTGTTTCATGGAGATATTCAGCGTTGGCTTATACCTTGATAACCTGCACGCTTATTACGCTTCTATTGGCTTGAAAAGCCTTTGATAAACCGCAACTGGGAAACTACTTGCCTCCTTCGAGGAGTTTCCGGTCTTAGTCGCTGTTACGTAGAGACGGGCAGCTCGTGAGACGTAAATCGATCTCACCTCGTGGGATTGAAAACTTGACCTTAATAAATTAATGAAGGACGGTAAATGGCATTCGAGTAGCTATTAACCAGACTCTGGGGAAATCGTAAGGATGACTTTCGTAAAGCCTGAAGAGACATAGGTATATTTAATAAGTTTGACGTTGAAGATTATGCAGTACGCAAGGCAAGTACTGGAAATAATATTGAACGTTATTATAATAATAAATAATATAAAAATATAATAAGTGTAAATAAATATGGCGTCGCCATAAATTCAGTACGAGCTATTATTTATTCCCAAGAGCGTGCCAGAGCCGGAGTTAAATTTTGTTAAGAAAATTTGCATCTTTAAGTTTCAAAGTGCGAAGATTAAACCAATAGGAATGGCTTTGATCCAGTTTGTTTATCGGAGAAAAATAAAAAAAGGGTGAATGAGGTAAATACCAAGACTTCATTCTTCTAACATTTAAAATTGTAGCCCGTTCTTGCTGTTTGGGTTCCAATGACTTTTTGCCCTGCACCCCTAACCTGGGCTGCCTATTCAATTAGGAAGAGGTGAATGTCTGCCACTGAATATCCAGTTACCACTTAGCCCATGTAAACTCTCAAGCGAATTTCTGTACCTCACGCTTGGCTAAGCCGAATGGATCCAGGCTGTGATAACGAGCCAAAGCCCTTTGCTATCAGCCCTTGTTAACTGTGTATAGGTATACGTATAGGTATACAATTGAAGAACAGGTGGTACCGACAGGCACACAGGCATAATACTGTCGGATGGGAAGAGCAGGGGGCTGGAGGGGAGGGAGAGGGAAAAAGATAATATAACGAGCAAAAACTTATCTAATGTCGGCACAACGAAATCCTAATAGGGGTCCAGGAGTCTGTTATGGGTATTCAGATAGATGAAGTAAGGTTAGGTTAGAAGGTTTTGGCGGATAAGAGAGAATGGGAGGGGGGGAGAGAAAGAAATTTAAAAATGCCCGCAGCATCTCATTCGTTCGATTTTCAAGGGGATAATTCATTCGATATCGATTACTGGTAAATTGAGAACTGAGATCATTAGGGAAGAAAAATTAAGGGCAGCGACAATCAATGCCCGCGAACTATCAGTCTTCTCTTTCTTTCTCTCTGTCTCTCTTAGTTTGTCTCTGCGTTGACTCAAGTCCTGAAAAGATTTGATTTATCCTAGACGCAACTGGAAATCTCTTCTAAATGCACTCGAATTGGGATGCTGGTTACGTGACGCCATTTTCAATGAATGACGTACGTTCTATATATGTAGATGGCATAATCGATCTGCCGATAGTCGTGTAGACGTATACGTGTATATTTGACTGATAGGAGGATATTCGTGAATTTCAAAAGAGAAAAAAGGAAAGAGAGAGAGAGAGCACTCGGTACGTTGCACCACGTCAAACGAAACGCATCATGGAAATGTGGAAAATTGATCGTTCCGTAATTCGAGTATCGGTTTGGATCGCGTAGAAGCGTGAACGGAAAAAAAGGGGAGTAGGAATAGCGCGGTGGCGCCATCTATCGTGATATAACGTGAATTAATCACTCAACCCGAGAGACGGACCGAGTGACGCCTAGCGGAATAAAAACGAATGAAATTCTTGGTGAAGGATCGTATACGAAGATTGAGGAAAAATAAAGTGTTAGAACTTGGGAGCGAGAGGCAATCGGTCTCTTAGGTATTGTCTTACCTTTCTCTCAAGTTCCCTTTAGCCTTTTTCTTGGTTTCCCGAGATATGCACGAGTAAAAGGAAAAGAATCGAGCGCTCCATCGTTCCTCGTACAAGCAGGTTAGGTTAGGTGCGACTGATCTACAAACATCCCCCCCCCCCCCCCGATCCGTAAAAGATCCTCTGGCATTCGTCGTTCGATCTATCGAAGATATTTTACATTTTCACACTGTTTTCATTTCTTCTACGGTTTATTTTAATGATAAAAAGACAAGATCCTTCTCCGTAGCCATTTTAAACATGTAAACTTAGCAGTCGCGAGGCATTCTGGGAGACATACGTAATCGCACTATAAACAGTCAAAGTCGAACGTAACCTAAAAATCCGAAATTTATATAAATCATTGTAAATTACTCGAAACCTTTATTTTCTGACCTACTGTCTCAATCTCATCTACAACTTGACGCTGCGAATCAACAGCAATCCTCGTTCGGGTATAGAATATTCCGCCAGTTACGTGAATTCCGTAGGCTTGCTCAATGCTAGTTTCAACAGTAGGGACGCGATCTTGTTGATAGATAGTTAAGGGATTATCTATATACCAACAGCCATGTATGTACATAGGTAGGATACGTCTATCTCCAAGTATCCAGCTATTTAGCTCTCTCTATCGAAGGAGCGACAAGCAAACATCGAACCGCACAGCTATCTATCATCAAGCATTATTCCCGTACGTTCTGCCTGGACCTTGGCATCCCCTGGCGCAAACGTAGATTGTCATTCCCATCCGTGAGAATTTCACAACGAACACTTAATTCGATTGAAGTTCCAAGCCGCGCTTCCGTATACTGATTCGGTATAGTATAGTCATATATGCAGTAACTCTACCTATTTTCAGACTTTGGATATCCCTCCTGTACCAGGTACTGAAATCACTCTTGTCTCGTAGAGAAAGTACCGTGCAGCAGCAACAGCAGCAAATAAACAATAGCATCACGTTGATTGAGTTAGGCGAGTTTAACGAGTTTCTTCCCAAAGTCCAAAGCTCAATACGAACCTTAGGAATATAATTGTGTCTTCGAGTAATTGCAACGACCTTCCTCAATTTTCTGTACAAAGTAAGGAATTTAAGATAATTCTTTTTTTTCAATGCAAATTCACACATTCTCGTCCCATTGGCTTCCAAGCCCTGAGGTCGTTCGCCCGCCTACCGGACGACGTTAAGGGTGCGTTCACACCGTGGCTATACGTGCCGCGTGATATTACTCGAGGAAAAGTAATCTCGCAGAGACGTCGTAAAGCGCCGGCAGCAGGTAGCAGGACGTCGTGGCTACCTAATATTTTGATCCCGTGCAAATTAGCGATACCACCCCCTGGATGGAGTGTCCGGGTCTTTCCATCCCCAGACCCACCCCCAGGTTTCGCTGGGCCGTTACTGCCGTTAGGACGTAGGTGGCTGGACCGTGGTTCTCACGCTGGGATACGCTTGGGATTTATTTGGATTTTTTTTAACATGTTTTTAGTCGTCTTAGTTTCGAACAGGGATAGAAGTACTACTGGATCCTAAGACCATGGCATTTCTATGTAGGTATTTGTTATGCATTTATTTTACATACACCAGGTACATGATGCTTGTTTTCAAAGTGATACTGCTTATTTTTTATATATCTAATTTACATATTTATCATCGATCGTTCGTGTGATTAATCGATAGGGATTTTTTGAGGCTCGATTTGACATCCCCTGGACTAGGTGAAAGGAGGTGTAGGAGTCCCTATCGTAAACCCCCTACCAACCCCATGGAGCTTCGAACCCTCTCCGAGCGAAAGCATACCCTCAGGGCAGCATCCCTTGGGTTATTCCGGAGGCTGAGAAGAAGAGATGGGAGTCTGGTGAAAACGAAATGTATATGTATATATAGTTTATATAGAAAGAGAGAGAGAGGGAGGTAGAGATAAAGATTGGGTATGAGCAAGACTCTCTCAGGACACGAGATGCCGTAGAACTACTGGATTATTTCGCTGAGGTACTCGGCACCGGTTCATCCCCTAGCAGGCGGTACTTCGGCATTCTCAAGAAATTACAGGACAATGCTCAGGAAGAGGGAGGGGGGGCGAGCCTTGCGACGCCACCTTAAATTTCCACACGATCCGACCCAGCTCTCCATGGACAATACATGACGCGAGATAAGAATTGCCTTATCCAAGGACTAATTTACATAAATCTAGAAGCGACCGCAGATTTTGAAAATTCGACCAGAAAACTTTCGTGCCAATCCTTTGGGGTATTATATAATTTGACGAGCAGATTAGTATTTTTTTTTAAAGTAAAAAATTTCGACACTCAAGATGAACAAATATATTGGGTTGGGGAATAAGTTCGTAGCGTTTTTAAAAATAAAAGTCTTCGATAAAAACGCCCTTCGATAAGAACTTATTCCCCAAACTAATACACAGTGAATTCGAGATGAAGTTTTTCAAGTTGACTGATTCTCCTTGAACGAGATGGCGCCACAATCTCAAAGAGCTAAAAAAAAGCTACACCGAGAATATCTTCAATTTGCACATCAAATATCGTAATTAAAATGTACGTAAAATCTCGTACGTATAAGAAAGGTATTCAAAAAGCACCGAAAATATCCTCGATAAATGTTAATCTTTGTTTCTTTTTGTTTTTCAATTACACCGCCTCTGCCTCGGTTTAAACGCGCTTTCAATTAAGATATTGCAATTTTCATTAGCAGCCCCACCTACCATTGTAACATGGACAACAACCGACCGACAATATAAATTGCTTTTCGACTTCGCGCAGCACCTGTGTACCCATATACATGTATACAACCATATATACTTCATACCGAGGACTTTGACAACAAATATAGATATACACTACGTGCTTTACTCAAGAACCATGTCACGTATAATACATTCGCATGGTTCAATATGAAAGTTAAATAACACTGGCCCTCAATATTTAGTCCCTCATTGCATGGCCGAGCAGGTCTGGCTACAGGTTCCCTATAAAAATAAAAAAGAAAGAAAAAAATATTAAAGCCATCAGAGAGCCGGTAACCCGTGTAAACGCATTCGGCGTAAAGGCAGATGAGCTCGTTACGTTAGCCGTTCAACGAATATTTGTTTTGAGCGCGGGAAATTCAAATCACTTTTGGCGCGCATATTCAAACACAGAACGGCAACGGTCCCGGTGGTGTCCCGCTACGGTAAGTGCGATTTCGATTAGTAGGGAAAAAAAATCGAAGATGGCATAGCGTGCATACAGTACATTCAAGCTAACGCACATCTGTCCAGTAGTCACGCGCTTTATCTCTACACGTCTCTGTTAAGCAGACGGACCCCAGAAACCATTTTCCTACTGGTCAGCATGCAATTGCCTTCTTCTTACATGTGTTACTATACATGTGTATATTACGTAGAGGGTAGAACGCATACACGACCCACCTTGGTAATCCAGTAATTTCGTTGTTAGGGGCTTTTCTCATTGCTGCTATTGTTCTAAGGGTGAGGGTTGAGAATAGCGAGTGGGTCTGAGGATAAAGGCGGTCTCTATGACGCAGCACCTTCTGACCGGAGATTGGACCAAAGGAGTCAAAGGTCACGAATGCTTTGATTCGTTCGAAGAATTTTTCTATATATATATATATAGTAAGCCCTGAGCTTGCACAACAGGAAAACATACACTTAACAAGTGCATTTGATATCGCGGAATCTTATTTTTTTATGTTTTTAGGTCATCGTACAGCCTGTCGTAAATTACAACGTAATCCGTACGGATAATCTTCTGCAGTGAACACGCGACAGTAGCCTCCCCTTGTTGCCGGCAGGAAAGCTTCCCTATTTCAAAAGCAATTCCGGTACAGCGCTTCGGTAACGCCGAGGATCGATATTTTACTGAGCTTTGTACACCTGTATATCATCCGAGGTAAGAACCATGGTAAATTAATAACCTTAGGATATGAGAGACTAATCGATCTCGACAAGACCAACAGGAAGATACTGGCGTTATCAGTGACAAAAGTTTCGGGAGAAAAACACTGTTATTATTTTTCTTCTTACTTAAACGCTCGTGTCGAATGGCAGGATTTGTGTTTGATTTATGGCAAACTTTGGGAACGAGTGTCCCACGTGATGTGGACTGAAAGAGAGAGAGAGAGAATAAAAATAAAATCAACAAGAAAATGGACTCTGTAGTGAAACTATAGTAAGAGACGAATTTATAGTGAAAATTGGATTTTACTTATGTAAAAATATGTATATATGTGTATAGGTAAGGGGTGGGGGTGGAGTTTTATTATAAATAAATGTAATACAGCCTGACAGGCGAAGTAATGGACATGTCAGGGAATGATAACGACTATGGTCAGTGAATACGTTAATGGTAGCTGTCAGTAGAAAAATCCAATGTTGTTTTGTCTGACCGAAGCGAAATTATACTGGTTGCGTAAGCGAGGGGAAATTGAGATTCAAAAATCATAACACGATTGCGTCCATTGGGTTTGTGCTACGTGAAAATGTCTTTGTTTCCTTTGAAATAACGAGGCTCGTATTCGGATACGTTGAAGTGCTTTATGGGTAATCGATCTAGCTTGTGCGCATGCGCGGCGGTCTGTAGTTTCATTTTAAAGCCTGATACATACTTCGCGTACGTGCACGTTGGTAGGAGAAAATAAAAATACTGAAAAACGCAGGATAGTTGAATAGACTTTGTAAAATCTGTTTGGCTTTAATGGAAACTGGAAAAGTAGAATTTCGCCCGGCTTCCGCTTACGCGAGATGGTCGCTTTTCGGCAAGTTCGCGCGGCTGCACGTAAAAGTGAGGTTACCGATGCATGTAGAATTTTGTCTGAGAATTTTATTCGAAAATTCCCTTATCAGGCGCGTGGTAGAATTTGTATCTTGCGACGAGACCGTTTCCGTAAGTGTGATATTTAAGCTTTTCTGGAAAAAGTGGCAAAAGGAGGAGAATAATTTTTTACACGGTTCTACCACTTTCACGGAACGTATGATAACGCGAAAGTGAGTATCGAGTGTCGGGTGATCAGTGTGGATGGCCATTAATGTTAAGTAAACGAACTTTTCACGCCTCAGCTTCACCGAGGTGGAGACGCTCTTGATATTGAATATTCATAGACTCTAATTTGGTACAAGATCCACGATATCGTTAACTCGTTTATCGACAATAAGTGGAAACTCGGTCAGAACTTTTTCACCTCCTTGTACGGGTTTCCCGGAATGCTGTAAATTTCCCAGATCACACTGTAAATGTACAAAAAAAAAGGATCCCTTTAAGCACAACAGACGTCGAGTATCTGTTAAAATAAACCCGAAGCCAAATTACCACCAAGATGGCGTCTTCTGTCAAAATGGCGAATTTATGCGAAATTAAAATTTTTCAAAACCCTTTTACTTACAATGACCAAAAATGGAAGATCCTTCGTGATAATAAAATTTTTTTAAAACTCCTACACTCAATCAAATGTATCAATTCGTCACGTTTTATACGACCGAGAGCAATTCTTCGTTCCGGAAGATCACAGCCTACCTATATCTCGAAGACAATAGACGAGCAACGATTTGACGGCATAGCTCATTTCCTAAAACCCATAAGATATATATTTTCGAAGATCTCTAATCGATCGAGACGAAGTGACGATTGAGAATGAACGATAATATGGGATATTAGGTATGAAGTGGTCAGTAAAACACGAAAAATTTGAAAAAGTAGATTCTGAGGTTATAAAGACGACTTGGGGGAAAAAAAGTATCTCCATCCTTCTCGGACCCACGAGAATCCCCATGACTCCCTCTCTCTCGCACCAACGGCAGGTATACGAAACCTCAAAAATTCATCGTCTCCAACGAATAGAGACGCTTCACTGCGTAGAGGATATTCGACGTGTTCGCCACTTTGGTAAGCGTCCTTTAACCGTGGATCAATTAAATCTACAATTACCATAACAACGGAATGTCTCTCTGCTGGTACATAGGGTGATAATAATTCTTGAATATTAAGGGTTTTCAGAGGGCGGGAGTAATCCCCATTGGTAAGGGGTATTTATGCCGATCGATTATGCCACTCGTATCTTTGAAAGACTCTCGACTAAAGCCAAGCTAATCCGAGGAAGATGGCTGCCATTCCTAAAGGGCTTGTTATGAAATTAATTAAATAAAAGAAAAATAGAAAAAGCGTGATTCAAATTATACCCGCAATCGCGTAATATCGAGTAGTCACGTGACCCGTCCCTAACCCTTGACCTCTACTGCGTATCGCGTCGATTCAAACGCAAGTTAAAATTACAAGCTTTCCTATAAAAATATTAAAGACACGCGCAATCTCTTTCCGTCACTTACGTAAGAGTCCTGCGGCTAATTTGAATCAGTCCGAGTGGCCAAGATCAATCGTAGGTTTTACGGCGACGGTGCTTAACGTCGGTGCAGACGTCGTATATCTTTCAGTTGGATCAGCGCCAAGCGGGAGACTTGGGAACTGATCTCCGAAGTGTGCGGTTAAATAAAAGTAAAAGGAAGAAAAAATCTATATGTAGATATATAACAGAAGAGACTATAGACGTGTTTTATGTAAGTCTCCATATGTATATATAACACTTAGGAGTTTATTCCACAGTAAACAGAATCGATTAAGAAAGGCGTCAAAGATTCACGACAGAGACTCTGGCTCTCGGCATTTTCTTTTAATGTCACATGCATTTCGTTCGCGTTTAACTACGATGCCTGCATTAGCCTTGTGATCTTGCAAGCCATTTGAACGGGCAGCATTGCAGGTAGTACTGCACCAGTCTACACGATATATATATATATGTATATGGATATACGTGGTGGCAAATGTAAATGTGATGCGAATAGATTGGATGGCTTCTGTTTTATCCTGGCTCATGCTGATAGCATACCATTCACTCCTGGACACAGCACGCGCGTGCTGTTAAGGGGTAATGCCGTATTTTAATTACTTCAATTACTCAAATCCCTTTAAAATTATATAACGGTAACGGCGTTATAACAGTTAAGCGTTTCCCTGGATAGTCTCTCTAGAACGTACGGGTTTTGATTTTCGTTTTAAAAAGGCAAATTTACTTTCACTCTTATAGATGAAGGACGTGTTTTGGAAATTATGATCCATTTATATATTTACAGTTGAAATTAAAAAGTGCAAGGTACTGTTCTGTCTTTCTAGATTATTCCGATCTGCATTAGCCATTGCAGCCGAGTATATACCCATTTGTCACGGGGTATATTGTCTACGTTAAAGATAGCCTTTTTAACACAGTTCCATTTTACGTGATATATTATTATCACATTATTCTGATCTTCAACGACTCCCATTCCATCGAGAACGTGGGGTAGCGTGGCCGAGCGGTCTAAGGCGCTGGTTTAAGGCACCAGTCTCCTCGGAGGCGTGGGTTCGAATCCCACCGCTGCCAATTTTTTTTAAATATGTCTAAATCACAATACACAAGTGATATAATTCCATATAAAATGCCCAAAGCTAAAAGTAAATTTTCGAAACCACCTAAAATTATCGGATATCTCCCACTATCGAAAGCGACAAAATTATATACGTTTGACGTAATAAGCTTGTAACGGTGCGATACAATTTTTGTTTGGTTGAATTCAAAAATGTTAATTGTCGCCCAAGAAATAAATATTCGTCAGCTGTTATGGAGTCGACTTCCTACAAGCTGTCACCCTTAAGAGTGCTTAAAGCAACCCTTCCCCTTCTTTTAACCCTTGGCGCCGTACCTATCGGCATAGCAATTAAAACGGGGCACCCCCTTGGGCCATGAGTCCTTACAGGCAACCTGGCATTGAAATCTCCTGGTATCCCAAGTACTCGACGGCCCTAGTGGCTTTTCATTCTGTAAATCAAGTGTTTCATTAAAAGAGATTGAGTCATAACTCTCTTGGACTGTGGCGTTAGCCTCTACCCTGCACTTCAGAGACGTCAAGTTACGTTTGACGCTTGCCAGTCGCTGGAGGGAAGATGGAGACACGATATATATATACAATGCATTATAATTAAAGACGCGAAGGGTGGGGGAAAAAATGTCTCGACAAAGAGTGTTATAAAAATTTCTTTTTCAGGTAAAAAAACTCAAAACAGGTGTTTTTATCAATACGAAGATTTTGTGTTTCGCCAAAGTTTTTTTTTCTTCCACCTACAAATCACTTGGTCCAGGTGGCAATGCTCGCGGAGGACTAATGGGTGTTATCGCTTCTCAGATAAAAGTTTCAAATTTCTTTATCCCCGTCCGGAAACTGCGTGCCGAGTAAGGAGCAAGTTTTCCTGCTGGCTGTTTTACATGTATATTGTAATTTCAAAATGGCTGCCTTAAATTCCCTGATGAGGCCTATGCCCTCTTGTGTATATATATGTATACGTTTTTCATGCATAAAGCGCTAAGCGTTTTCAAATAAGTTTTCTCAATTTTCCTTACCCTTTCTCACTCCCCGAGCGTAGCTATTGCTGTTTCGATGCCACGAGAGAGCCGGAATAATCTGAAACATATTAACGTACTTGGTAAAGATCCTTAGGGTATCGTTAATTTGAAATTAGGTAGCAAGTACTTTTTCGTTATCACTGTTATCTATAGAGTTTTATAATTTAATCGGTCGATTCGATTATTATTCATGGTATCAAAATTTTATTTATATATTATATATAACAAACACGGGACTAGATACAGAGCCAATTAAGATGAGATTTATTAATGAGCAAAGATCCTCAAAGAGGAAAAGAGAATTCACTATGCAGACTCGACGTTCATAAATAAATAAAAAAGGAAAGTAAATCGAACGATAATACCGTCGAGGTCATTATGCTCGACGATTCCATAAAAATGGAAAAAAAATTTCTAATCAGTGGTTTCAAAGTTAAAAAAAAAACAATTTTTCAACCGAATCATACATCGTTCGACTAAATATAAACGTCGTCTCTAAAACCAGTCAAAAATTATTTTTTTTAATCAACACTCAACATTTGGCATTACTAATGTGAAGGATTTCAATAATAAAAAAAAATTAAATCTCGTACGATCAGTCATCTGAAGAAAGTAATAATAGAATGACACGTGTATAACGGCAGATTGATTGAAAAATCAGAAATGGGTAGAAAGTAAATTCCCATCAGAAGCAGAGAAAGTTGAAAAAGTAAAAAAAACGATTTTAGAAATAAGAAAATAAAAGGTAGAAATATAGCGAGAAAGCAGAGCGAATGAATCTGGCGAGCAGTGAAATTCCATGACTGTATCTGAACTCCCATTACAGTGTCCTAATTAGCCAAGAAATTACCAGCGAATCGGGTAAAGTGGGTGAAAAACAGTGAAAAGCAAAATTCAGGACCGACGGTAAAATTAGAAAGATTTTCTGTTGCACAGAACCGAAAGACCCTTAATGAAACTTGTTAACACTGTATCTTCCATCAATCCGGATGCGTCCACAGCATCCCAAAGTAATTGGGTCGCGAGAGATACAGATATATTTGGATCCAAAAATCCGAGTGATCCACGTGCCATAAGTTGAGCGCGTAAGAAAACGCGAATCAGACGTAAAATAATTCGCAGTGTTGCGAAGAACCTTATAAAAAAGAATATTTTTTAATTTCATTAATCAAATAAAAAAAAGACACTCGATTTTCGTTTTCGGCCATCTTACACATTTTCCCATACTTATATTAAAGTCGATCCACATGACCGAATTCTTTTTAATCTTCGACATCCAAGTCGTGCATTTCGAATCGTTATGCGAAATTACTTAACCGGAAATTGATGTTTGCCTGCGTGACGTTGGGCGTGTCGAAGGAGTGGCGAGTAACTAACCCATATTCCTCCAGATCGATCTTCAGGATGTAGCTACGGTTTTTTTCTAGTTCTACCTCTTGGGGCAAAAACGAATCGCATTTTGAAAATTATAATGTTTTTAAGTCAGGTGACAGATTCGCACGGGTTTCATGTTCGATTCGAAGTTTGTAAAAGTTGCGAACGATCTTTGACTTTTAGGTCTGTAAGTGTTACTTGCAAAAAAAATTGTTTAATAAGCAAAACAGAGGGAAAAATAAAAAGGAAAAACTTTTTAATTTACCACTTGCTCTTTGAGCTACATATCGAAACATCAATTTGGCCAAAACTCACGCTCCGTGTAACATATGCAATTTGTTATCAGACTGATAATATCTATACCTGCATGCCCGTTTCATGAAGCATATATATACAAATTGGTCCATATATATATATACATATATACCTGACATAGTATTATAGACGATGTTAAATCAACAATCTAAAGTATATATCGAAAACAAACAGCCAATAAAAATCTGGCCTAACTCAACAAAAAAAAATGAAGCAAAAACTTGTAAAAATGAATTATTTGGATATTAACTATGTAATGAAGAAAAAAAATGTGGCGTTTAAATAATACAAGAATAACGCACAAGAGTACGTGTTATTGTAAAAAAAAGAGACAGTTCAGCCAAAAAATTAAAAATCAAAATTTCTGCCTAATACCAAGAACAAAAAAGCAAGAAATAGTCTCGAATCTCCAATACATTTCAAAGTCGAAAGCGCGTTGAAAAGTAAGATCCCGATTAGAAAATCTCCTTGATCTTTCCGACAAAGCGTTAAGTAAGCATAAAGAAGAAATTCATTAATCCATAAAAGACAAAAAAGCAGAACGATCTTTGAGAACGTGAAACGAGCAAATTCCGAATCTTCACATCGAAGCACAAAATAAAAAAAAAAAGATCCAAACTGCGAGTACGATAATTTCATATGAAATTGATAAGGTACAACACGCCCTAACATTACAGATAACGCGAACGCGAAAGAGCACTACGATTATAACATAATTATCAGATTAGTCAGTTGGATTTAATAGAATTTAATTACGAGACGGATCAAAGAGAATCGAGTGTCCTGCAACTATATATATATATAATAATAAATAATTTATTCAAATATATATTTGAATAGATTATTATTTTCAATAGAAAAATTATCCAAATTTTATTAGCACCGAAAAATTATTAGCAGCCACCCCCCCCCCAACTTTTTCAAAATATATACTTTTCCCATCCGCACAAAATTTTGTTTAAGTCCAATGCACATAAGGGATACGACCGAAGCTCCTCCGTAAGCTTGATGTTGGGATCCTGGAAGAGCGCTAATTAAAAAGCAATACGATAAATATAAATCAAAAGCGTTTTGTACAATTGAGTCAAAAGGCTCCGACGATAAATAATGCCAGGAAATTTTAACACGGCTGGATCGAACAATGGAGGTCTGGCTTCAGTTGCCCGTTAGAGGGATATTCCTGAATATATGGGGTTCCGTGTGGACGAAGTTGGGGGAAAAAGTATTGGGGGGGGGGATCCCCCTGGTACCCCATAAGCTCCCCATACACTCCCCCGTACAACCATGGACGAAGGTACGGTTCTATTCTTTTTTTTATCCAGCTACTGGGGGCTTCGTGTCTTTTGACACCAATGCACTCCCCCCTACTATAGATATATATTCCCCCTATGCAATTTGCTGCACGACCCCACCCACTGGTAATTGCATAATCGACACGGCTCTTGACGTCCACATACCTAATTAACGATAATTATATTGATTTTTTGACGCGCAATAAAAATCTTTCATCTGCGAAATATATTCGTGTATATATGTATAGTACGGGGTGATTAACGGTATGCGAATATGAAAAAAGAAATAGTCGATACGAATTAAGAAAAAAAAAGAATAGGGCCCATAACCATCCAGAAATTTCTACTGGAAATTACAAAAAAAGAAAAGAAAATCGTACAATTTTATTTTCTCGCATTCGTCAGTCAGTTCACAAAAATGAATATTCAGACCGAAGGGAATTTCGTGAAAATTATCGCCAATTGCACGTAACCTCAAAGCCTGATAGGATTAAGCGACTTCGCCGGTTCAATTTACATATCATGACACATCTTCCCGCGGTAGCCATGACAACGAGCGAAGGGTTGTCTTCCTGGACCATGGGGTAGATAGATCCGTAAGCAGTATACATATATGTATGCTCCAGTACGGTCTATATATATATATATATATATATATAACAAGTGACACAGTAAATCTCTCACCCTCTTACAAAATTCCTATTCAGAGTTAATTTCTCGAGTATCGAAAATATCTCGAAATTCTCCGAGCCTCTTTCCGCGACGCCGATTGGCCGTCGCTGACGTAATTCCAAGTTTAAATTTCCCGCCCGGCGAGCACGGTTCACGAGATGCAGTAAGTTCACCGGAATTCCGATTGCCCGATAAAAATACTAAAATATATAATTCCTTAATCGTTCCTAACGATAATTCCAAAGCTATCGCGGTCCCATAACTCAAGAAAAATATCTCGAAATTCTCCGAGCCTCTTTCCGCGACGCCGATTGGCCGTCGCTGACGTAATTCCAAGTTTAAATTT
>JARQTI010000563.1:385799-523798 GCA_030142655.1 Trachelus tabidus | reverse complement strand
TGACATCAGATTTTCAAAATTGTGCACCGTTTCACCGCAAATCTCAAACGTGCATCTCTGGTGATACACTCTGTATACGTAGCACTCTCTCCTGCCACACTTCAGGTGGCCACCCCGCGATATATCTTTTATATTTACATTTGTCTACGGCGAGGAAAATATGAGGACTCGCGTAGCTTTCGCGAAGTAGTCGTATATATAGACATAAATGAAAATATAGACGCCTCGAGAATAAAGAAGAGAACTTTCCTTCGGATTATTTTTCATTTCTCGATTATTATCGTATGCCCATGCCGAACTGCACTTGCAGCGTCCTTATCTGGAGTGCGAGATGGGAGTAAAATAAAATAAAAAATACAACAAAGAGACAGCGACTAGAAGAGTGTATGAATAAAAAAAATTATTAACCCACGTACGTTATTATTTGCCTAAGAAATGAAAATGTGTCCTGCCCTGGTAATGTTAATTAATAAAATTTGAATTCCAAAAAAAAAATGACAAAAGAAAAAGAGGATACACGAAATATATTACACACCGACCTATTTCGTGTAATGCAAGAGACTGCTCTTCTTTAGTATAATAGACACCCGAGATCCGTTTTCTTCGAGAGACAAAAAAAAATAAGAAAAAGAAAACCAATCTTCATTTTCTTTGCCACGCCTGAAATACTTGCCGTAGTCTCCCGTGACAACAGCTGAAAATACTCTGCTACGACGAATCGAGAGCAAAGGGAGCGGACATTTTGTTTTCGGAAAAAAGAAAAAATTTGTGACCTCGTGACTACAGAGAAATGACTAAGACGCCCCAGAAGAAGATATAAAAGAGACGCCTAGGCTTTATTCTTGAAATGAGTAGGTAAAGGAGCGGTTGGCACCGGCGTCGAGTAGTAAAAGGCGTCGGTGTACCGGGTGGCTCGGTATTAGAAACTCAATCGATATTTAGTGGCAAGGTGCACGGCGTACCAGCACTTTGGCTACATATTTAATAATATCAATACCAGTCGGTCACGGGATGAGCAGAGGTTGGACGTACAGTCGAGACTGGCAGGGGATGGTTCTCGCACGCGAGGGTAGTTTGGGTGTCAGAGCCTTTTGGGGGTTCGGTGCTAGGGGGGGTCGTAGGGGGAGCGCCATTACAGGGGTCCTTTGCTGCTGTTGCCTTTAGAAAATGCGAAAAAGTACTGAGGTGTGTGCACGTGACTGGCCGGTCGTTTAGCTTCGGTAGGTGGAAAGGGAGGACAGGGGGGGGAGAGGCTAGAGAAAGACGCCATTTTGTGGTTCGATAAATATTCATAAAGTAAAGCATCATTTTCTTTCCTGAAAAATTCCAAGCAAAGTCCATAGTAACGGATCGGTCGTTGATTCGAGAGCTCGAGGCTCGTCTAGACTCAACGAAAACAATCGATATTTGACTAACGCGGTGCAGCACCAGGGAACGCTGGGTAATTAGCTGCTACCGCGGGTTATTTGAAAGTTTCGTAAGCCCAACGGTGAACTTACGGATACGGTATGAAATACAGATGCACCCATTATACAGTGTACGAGCGAAACCTTAGAAAGCCTAGGAAGAAACTTGCCGTTCAATTCAGAACAAAGCCGCAGGGTAGTCGCGCTCTGAACAAACTGAATGGATGACGGAGGAAGAACTTTGAGAAATTTTCCACATTCCGAGACGCCGGCTGTATCGGCGGAAGTTCACTCCCTGAGGCAAGTTTCGTCAAATTTATATATAATCTGACTGTATATGTGGATTTAACCTTGAAATTCTAATTTAATAAAATATTGATATCGAACATCGCTTTCTCTTAATATTCGTCATTAACATTTTGATCAAAAACCTTGTAACTGATTTTCCATCGATATACAGGGTGCCCAGGTGCCATCATAACTGTGCATAAAATATTTTAGAGCATACACGATAAAATATCGTAGATTCCTAATTAAAAAAGGAATTAAAAAAATGTGTTGTATACCTCACAATAAATATTACTTTATATATGCGTTCATCCATGTTGTTCATAGAAGAACAAGATGGGCACTAAAAGCTGCCACGAAAAATAAAAATGTATTTTACGTGACTAAATAAATATGTTACACGCAACATTGTATTTCCTCAGACTGAAATAAACGATAAAAACGACAAAGAACTCGATTCGGATCGAGAATGCTGAATTATTGAAATTTTATCACGAGTTAACATGGAAGATGCTGGGAGTAGCTACGACAAGCTCAAATGTCTTCAAGTTTGTCAAACGATCTCTATTTGTCTCTCTCTCTCTCTCTCTGAACGTCTCCTCCGATAACGGATCAGACATGTAAGTGATTCAGGATTGACATTTGGGAGGATCAAAGGTTCGATCAACCAAGTTCCAAGAGGATTGCCAAGGGGTTCCCCCTAGTTTGGTTGGTAGTAAATGCGTCTCTGCGTTGAATTAAATCTCCATGACATGTCTTCAATTTACTTTCAACACCACGTAACATTTAAGTTTAATGGTAAAAATCACTGGAGCCTCGTAGCCAGACACCTTCCCGAGATCACGTGGTCCGATGTTACTTACATAACAAGGTAGAACGAAAGTGAATATCATGCAAAGTTCCCGCAGCCATCACGAGTGTATACGATGATCCATACAAATCCCTTTGAAAGACCATTTTCGTTGATCGAACTTCCAGGAGCATTCCAGTGTCATACTAGTAGTACTCGCACCCCATGCAAATCCCGCGAAGCCATAGTCTGTATTATTGACACGGGGAAAATTTAGAGGGAAGCAAATTTCCCTGTAAATTGGGTACACGAATCAATGATTAATAATTAGACTCAACGTCACCCTTCTACTTGCGTAGCTTGGTAAAAAAAAAAGTTGTCACCGATCGACGATATATCAGAAGACTCATACCGCTTAATACGAGCAGACGCTACGCTCGAAACGTTTATCGACGCTTCGTAACGACGAATTTCACGTGTTTCCTGCGTGTGCAGAAGGCACAACTGTATACGAGAACAGCCAGGAACTTCCCGCAACTCGTTCGCTTAATTAACGTAGGCTCATTACTCTGGTAATTAAAAGCCGAGTTTTCGTCTGAATACTTTGAATTTCGTAGCACAGCCGACCGCGGTGCAACGAAAGGGGCGTGTTTCGCTGTCACCAGGTCGAGTGTAAACACTCTTTCTGGTAATTATATATTATATACCTGCTCAACCTACCATCTCTACCTAACGTGCTTCGCTAGTAGTTTATACCTTGCTTACCTCATACAGACTTTCCAGAACTGTCGTTCACTAACCTCCGGTATCCCTGTTATAGCACATACGTCCTGGCACCCGTCATACATAACCTCTCTAACGCATACTTTATGCCAGCGTATACCAACCGAAAACCAGGGGTACGGGTACCCTCTCTCGGTCAGAGAGTATGACCCTCGAAGAGTCTGCAAGCAACGACGTATGCACATTGCACTGGGTTCTGGTATTTGCAAGCGACGCACGCCTAAGCGAACACGAGTCCCAAAACAAGGCGGCGGCAGAAGTTTTCCCAGTGGCCTCTGGGTGATATTTCTCTATGTAATACCAGAATTTGCCGCTAGGTGGCAGAGAGGGCGCTGGGATAAAAAGCTTCACGTTTCATGCACTTTTCTGAACACTGTGTCAGGATACTGAAATACTCTTCGTTTACAAGGTACACGTACTCTGCCATCTGAAGCATTTTAAGATGAAAGGCCACCACCCACGGGTTACACTTTTTGTTCGTTCATTGTAATTCCGGAAAATTCAGTTAACTCGAGAACGTCAGAGGCCATACTGTTGGACGAAATGACAATAACGGGCGGACGATAACGTCGCAATAAAGAGAGCAAATTTCCAACCAAATTTTACAGCCGCATCTGCGTCGTGACTGTTGCGTCGCAAACGACACGGAATCCAGAGGATGAAATTCCGTGCGTGAACATTCCGTGTAAATCCCATAAGACTCTTTACGACTGAATGAAAACTGGAAGGAGTTATTGCGTTCGTAAAGGCCGCGTGGTTAATGTGAATACAAAAAAATGAACGAACGAAGCGAAGCAAAAATTCACATTCCTGCATACACGTATGTTTATCTCTCCAACGAAGTATGATGTATCCCTGTTTCTTTTTTATTCGTAATGCTTTTCTCTTTTTTTTTCTTCATTCTCACAGTGGATACCAATACGCAGCTCTTTTTTCCACGTGGGCTCCTTTCCTATGTAACTTTACCCATTAACTCAAATGGCCGAGAAGTCACACGATTATATAGGATTAATCCGATGGGATATGGAATACTGTAATGTTGAACGTTAACCCATGGAATCGTTAAAAAAAAAAGATTCTCTCCTAGTAAACACAGAAGTGACCACATGTCCTTATTCCACAGTGATTAAGTATTCTTTTGTGAGTTTATTAATTCCCTTTAACCCCCCCCCCCCCCCAAATGATGAAGCAAAATTGTATTAACGACTGTCAGCATGACTAATGAACGCGACGTTTTATAGTAATTAAACATGTAACTTCCCTTCACGATTCATACACGCGGAACGAGCAATGGATAAAAGGACTATAGGATATAGTCACTCTCTCTTCTTTATAAATATATATAATATATTTAATACGCAAAAGTGAAACGGATTAACTACGGTATCCGATTTGAAAATGAGTACTCGTGTACAATGGCGGATACAATTCGGGCATTGACAATAATGGAGAGAATTGAAAAGAGAAAAAAGTATCAATTGATTAATTAAATAAAGCATTAGACTTTAATTAAACATTTTCATCATTGAAATTGTTCCACTTAGTAAACGCGACCTTCTCCCATCAAAGTCCGTGTCGCAGTCGACGTCAAAGTTCGAGGGGACTTATTTACATTGAGCACCATAAATGAATGACCCCTGTAAAAAAATTCTCATACCGCGGTAAATTTATGATCAATGACAACACCAATTACCCATTTGTCTATTCGTTCACTTCCTGTAATTTATCAGTCATGCTCAACCTTCTTTAAGACAAAATTTATCGATCTTCACGTAAAGCCCTGCATAGCTACAAGGAACGTGACTGATGGCCATAAGAGCAGCCATTACTTGCAGGAGTTTTCAGTCCGATTCTCAAGCTCGCGATGAGCGCCATCTAGGCGAACTATCAGTAAATTGGATGAGTAGAGTTAACGAGTCGTTGGAACAAAGTTGTTAATTCCTTAGTAAAAAAAAAAGAAAAAAAAACCACTAATTTGACACAAGTACCTACTGTTGCCGTTTCGACTGTATCGTTCACGTCAGCATCAATGGCTGCCTTGGGAAATTTACCGCCAGTAGTCGCACTACTCAAAGCTGCGTTCTTAAAGGCATCAGAGTACACCGTAGCTTCGTCAATGAAGTCATGAATGTTGATGACGTTCAAATTTCGGTTACCACAGCTAGAGAAATAAGTCAGTGGCAATAGGTAATGTACATTCCGACCTATTCCCATTTTGAAGGTGCAGCCAATGATAATTTAAATCGTATCGTATTTGCAGCGCGATTGCCGTAAAGTCATAAACCGCAAAGCTGACAATGGTTTTCGGAACGCAGGCAATGTAACTACAAAGCAATGACGTGAACGGCGAT
Source organism: Trachelus tabidus (assembly GCA_030142655.1). NCBI lineage: Eukaryota > Metazoa > Arthropoda > Insecta > Hymenoptera > Cephidae > Trachelus > Trachelus tabidus. The sequence goes on along the minus strand of JARQTI010000563.1, from coordinate 518,180 downwards.
TTCAACGTACAAATATCTAAAATGAAATTTTCTAACGCGAGAAAACTCATTATTTTATCCATTACGTTGGCTGGTGACCAAAGTGACAGTTATAGGTTAGGACACGATGTTCTTGACTTTCGAGGCTAGGCTATTCGTCGGTAACTTATCCACTGTTCAGACGGTAACCCGATTTACATGACAAAGAACATGGAATGGAAAACAATGTGAAAAATTTGCAATGTGCACACACAAACTGTCAATTCTATACCATACATATACTAATTAGAATGTCAACGGCATACCGCACGAGCAAAGCTGAGAGTTTGTAACCAAATGCTGTTTGGACTGCGTAATGGGCAAAATGTACGTGTATTCCCGTGTATTTGATTTATGCCAGGATATATGTATATACGTCCAGTACAGGGTCATACACAAACCACTGTTCAAATATCTTCTCTCTGGCTCTCTTGTTCACTCGAAATACATATACAGGGATAGTACAGACTAATCTGACAAATATTACAGGGCTGTTATGTCATAGGCATTCTAACCAAGCAACGAGATTGTTTCCTGATGAGTAAATACCTGCAAGAATAATCCAATGAAAATGCAGCAGAGTGGCTGCTGACCTTTTTCATGTAAACTATTTTAAAGGTTGAATATTTTTTTAGCCTCGAGACAACATTTTTCTCAGTGCTTCTAAAACTACCGAGGTAATCTCGAATGGCATCCGGGAAAATTTAATACTCAAGCCAGAGGAAAAACCATCCGAATTTTCATCACGTTATATAACGACGGCGTAAACGTTTACGAATAAAATTCGTGACATTAGAACGCCTCTGTGAATCTCGCATTAAATTAATTAAGAAAACACGAGATTTAATTGCAACGAAACGGTGAATTTCAGCTAAAAACAGGCTGCGGCCCAGTTTTAATAATACATGATTTTGGTAGTAAAACAACCATTTTTTCCAGAATCCTACAATTCTTAGTACTCTGCAACAGTGGATGTTGGACAAATAATTTGTTGAACGATTTCTTCAAAAATCTATCAGTTTCTCAATTCCGTATTCAAAAAACAAGATGGCGGCATCTTTCTATATTTTAGTCGAAGGTTTCAAAACAGTTCTGGCAGTTCTGAACAGTACCCTGTATTTTATCAATACTTCCACCAGCGATCCACGCCAAACTTTAAAATGCTGTCTCCCACCACTACTTTCGTCGACAAGTTCCAAACAGTTTCGAATAATTTCAAGAACAACACCGTCTTTATTATGAATTTTTCGTACTGTTCTATTTAATCTCTATAGTAAATACACAATCTACTGTAATTCAAGTCGAGCTCTTACAGCGATGATGAACCCTGGAATATTCACTGTAGCGTCGTGTACTAATGCGACACCCTGCAGAGACGATATTTCATTCTACCCTCCTGTCCGATTGCGTAATCAGTAATGTCATTCGTCCAGGAAAGATACAACAGCAATTTCCGTAAAGCATGCCCCGAATACTTGCACGTATACACAGAGCCCTTGATAAAAAATACTACAATTAATAATCAACCAAAAAATTAATCCTAAGCGCAACATTAAAGCGTCAGCTTGACTCCTTCGGTCCGACGCCATGATGCCAGACTTCAAATTCCTATTGGTATACTAATGCAGCCAGATCTCCTGCTTCGAAATTATTACTGCAAGCGACGTACTTGTAATTAAGTCAGCCTGGTAATTTAAAGAGACCCAAAAGAGAAAGAGAGAGAGAGAGGGAGACAAACTAGTCGAATAAGGTAACACGATGTTTTATAATTACGTATCCAAGAATCCCGAGTTTCGCGAGAGAGGTAAACAGCGAGAAAATGCATAAGACGTTGTCATGATAAAACACTAGGAGGAAAGGTAAAAGAAAAAAGATAAAATTTATCAACGCATATAACTTCCCTCTGAATAATGGATTGCTCTCGTCGTCTACTCAGAGAAGGTTAGTGCCTCCCTTCCCTAAACTTGTCCGCTAATGTAGCGTGGCAGCTGAGTGGAAAAATTAAAATGTAACTATGGTAATCTTGCTAAATTTCCCTTTTCGTTTAGGGATACGAGACCAAGCGACATTCAGGCCAATCGGATGCACTTTGTTGTGTGCTCGACTAAAAATTCAGCATACCCCGCGGAAGTCCTGCACGGAATATATTTTTGTCAGCAACTAAAAAATACAACAGTTAATCGTAGACGTAATATGTTTTTGGAAAGAATTTGAAAAAAAATTGTTGTTCCCAGTGACTTTCATTTGCGCGCCCTTTTATTTTGCATATTCGCTCCGAGCTATCATTTTTCCACAAAACGGCACCACTAATTGGTGGCACGGATCCGTCAATCTATGAATCGGATACCGTCGGATAAAAAAAATTGAAATTTCACCTTGGATAAGTTTTTTCTTCTCTTTTTCTTTCAAAACCATTAACCCTAAACGCTCACGTCAACCACGTCGTTGTTCCGTCGAAAACAATGCGGAAGTTCTTCTTTTTCGAAGGGCCCCGCGACATCAATCAAGTCATTGAGTCGTTCGTCAAGCGCGTCTAATTAATAGCGGCAATCCAGGTGCAATTAGACGAGAAATGCCAGGTTCAATTATTTATGAGGCACGTAGGACCGAAGTCTGGTCTCGTGCCGTATTATTAGAGGTTTTGCAAAGAAAAACAACTTAAACAAATAAACCAGACCACAGGCAAGGACCCCAAAGAACGATGAGCTACAGAATGAAATTTAATAACGTCAAAAGTTACCTCCGATCAATTCACAGTTGTACATATGGCAGAGATAGGGGATCGTAGAAAATTTTACTAAAAAAATATTGCCAGCGCATATTTACAGTCAACGTAAGCTCAGAAGAGGCCAAACGAAATAATTAAACATTTCAAACACCCTGTATATTTTAAAAACCTGAGTGACCTCTGAATTCGTGATAACCGAGTCATCCCTACGTCCGTCTCTCTCGCGCTCACGGTAAACGAGTAAAATAGGAGCTTATAACAAAATCCATCGCATCCGTTTATTAGACCGAGCAGTCTAATCCTATACGTATTTTCTAGTACCTATAGTCCTAATATTTGACACTGTACGTAACACAGGGACCCGTATAGGCTCGTTACGCAACATACATAAATCTGCTTCGATTAATCCCAGCACTATATCGTAAGTACAGAGAGACTTGCAAACGTTTCACGTGTAATATTAATCGGAACTCCACAAAACTTTGGTAGCAGATCAACAGATGTTGTTTCCCCGTGTGAGGCTATTCCGCGTAATTCGTCTGGCTTCGAGAATATTCCAGGCGCTACGGACGAAGGAAGGTGACCCGGGAGGGGATGGCGTTTTTGAATTTCTCAAGCATCCCAAGGAACGAGGCTATGACCTTGTTAAATGTTAAGCGAGTCCATATTATACAAGAGGCATTTTTAATTCGCTTTCAAAGTAGAGCCTGGCCTGTTTACTTTAGGGCAAAAGCGGCGGTTTAACTTCTAATCGAGTTACCGGAGTCTGTCGAGGTAGATACCTACCTAGTTAGGTAGATACGTTGTTAAGTGAACTGGGTAAGGTAGTATGTAGGTAGGTGCCGGCTAACTTCATTGCAATATGATAATGGCGTCACGGTGTCAGGAACAGCAATAAAGGTACTCGCGAAATAAGACCGATAAAACATTCTGCCATTGTCCAAGCGTCGCTAGCTACTTCCTGTGGATCCTGTTCAAATTACTTCAACTTATTTCTTGCCGCCGTTAATCCAATATATTTACCAAATGCTCGCAGGCAAAAGGTTACCGCTTCGTTGAGACAGACAATGGGGACATTCAGAAGTAAATGGAGCGTCTCGGTCTCTGCGAATCGATTAAATAAATCGTATCTCTCTCGTGTATTTGGGAAAGAGCCTCGTATCACTGATATACATAAGTGTCTGGATGAAATATCAGTTTTCTTTTTTCTTGGCGCTTAATAAAAAAAAACCAAGCAAAGTCGCAGGATATAAATCATGACAATGGTATACAGCACTGACTTGGTCGTACGCAAAATCAATTGTCGTTGATATAATTTTCCTGAGAAATATACATATTATCCTGTGTTATCAACCAGTTAGCTACTGACGAGACTCGCAGTTCGTATATCACAAATCATTTTATACGAAAGCAATCGGTTCTTCATTAACGTATCGATGTGCATTGGACTTTGAAACAGTTCGAGTAAATTGTTTGAGAATTTAAAAAAGCTGTCTGACGGTTACGTAAATATTTTTTCTACGCCTCTATTGTCAATTCTATTGCGCAATAATTGCAGGAAGCTTTTGACCGAGTAGAGACAATCGCATTTCGGATATCTTAGTAACGCTGTTTAACGGAAGGTCGTAAGGTACGCGAATGTATCTCAATTTCATCCTGTCTACTGAAATTCCCCAGCGACCTAAACTATGTTGTAACTGATGACGTAACGAGCTTGTAACTTATACAGTTTAATATACATTGGCGTCGGGCAAACTTAATGAATTTGTACCGAAGGTATAAGGATGCACGTAGGTATGAGCTGCTAAGAATTTCTACACTTCAAAAAAAAGAAAAAAAAGAACGTCCGTTGTACCTCGCGCACTTCGTAGCTCATTGTTCGTAATAGGTTATGTTGGAACATGATTTACTGCAGCCTCGTTTTCATTAGTAGCTACGTAGGCACGGTACTTCAAGTTTGTCCAGCTCTTTTAGTAATTAGATTTGTCGACGCTGCGACAATTTCTGAACGCCTTTGGAATGTGCATTTGAAATAAAGTTGGCGACATCTTACTTACAGGTCTGGCAGTATTTCCATGTTAAAATTCTCAGCATCTTCGTCGCCGTGGATGAAACTAAAGTTGTCTTCGATTCACAGTCATACTTTTTCGAACTATCGATTGAATTGAAAAACTTTTCTTAACCGAACTCACTCTTGCGCGATCTTAATGGTGCGGGTGGTTTAAATGTTTTTAGTTATCGTTCTGTATTTTTGGGTTACTGAAAAGTTTATGCTTTTAAATCACGAGTGCAATAAACAATGGACGAACACTTGATTTCCGGTAAATAAAGAAACATCACTTCGACTAGTTTACCTTGATGGACATCGGCCTATTGTATGTATGTTTTACGCGACTTTGAGATACGCGATACTTTTACGCGAGTTTGAGTTATTTAATTTGATTTTTTAACTGGGGTAGTCACTTTTGGATTAATACGCAATTGGCAACTGGTTTTGCGATTTCTGTTTTAACGGTAGCAATGGCAGTCCTCGAATCCGATGGCAAATACGGAGCAAACACGTCCGACAGACGCGCGCGACGCGACGACACTGGGGTTGGAATCCACCCTTCCCCGGTGCTGATTCCCACCCTAGGATCGAGGGCGTTCGTAGGGGGCAGTATTATAGAGGAGGGTGAACTTCAATGAATGAATGAACCTTACAGATCTCTGTGTGCACGAGTCGCATATTTATCAGCCATTTCTATCCATATAAATTATTCGACGAGACGTTGCTGTCGAAACTGAAAGAGAAAATAAACATTACTCTTTTTCGAGTTCAAACAAGAAAAAACTGTATACGCATAAATATTTACATCGCGTTATGGATTATCTCAAAAAGTAAAAAAATAATATATAACTACTGTGAGTTAATTCTCATTAATTTTTGTGTAGGAAATTTAATCCAAAGCTGACGATTTTACAAAATCCATAAGCTCAGAGAGGATAATGAAATATTGAACAATGTGAACCGCGTTAGATTTCCGCCACTTATAACAAGTTATACGTGTAATGAATGAGTACAGCATTTAATTAATGAGCGATGCTCAGACGAGAATGAAAATTGTTCATCCTTTGTGGAAGCTTCTTCTCTTACCGTAGACATAGTAATTTCCCGTGGTACTTTCCAACGCTTCTCTCTGGCAAGGATGCCCGAGCATTTTTCTCCAAGTTTCACTGAAGCACAATTCGGGGTAAGGCAAGAAGTTCATCACTGTCCGAAAAATCTGTGTATAGTTCGACAAGAACTATCCTTTTTTGCTCTGCTTTCGGTCAACTTAACCTCCGATGGTGTAACTGCCGAAAGTTCTTGTCCATCAACTTTTCGAGCACCGGTGCTTCGCCTAATGTCATAACTTTGGACATCAGTGAAGAAAAAGCGTTGCCACGATGCTGACCAACGATGACGAAGATTCATACAAAATTTGTAGCGTCACGTCGACAATTCCCAAAGTTTAAGAAAAATTTATAGGACATTTGGTAAACACGACAGCCTATCAAAATTATATGGTAAACGTGTTTACCGACATTGAATATTATCTACGCATGGTAATACGACGGCGTATTTTATCCATAGAGGAAAAAAAATGTTTACAACAGCAGAATCATTGTCCAGGGACCCTATTCATGAAATCGTGCCACAATCGTGGCATGCCACTTTGAGTAATTTCGGTTATCACTGTGAAGACGCTGTAAACGTCGTTCGGCAAGTTTCGTGATTGGGTAGCACCACCTAAGTATTTTATGCTTACTTGAAGAGTTATATGGTTATCATGATCATCGAGAGGTGGCATATCTTTTCATTGGAGACAGCCATAAGGAAAGGAAGGAAAAATCAGCACGAGGGCGGCCGTAGCCCAGTGGTTAAGGGAGCGGATTCACGACCGAAAGGTACGGGAGTTCGCGACCGACGCTCCCAGCGGCATTCACCAATGGGTTTTCATGTGAAAACTTAAATGAGTATTTATACGGATTTCGCCCAACACTGTTCGGATTCGGTGTATAAGCTCTGTAGGTCCACTCACAGAGAAGAGCATGTGCATAAAGAGGGGAGAGAGAGATAGAGAGAGAGAGAGAGAGAGAGAGACACTTTGTGTTCTCCTGCTCCAAAATAATTTCTGCATTTCCTTATATGTATTCAAACATTGATTCCTGTCAATCGGTGATAGACATAAGATCTACGTTTAAGATTCAATTTGGCGAAGGCGCTCGCTCGAATTTAAGCAGATCACATCACACAATTTACAGGCTTATTATAGCATGGTACAGATTTTGAATTAATGTTAGAAAATACAAAACTCAAACTACGTAGGAGTTATGCCAGGTGACACTGCCAGTGCCCTGCAATGTATATGACTTCCCAGAATTAGTCGTTCCATAAGCCATGGCTCTTGAATTTTGCCATCCAAAAAATCAACAATTTGCTGGTTAACTTTATTTGCATGTTCAAAGAATTTCAATCTTGATTTTGTGGATGAAAACGTTTGTGTGAATTACAATTTTTGGCACACGTATCTCTGACTTTTGTCCTTTCAAGACTGCTAGTATTCCTATCTATGTAAGGTAGCTTTGTCAATAGTTTTGTTGCATTAAGAATTGTCTATGCTTCTTTTTGCTCCTGTGTTAATTTTTTTTCTCTTTGGGTATGGTTTCAGACGCAAATAGACTTTTACAGTTTTATATAATAATTAATTAAAATAGAATTGATTTGTGCATTCTTTCAAAAAGTAATGAGGGAGTAATTTTTTAATCTTAATACCTTTTCCCTAGACATTTTTTCTCCTTCCTCCTAGCATGCCAAACACTAAGGTGGCCCAAAGTACTTCCCAAGGACCAACCCTAATCAACTTTAATCAACTCACACAGAACTTTGCGGAACAGATGGTTTTTTTTACTATTTGAAAATATGGTGGTGAGCGTTGTTGCTTTCTTCCCATCAGCGGGCAATATTGGAAATGCTCCAATTTTTATTCACTAGGCAGCAGCAGAAACGGACGAATCAGAGTCTTCGAGACGAGTTATGGTGAGAACCAGTCCGCAGGCTCGTAACAGAGTACCATGTCCCTTTTTAACATAGTGTTCAACCCAGTTTAACCCCTGATTGTGATTGTTAAGGGATAGGACCGAAAAGAAAGAAGAAATCTCGTTTACTTGATAATCTAAAAAGGGCGAATAATAAACTACTATTTATTTTGTGACTGAAGTTAGGAAGTATGTAAATCAAACGTACAATCAGTAGTACAGATGAATCCGAGAACGATACTTCTGAGGTTTACAAAATAAATTTCATCAAATGATTGCCCTGCCTACATTTGCCTAATCTTAAGGAAAACATAAACAAGTGCTCATTGTTCTGAAACACTTCATTTTGTATCTATAGAGATGCTGAGAAACCACAAAACTGGGATATAAAGTGGCTTTTGGTAGATAAATTTTTTGTGGGTAAACATTCTAACTTTTTGTAAAAAAAAAACTTTAATGCTACAAGATCATTGTCTCGACATGGATCAACATCTTATAGATCAATTTGTACAAGTGACAGGTTGGTTGATCTTATGCAAGCTATGAATATGCATTTCTTAACTAAAAACTTTTGCTGGCATTTTAGGACAGAGCGAAGCAACAGCTGCCCAATACCTAGCAGTAGCTGAAGGAAACGTGGAAAATGCAATAACTTTGATGTTCGAAGGGGGTATATCAGTTGCCGATGAAGAAGAACAAGTGCGTGCACCCATACCACCCACTCGTCAAGTTCTTGTCCCATCGGGACACGTATGTCCTCCTGCCCATTCAGCTTCCAACAATGTCTTTGATAGATTTCGTGATTTTGCCGTCGAAACACGTGAGTATTACAATTGCATTATTCCTGTTGTGTTTAAGAAAACATGTATTGCATAAAAACGATCTTGCGTTTGAAGAAAGACAAGAAGAAGAATTGACACGTAGGGTCGCCGGAATGAAAAAGATGTCTCCGAGGAAATCAAAACGGCTAGAAGACTTGTTCAGACCACCCTGTGACATATTGTTTCTGGGCACCTTTTCTGAAGCCCGTGAGAGAGCAAAGGTTATCAATCGTTGGCTACTCGTCAACGTACAAAATCCCCAAGAATTTGCATGTCAAATACTTAACAGAGACTTATGGCCTAACGAACAAATCAGAGGCATTGTCAACGATCATTTTGTTTTGTGGCAGGTAAATATGCATCTGCATGCCGATATAACATAGTTTACACAATTACACCTCAGTAAATATATATTGACAAAATACTGTTGCAATTATAACATCATGTACGCAGATACTGTCAAACACTGTAGATGGAAAACGATATATCGATTTCTACAATGTATCAAAGTATCCCTACTTGGCCATAATTGATCCAAGAACAGGAGAATGTATGAGAACGTATAACAATATTAGTGTGGATACTCTCGCGGCTGAATTGAATGATATGCTGAGTATCCATCCGTCACCCTCGTCATCGGACAACCCAGCCAATCCTCAGGACCTGCTTACGACTGCTGCATCATCACCGTCCAACGATTTCCGTAATGGTCGCATCAAAGCATCATCGAAACGTCGTTCTCTGATGAATCTGACCGAGCCGATCAACAATGTGAGTCGTTCATCGATACTTTCGGATCTTACAACGAGCTTTTCTGATTTAATTGAGCTTTCCATTCACATATAGCCTGACGCATGTGAAGAACCCGATAACACTAACGAGAAAACCGATCGTCGTTCGGCGGCAACTAACAGCATCGATAGCGTGGCATCTAGCAGTAACTATAATACTCCCAGCGATAGCCAATTCGAAAATCCTAGGAAACGATCGAAGATGGAGAGTTCCGACAGAGTAAACGAAAAAGCGCACCTCGCTGCAACCGTGCCAAGCGAGCGAGAGGTAAGAGATTTTCATGAAAATACATTTCGAACGATTAAGAATGTTCAAATGAACGTTCGAAACTAACGATTTTTCAGAATATTGTCCGATATCAGGAAGTTGAAGCAACGTCGAGCGGAAAACTACAATTACGTAATTACCTATTGTCCTTTTATATATTCCAAGTCATTCGTTTACCTTTTCTGTACCTTTAACGTTACATTTTGTTCCTTAGAGGAAACAAACTGCGACAAACCGTCGCTGCGGCTATGCTTACGTCTACCGAACGGTGGAAAAGAAACCATTTCTATGTATGGCAGTGATACTGTTGAGGTAAGTTGTAAAAATCTATGAGTTTTAATAGTACTATTTTAATGAGTTCATCTCTCTTGCTCTGCGCAGATCTTCGTGAAGAGAATGGAAGACATAGGCTATCCGGCAACGGAGTACATTTACTTAATACCATTTCCGAAAACGAATGTAAATACTCTCCCACTAGAAACGCGACTTTCCGATACAGTCCTTTATCCTTCCAATACGGTATTCATCACGAAGATATAATTCGTTCGTGCTAATAAATTACGAGACTTATATTCGCAGTAATGTGGTAAATAAAAAAAACACAAATCTTCGACCGTATGAGATACATCTTCCTCTAATGAAGATCTGTATGGCGTTATTACGTTCGTACACTTATAAAATGGCAAATAAAACAGATTCTTTTCTATTCGCTGAGTTTCAGTCATCTAATCCAAATGCCTCTACGTTACTTCATTATTGTGTATTACAGAACACGTATCAGGTCTAAAGCGATAGTTAGCAATAGTTAGAATGAAAGTGACGGCGCGAGAGCTCAAAAAATGTCTAAAAAATCTATTTCTAGCAAAAACAACAATTTCACTTACTCTTATACAAAACTCTTCCGAAAACCGCACAGATGGGTCCTTCACGTCCACTCGAAATGTTTTCACTTCAACTTCTCCAATCCAACTGAGTTAGGGTCACAAAATTTCTACTCGAACGTATCTTCGAGTATAATTTTTTTTACGGATACGAAAGATCCACGTATTGTTCTTGTTTCGCCCAGGGAGGAAAAGCCCGTTGTAAATACCCTGGTCACGAATGACCCAGGTTTACGGGATCGGAGTTCACGGTGAAGAAAATGACAGATTACGTGCGATAAAAGTATAAATTATTTAGACTTGAATGAGCATATGGTAAAACATGTTTATTGATAATATAATAAAATTATTCTGTTATACCTGCCGCTGAAGATATAAGTTCAGACTAGTCGATACAATAAGTAAATCCCTAAACTATGTATAAAAAATCATTGAAATATTGCGACTATATTCCTCAAGAGATGTGAGATGAACTACAAATTAGCTTCTCAAAATTGATACGCGATAATCATAAAAGAATAATAGTCTTTAGTTTTCAAAGTCTGGCGAGCTGAGCTTGTATCGTGGTTCCACGTGGTACATAGTATTATTTGCAAAAAGGCCAATAACCCAGTACTAAGCGTTTTTCGTGTAACATCATTCAGCTAGAAAAATAGCTTAACAGCAACAATATTACACCTGCCATTTTCAAGATAATGCACTCTCGTCGCGATTATCGACATAAAGTCAAATTTTCAATCTCCATTTGTTACCTCTTACACACTGATCACATGTTGCAGGAAAGAAGCACCTTCCTCCTTAGTAGTTATTATACTTTTCCATGATAGAACTCTGCGCACGTACAGTCAAACCAGTCACATCATCTATTTGGATTACATGTATAAAAAAAAAGAAAGACAAAAATTACATTAGATGTACCAATACGTAAGTCGGCCGCCGCCTCCTCCAAGTCATTAACCCTTTCCAAATATAATGATCACCGTATGCCATGCGCATTGTAAGAAAACTTACATTTTACAATAAAATGCCGCAGATCTTTTCTACCTTCCGTCATATCTCCTACATATTAGCAGGACAGAGTGACAATAACGGGTGCCAGATCACTGCGTGGAATCGTCACTTTATAGTTTCTGTTGCCTGATCGAAAAATTGTGTTCGCGTGTGAAAAATCACACGAAGAAATGACGTTGGATTTTTTAATTTTTCGGCCAGACAACGATTGTGTGAATTGACGATTCGACGCAATAATATAATGACACCGAAAATAACAAATTCACAGAGACAGATGACACATTTTTTTTAATTACATAAGATTTTTCGACGAAGGACCTGGAATAGGTATTAGCCAAGCAGAGACAAGTAACCGTCTTGACACTGCATCTCAATTATTTTATCTTTCGATGTTTCACTGTTTTTAAGAGACAATAATCCATAGCGAGATCTGCTTTTGTAATGACTCAAAATGAATATGTTACAAACATATTTGATCTAAAAAATGTACCTTCAAATTCGCGTAGACACAACTAACATGTAACAGGATATTTAAGATAAGTTAAATAGAGTAATGACGGATATATAACGCCTTGCCTTCGTTCTATTGATCATCCTCTGTTACTTATCGGATGCACTACAGTTACCTTTCACTAATTATGTACAAAGCGCGCTTAATGTATGATATAAGATTTTATTTATCAAATTAATCGCGTTATGATCTTTGCGAATGGATAACAGCAACCCTTGAAATTCATATAGCACAAATGAAAGTAGAATAAATTTGTTAAACGTGTAGCTCAAGAAACCAACTACTTTATGACTTAGGCTGCATTCAGATCGATACGAGTAACGATTTTGAATAAATTTCAACTTTAACATGGAGTATCGTGTCAATATATACTTAAAGTACAAGGGGGGAAAAAAGCAAACGTCCACGCTTACGTATACAGAAGTTTAAGCAAACAGTTCTTGCTCCATACCAAGATATTCCAAAAATAGTCCCATTGGCGTACGTTTTAGCCCAATACCCTCAATCTTGTTGACAAGTTTATTTTTGATATTGCGCAGCCTCATGGATGCATGCAAAAATGTTACTGAAAAATATACAATTGTCATGAGTACACTGCGTTGATAAGAGTATTATAAAACTTAATAAGAGTCTGACCTGAGAAGGGCAACAAAATTCCAGTCAGAAAAACTAGAAGAGAACCTACTGTATAGGTGACAAAACATGCACCAATAAGAATGAAAATGACACCAGCAACTGGATATCGCTTCTTAAAACTGTGTATTGTTCTTCCCTCGGTAGATACATAAGCAAACACTCCCAGAATGATAATTGTCGCTAAAATACCAACGAGCATCTTTCCTGGATGAATTAATCTGCAATTGCACAAAAGAAATTTGTTGTTAGCAGCTCTTTATGACTATTACGCAGACATTGTAACCAAACTAATGCAACTTTAGAAAAACATATTCCGATGCTCACCCAACTACAAGAAAAATACAAGCAGACATGAAGAAATAATTGGTTTGATAATAAAGCAAATTGTTGATCACTCTGTTTCCCCATTTGTCCAGATCTTTCACATTAGGTATTTGAAAACGTGCTGATTCCAGCAGAAAATCATCTAGGCTGCGTAGCGGAGGTATCTCCAATTCCGAATTACCGATCTTCACTTTATCCATTTTGAATCGATCGACTTGTGCAAGTAAATTAATAGATTCACAGTAAACTCTCCTTCATACAATATTATTAACGTAAAGTGACACTAAAAGCTTTCCCAGTAGTGTGTCAATTTCTTTCGCTCCACGCAAAAACGTCACAGAACCTACAACGAATGACAGACAATGTCACGAACGATTAGACCGTTTCGAGCGACGCTCTATCGCGGACAAATCTGCTTTATTCCACCTTTATTCTGATTGCCGTTATCTCAGCCTCTCTGAGGACAGATGCCTGTGACTATTTATGACAGTGACGAACTCACAATCAGTTTGACTACTAATCGCCGTCGTTACTTCCTCTCAGTCGCTCGATATGGCAGAGCTCCTTGTCTCTTGATTTTTAAACCGCGAAATTCAAGAAACAAATCGTGGTAACCCTCAATGTTTGAAACACATAGCCTGAGTTATTGCCTTCACTGATACGTAAAATATAAGACTCCGATTGCCCACCCAACATCGGCACCCAAATACTTTGTATACCTTCTCCCTCTGTACTGAAGACCCTTTTCTTTTTCAGCAGCAATAAACACTCTTACAGGTCCTCGCAGTGAAACTCAACGGTCATGCTGATCCGGCGTACGTTCTCGGGCGCTGATTAGCACGAGCTAACGGGACTTGTTTTTTGCAACTAAGTGGGCCCTTTCGCTGACTTGTCTTTTGCACGGGAATCTCTAAAAAACTTTTTCGTGCTTTCACCTTTCTCCCAAAAAATTTCTCGCGAAAAGAAAACGACTCCAGGCGCTTCTCCTGCAAGAAATGCTGACCAGTCATTTTCCTTACAGCTACGTATTTACGTCATCGCGTTATTTAGGGCGCGTAGGTTTTATCCGCTTTATATTTTTATTTTTGAAGCTTCTTATTATAATTTGACAAGAAATATCTTTATCGCACCAGAAATCAACTTTAAGAGACATATTCGAACACCGTTGGAATGCTCATGAAAGCTTTGATGAGAAATCTATGAAGGACCGGTTAGTGACGTCTGACCTTTTACTGCGTTCGTCTGAACTTCTTCAGGCTGACACACTCTGTCTGAACATATTTATACAGCTAAGGAACAATCTAAGAGATTAGAAAAAAATTGAAGACAATCGTTCAATGTAATTCGGATGATATACTGACTTTTAAGAAAATTACAAATCGCCATACATTTGATGAACTCAACATCTCTGGTAGACACCAACTTCCGAGATTTCAATTTTTAACAATCTCGAATTTGATCGCAGTACGTGGGGCACACGAATCTTTCGCTTTCGTTGCCATCCACTTACCAATTTCCACGCATGTCTACCATCATTCGCGTTATAATAACGCTGCCCGATTACGCACTTATGTAGCTCATTTATATATTAATAACGCGAGATAATTTCTGAACCCTATTCAGTAGCAAGTCTCCCTGCTTCACCATCGCCTGATACTGCCAATTCTTGCTGTCTGGCCGATTGGTCTCGACTACACCACCCACACGGTCGACCTTACAATGCAACCGACCTGCTGCGATGAATCGAGAAAGTTCCCTAAAATTCATGGAATATTTTAGAATCGTAAGACAAGTGGCAATTTTTTTCCTGAAACTAGGTCAATTACAAATACCATACTTACTGATCTACATAATCTACTGTCACCCCAAAAGCCTCTGCCATATATTGGAGTGTTAAGGACCGATAAGATTCGAGAAGCTGAGTATAAGCCAAAATTCGCATCTCTCTTACATAGTAGCGATAATGTGGATGTACCAAGTAATCTCTGCGCAGTAGGCCCTCCACGTGTGCTACAAATTAAGACAAGAGTTTCAATAGCTAATCACCGCAACTGTATACAAATACCTGACATTTCACATAGTCAAATACTTACCAAGATTCTTAAAAAACTCTGCATAGTGGCAATTGTACAATGAGAACAAATAATCCTTCACATCTGGATTGGTGTGAAGAACTTCCAAAATTTCTGAACCTTTAATAATTTTATCGCGCAGCTCGTTTCGTGGTAAACTGATCATACTCAAGTATACTGTATATCTTACAAACGTATTGTAATCCATAAGTTCGTAACTTGTAAAGGTACTGATAGTATCCAGGAAAAAATTGGCTGCCTCTTTGAAGTCGCGAACCGCTATACAGTATGTTCCTTGGTACACTTTTAAACGATTTCGTCTATCCCAGTCCCCTCCTTCCTCGATAAGACTACATGGCCAGAAGATTATTATATTACATGAGGCACATTATTGTTCTCGATAACAAAAGTCGAAAATAATTAATTCTCAAACCTCTTAGCTTTGTCAATGTTTCTTGTTATGTGGTCATGGTCCATGTAAAATAAACCAATCCGAATATTGTGAAAAACAATGTCTAGCCTATGACCCAGCGAAACTGTTTTGTCATAAGTCTTTCTGAATGCCGTTATTGCTCCTTCTTTATCTCCAATGCGGCAAAGGTGTTCCGACTTTTTAAGATTTGCTTCACGAACCTCCATTTCCCCTAAATTTTTTTCTGCATCTTCAATTGTATCGTCAAGTTCCTTCAACTGCTCCTGATTACGTGCCTTCATCTTCGACAAAAGGGCCTCATCTATTGGCCAGGACAAATCTCTGCAAACCTCTTCATAGAACGGTGCCATGTCTATATTTGACAGAACACATAACCATCGTCAGAACCTATCCAGTAACCAACACGAAGTGCCTCAGTTACAGTAGCAAGGCATTAGAGTGCTACTCCTGTCAATAATTAATATGACAAGCAAATTGTCTTAGCAGCTAAGGTTACTCTGTCGCATAAAAAAATCTATTCTCTTGTTATGAAATAAATTCAATCCTTTTCAGAAAGTCACTGTTTAGTTACACTACTAATTAGAGCTATTATTATAACATTTATTTATTCTCAAAAGAAAAATGCAATTCATCTTACTCTCGGCTTTGATGGCATCAAGGAGCTTCGTCTTGAGAACCGGATCATCCTTATATTCCGGAAGGCTAAGTAAGAACTTAGTCTGAGCAAGTTCAAGATTTGGATTCTTTTCTAATCCCTCTTCTTCCAAATTTTCGAGTGGCATTGTAAGGTTGTCCGCTTCCGAAATAAATTTTTGAGAATAAAGGTTAAGACCGAACGACGACAAGGAGTCATGCAGGACTGAAAGTCATTCGTTGTGCCTGTAACCTGGCGTCGCCGCCAGCTGGCTCTGCGTCACCAAAAACAATGTCCGGTAACCTATAATCAGGGGCTCCGCAACGATCCAACGGAAGAACCAATCAGAGCAGGACCGAAAGACACCCAACCAATGAGCGCAATGTCGCTAGACGATCACAGCAGTACGCTAATGGCCAATATCTTCACCTTCGGATAAAATTTATCCTGTGGATAAACTTCTAAAACTTGAAAATGATTGGTTAACCGGGGATTTATCCGGAAGATAAATTTTATCCAAAGGTGAAGAAATTGGCCATAAGACGTGGGGATGCAAAGACGCCAAACGAAGTGCTGTTGCCTGCTATTAGTCTTGCGTACGCGCGAATATTCATGTCCCTACTTTTACAGACACAGTGTGTCAGAATATGTATAGCGATGAAAAATATTCAGAGAGAACGTGTCAGCATGAAAAAGTTCAGGCGCGCACAGTTCAGTTCAGACGCGACGGTATATATAAGTGCAGATAGACAAACGTCCTTTGGACGAGAACCTCAAATAATCCCTGGAATAGCCCAGCGATAGCCGTCGGAATTGAGAGCAATAGTAAAATACGAGCGAGACTGCCTGTCTAACAAAAAGAATGGCTTTGAGTCTAACATAGTTTCGATAGATGCGCGCACAACGCGTACAATCTATCTATTCGTTACTCAAGTGTACCTGGCCGTCATTTCTTTTAAGAACGTACAGTCCATTGACCAAACGAAGGGCCAAACGAACCCCTGATCGATATCGGGCAAGAAGATTGATCAGATCGTTCGATCGTTAAGCGGAAGGTCACTAACAAGTGTAAGGAGACTTATCGATCACTCATTTTATAAATATGATCGGCAAGTCCTGAATTTCTCAACGAATAATTAACATTTACGACATCTATACTTTATTTCTCAATGAAACCGGAATGGATTTTGGAAAACATTTACTAAGTTGTCGGTTTTCATTAATTTACTTGTTGAGGCCGATGAAACGAAAGAAACATATAGTGTATCGTATGTATATACATATATATACACGCGCGCACGTACACACAGATGCATTAAAATGTATGCCGGCGTGTGCGTGTGCGTGTGTGTCCGCGCGTACGTCAGGGCGTGTGCGAGTGTGTGTGTGTGTGTATAATACATGCTCAGTCGCAGGTACGTACGTACGTAGAACGAATACACACACACACACGCACACATCACTTTACATACGTAGACATTAGTTACTATATCAACGACTTCATCTATACCCTGTGCATCTTCTTCTTAATGTCTCGACACGTACTATAATGTGATTATTCGATAAACATTATTCGTGTTACGGCTATTCGACACAATATATGTATTTATATTTTATGTATAATGTCAATCGGCTTTTGTCTTTCTTCCTCCCGTCCTTCCTCGTCGCACATAGTCTCTCTCCTCTCTCTTTCTCACTCTCTCTCTCTCACCACCTTTCACCCTCTTCCACGACTATTCTCTTCCTCCTTTTCTATGTATAATATGTATAATAATGTATAATAATGCCGACATAGCATTTTACAGCGTTAATATAGCGATACAGGATTGATTATGCCATACGTTAATTGATAAACGCAGTAACGTTAAAAATACAAAATATTATAGAATATGATACTGACATAAAGTAACGTAGCATGACAATATTTACGGCATTATCCATGATCAATAACGATAAATAATAATTACCTTCAAATTCGAAAATGAGCTCGAGTCTCCAAGTATCGCGGGTCAAGGTTCAACAATTAATAATGTTAGAGTTAATGGCGACAGCGCGGTGGGTCTGTTTTTCACTTTAAAAAAGAACTATGAGAACGACGATATGGCGCGGCGACGTCGACACTGACGACGATAATTATTACGATAATGACAATAACAATAATAACAACAGCAACAACAGCGACGTTGATTGCAACAATGTTGTAGTTAGAGATTAAGGAGCGACAAGAATGAAAGAAAGAAAAAACATGAGCAAAAACATTAAGGAAAGTCATGTTGGTCTTTTTTTAAATAAAAAAAAAACAAGAAAAAACTATTTTCTCGTTGCGAGTAACGCCGGTGGCTGCGTAGCACTTGTTCAGCACATGGCAGACCTTATTAACCAATTTTCAACATTACTTTCTTCTTTTACGTTGAGGAACGAGATGGTGTCCTTTCGTAATTAACAACAAAACAATTGTCTATCAGTCCTATGCATACGGCCGAGTTTTATGCTTCGGATGCTCTTCAGTCATTCGATTCGACCTTTCGTCCCATTGTCATTGTCATTGCCATCGACCTGTTCTGGCGATCGTTCGCGAGATCGATCGGCAAAGAAATTCAGCAGCAACATCGAACACTTGCGATTCCTTCTTTCAAATTAATCCGTCGGTCTATATTTTTTTTTTCACGGACTAACGATAAGTACAAACGAAGCAGACTGATCTAATGAATGGCAATAAAAATAACAAGAGAAAAAGAAAAAAGAAACACAACCAGACGGAAATGACATGATCGGGAGGAAGGGAAGGAGAATCGATCTCACAATTGTGAGAATAACACCGCCAAATACATAAATTCCTAGCATGTAAAAATACGTAGAAAAGAGCCTTCCTGCGGGAATCATCCAAACGCATTAATTTTACATTGACTATCATACGCCGTCGTAGGCAAGGTCAAGTGGTGGTCTATGGTGATGATGGTGATGGTGGTGAGGACTTGGAAGGTACGGTGGTGTCGGTGCCGGCGTCAAATTTCCCGCGCCGTATCCAGAATAATTAGCGCTCGGTACGTGTATGCCGTTCACTCCAACACCGACGCCAATTCCGATACCGATGCCAATACCACCGTTCCCTGACGTCGTTGGACTTTGACTCGTAGATGCGGCGACCGACATGGACAACGTCCCAACCGACGTGGAAGCTGGTGTCGATGCGGAGACTGCTACGACTCCAGGTCCCGGGCCTGACGACGGTGGTGGTGGTGGTGGCACTCCGTATGGCTCGAAAGAACTCGGATACGAACTGTTGTAAGGATAAGGATTAGCCATGTGCCCCAGGGACGGATGCATCCCCGGGGGAATACCACTCATACCACTCATACCGTTCATACCACTCATACTGCTCATACCAGCGATGCCAGGCATACCAGTCATGCTGGCCATACCGGCCATACCCCCCATACCGTAAGTACGTTGCATTAAAGTCGATTCCAAACTACCAAAGAGGTATCCATTCGTCGAAGCCATTGGTACCGGATAATGGGGCCCGGCAATAAGATTTGGATACGAATTTCCTGGATGCGTATGGTTCATACTCGGTGTATAATTGCTTGAAGCGAGATTTTCCACGGTGTATGACTTGCTATGTTGTTGTTGTTGTTGTTGCTGCTGCTGTTGTTGCTGCTGCTGCTGCTGCTGCTGTTGTTGTTGCTGCTGTTGCTGATGATGATGATGCGCATGATGATGATGATGCTGATGATGATGCTGCTGTTGGTGTTGAGACTCCGTGTGGATATGATGCCGAGAATTAACACCATAAAGGGAACTATAGCTATCAGCGGGGTTTGCATGATGTAAAGAACCGGGATAAATTGCACCTGCGGACGACAACGGTGGGCTATAGTTTGACATGCTGCCGCCCGGAAAACCAGAAAGATAGCTCGACTGATGAGTTTCCAGTTTATCAGCCATCGACTCTTCTGATATCCCGGCGTGAGACATATGTCTTTGGGTGACATTGACGCCAATGCCAACGCCTACACTACCCGGAGTGCCTGCACCTGCTCCACCATCCGCTATACTCGGTATCTGATCGACCAAGGATTCGAGATCGCTGAGACTCTTCGAAGCAACGTCTTGTCCAGAGTTCCTCTTGATGCTGTATTGTTCGTGAGAATCATGAGGCGACATAGAGCTGTGTGTCGGTGTATGGGAATGAGCATGTGGCGAAGTCTGATGCGAATGATTCTCTACTGCGACTTTGGTTGTTGTTTGGTGAGAATGCGCGTTTAACTGAGGATGCGAATGGGAATGGGAATGCCCCAGAGCTTGGGATTCTGGAAGCGCATGAGGATGAGGATGAGGATGGGAATGAGATAACGAATGAGAATGCGTAGTCTCGTTGCTCTGCTGTTCATGGTAGCCCATGTAGCTCGCGTAGTTTGCACCGGGACTGTTTTCGCTGGCGGTACCCGTTGTGACACTCGTACCGTTATCTGTTGTCGTACCGTGATTATACCCTCGATGCTCAGCATTCAAATTCTGCTGAGAGATACTCGTTGGAAGTTCGAAGTCAGGATGTTCGACACTGGGCGATGTAAGAGGTGATGGCTCAAGATTGTTCTCCGAAGAAATCGCAGTATTTATTTCGGATGAGAGATCCGAATGTGTAAACGAGAGCGACATAGACTTGGGACTTTGGCTGTAATGTTGAAGGTGAACAGGACTCTGTTTTGCACTGAGGCTGTACGGGCTATCATTTAAAGCCTGCGCAAAAAATCCTGAATCACTGAGAGACTGAGAGTAAGGTGCCATATGTGGGAAGGTCTTTGGCGGAGACATCAATGGTGGTGAGAAACAGCTTGGAATATTCTGACTGCCATATCCTTCACTTAACTGGTGATTAATTGACTGTTGTTGCTGTTGCTGTTGCTGCTGTTGATGATGTTGATGATGCTGATGATGTTGATGATGATTTTGTTGTTGCTGTTGCTGCTGCTGTTCATTTTCACGTGCCTCCCGCTCCTGCTGCTTCTGCTGTTGATGTATTTTTTTGGGACGCCCACGACGTTTCTTTATGACCTCACCATTGGCATCAAGTTTCTCAGGGTCAGGGATCGGCTGTTCATCAGGATTTTTAATCTTCTTGGGGCGACCTCTTTTCTTCTTACCTGGTATAAGTCCTGGCTCCTGTTTCACAATGACTGCGCTACTTAATTCAGTTATTCTATTGTCAGGATCAGAACAAAGTTCATCACTGAAGACAGGCTTCTTGTCTTCGATTACATCCTGTTCTTTTTTTTTTAACTTGGAGTCAGCAAAAACAATGTCCGATTCGTCGAGATGTGATATAGTACCGTTGAGATAATCTCTAAACTTCTTCAGAGCTGCGTAATATGGCACTTTGTCAGCAGCTCGAGGCAATTGAGCGCATCGTGCACTACTCGATGGCATTACCCACATATACTGCAAGTAAATCAAGAAAAGGAAAAAATATAATTTACAATGATATTGATAAATTGTCATTAAATAAATCACTCACAGTATTCGTCCCCTCCACAAGATTCGGTTGCCTCCCAAATCCAAATTCCTTTTTTCCAGAGAATACCTCATAAATGAGCTTTCCGTTGAAAACTGCAATTTTTGGTTTATATTTCCTCAATTTTTCCAGTAGTATATGGCTACCTGAAACATAAAAAAAAATATACAAAATAATCGCAAAATAATGAGAAACTTTTAAATTAATGCTATTTTTTGAAATTACCCGTACCGCAAGGATGACTGTCTCTCCCATATATAATCCGATAAACAAAAACACAAGATGCTTGTAGTATTCGCAATGAATTTGTCAAGGAATCCTAAGATGCTCGACACGATGACAAACTTTTCTGTGCACTACTCATGCTAATACAAACGAACCAATTGTCAGTTCTAATGCTATTGTTATATTTACACTGTGCAAAATGCAGACGCAACTTGAACTGCCGGCTTACGATTTCCATGGGGTTAAACAACTGCTCTTCTTTTTTTGGAAAATCTTACGCATAGCTTTGCGAGTTGAAATAAATGCGAGACATTAACAACTATTGTAGAAGAAAATGATATAAGTACCTATTTATCAATCAAATGTAACAACGTTCGAGCAGCGGTCAAACATTACTCCGACCGAATAAAAAGAAAATGAAAATCCTAATTCGTAAGCCCATTGGTCGAAACATTATAGAGACAATTTCAATAACCTGCAGACGACGCCGCAAACTGTGTCTCCCTTAGAGAGTCCTCGCAGCTTTGTCGAGCGGGTCCGTCCGAATAGAATACCAGAATCCTCATTGGGCCAAATTCTTCGCGACGAGGAAACGTTGACCAATGACGAGTTTGGATTTTCCAAGTTTTCCGACTAGTACGAGTAATGCGATCGACCTGGGCAGGCACCTTCTTAACTAGCTTAACGAAAAGGGAGCTTTAGCTAAGTAAGCGCACAGTGTTCGCAAACACTGTTCAGTCCTTATAATATAACTAGGTATCTCTGCAAGTTTTTACGAAAACTCCATGCTGTTTTGAGTGGTGAATGAATCTCTGAAAGATCAATGCGAGTTTATCTTTTTCTTTTCATGGGAAGAACTGGCCCTGTATTCCATTTTTTAATAGCCGTGAGGTGAGTAATAATTGCTCTTACGACTACTTTAGTAGATGTAGAAAATTTAGCTTGTTTACCCAAGATGTCCTAAGAATTATAGAATTTTCGGATACAGCTTCAAGCATCAGTTCAAGTCAATGCTGTCGTACACAGCATTTCGTGTTCTGCTCAGCTCGTAGCGTGGAACTTTATTGTTTAAACTTTTGAAAACAAATGAACCGATCAAATGGAAATCAATCACGGTCATTTACTAGCAACTCTCTCATCACTTCCTCAAGGAATTCCTAACGATCGCAAAGTTTGCAAGGGCGGTAACGCAGATAATGACTGAGTGTGAGAGGTTACGGTCGATCATCTGATTGTGAACTAAACACATGGAAGTCAGTTCCATCGGAGAGGATGCGACGTATGAGCATGACATTTTCTTTCGATTTTTTGCTTTGGATGGGGCGTGTTTGCATACTTCTACTGGAGCGCAATAGCGCTGATAAATAAGAACGCGACCTGCCAGAATTACCTTGAGGTAAGATACCTAAGAATGTAAATATCGGGGTAAACAGGTTTTGCCATGAGACATAATCCTCTGAATGGTGCGGTCGCATCTTGTGCATTCGCCGTTGCGAACAAAAGTTAATTACACGGCCGGGGGGAACTTTCAAACTGAAAGTGCTCGATATTTTCAAACCCTACGTACATAGCTATCCGCATCCTCATGATTTCTCATGTTAATATCAACCCGTTTAGTTAGGTGATCGATCATGAATTTTGAATGCCGACATACAACATTAAACTTTTAGATTGTTTCGCCTGCGCCGTTTCAAAAGTCAAAGTGCCACTGTCCGCAAATGCTACACAGGTATCATATACATCCGGAATATAATTTCTCGTGTAAATTACAGGTCGATCGGTTCAATGAATCGTCTCGAATCTTAGGCCGTATTCACACACACGTCCCCGCTTTGCGATGACGATTGTACAACAGACAAAGCTTAAAAATTGTAATTTGTCATGGGACCTTCATTCCAGTCACCGAATGTGAATTAAAATCTAAAAAATTGTGCACTGACGCAGCTAATACAGACGACGAACGAGTATCCATATTTTGAAATTGATTATGGACGAGGCTAAGTTTAAGGAACTTTTATGTAGTAGGACAATCGTTACGGAATGATTAGTGACCAACAACATGAATATGTAATAACTGTTGCCGTTAGAAGAGTGTGGTCGGACTGTAGTATTACCAATACGCAGTACGTACCTTCCTTAATTTCTTTTCTTGTAAGATCTGCACTTCCTTTGGTGGCGCGAGCAACCATGTTCGTAAAGCCAATGCCGAGTCTCAGAAGCTTATAGTCGTCATCAGCCGTCAATGGTTCTGGCGTGAGTCCACTCAAGTGTAAGCATTTCCCTAAAAGCAATAATTCGACTTAACTCTTTGTCCAAATACCTCGATCTATAATAATTAATTAATTTATTAAAGTCCACCCTCTCCTCCCTCTCTCTTTCTCTTTAACTCTCAGGCATAAAAGTCATCTTCCTCGAAATACTCAAACCTTTCGTTCAATCGCACATTGGTCAAATCTTTGCAAAAAGTTGCAGCCTGCATGCGGAACGCGTCGGGAGTAGCCGACAGGTGAAAATCGATACTACCTGTGACTCGGTAGTCGGCAGTGCTATAAAAGCCGGGAGCCCGCACAGAAAAATCAATTTTCACCTGCGTTTCTGATGATTTCAGTGGCACCTTATTGGCTCGTTTATCAACAGCTATCATTTGCCCTTGTTTTAGTTACTCTGTAAGTTGATGATCATTTCGTTTCTTTCTAACCCATCGAATCGCGGGCGCGCGCGCAGGTCTCTCTCTCTCTCTCTCTCTCTCTCTCTCTCTCTCTCTCTGCCTACCTAGTTACGTATCTATACTTGCCCTGTTGAACATTGAACGAGAAACAATGGAATGGCGGTTTCTCGATGCAGTAGCGTGAACGCTTGGACTAATTGTAAGAATGATAATTTGGCAGCGACTGCTGTCAAAAATATGAAAATAGTGAAACGAAGAGATGGGGAACAGCAGGGTGTAGTGAACGTGCACGGACTGTAAGCTGCTATCGAGCGGATAGGCGTGCGACAACCTCTCCTCCCTCGATCCTCTCAAGCACCCCGACAGCAGTTCCCCTTTGCCCCTTCGCCCCGTACCCCTCGTTCGCTCCTTCCCCCTTCAGCCCCTCCGGCCCTCCTCTCTCGCATTCACCCCGCATAGCCTGCACAATCCGCGCGCACCCCCCCCCCACCCCCCTCCCCCTCTTCACGCCTCTACTACTCGTGCTACTTTTCCCTCCGTAACATCGAACAGTCGCTGCTGTTCGTATTCTCGTACGGCTAGGACGTACGAGAGTTCTAGGGGACTACAGGTTTTCCCACCCACGAACACCACTCATTATAGTTACCAGCCTTCGCTCTCCTGCACACAGCCACGCTATCTCCGTTGTGCCGTCCGCCTTCTCCTATCTCTCTCTCTCCAGCTACCTTGAGCGTCTCTCCGAGAGCCACCCGAACACCTTCGACTCCTTTTGATTCTCCAACTCGGCATGGCCACCACCGTGCCCGAATTCTTTATCGCACAGCGACATCTCCTTACTGACAATCTCTCAGATGCTTTGGACGATGATAGACATAATACAAAAAAAAATCAAAATTGGCTCGGACCGTCTAGATATCTCAACGTTTACGAGAGTCATGGACATCGGGGAAAGTGAAACGTGCAATGTCTGCAGGCCACCTAAAGTTTCGATTACCAAGTTTATCGGAAAAATCTTTAAAAAAATATTTTTAATCGCGAAATTACATCTTTTCGAATCCTCGTTGATCGGACTTATTCGAATCGCTTTCAAGTTTGCATTTGAGTTGCGTTGAAGATTTACATCGTGCGATATCGTGAAAAATTTCGTTAGTCCTTGGGGGAGGATGCAGGAACAATTGGGAAGCATCTGCATGTTACATATTTTTTAGCTAGATTTCTTTAGCTCGTTCTTTCCCCTCAAATTTTGGCTAACACGTATGTTTATCGGCTACTCTTTCGATTTGGTAAATTCGTACGGTATGTATATTTACATCTTTGGTTCTCTCTTTTTCTCGTCATTTGGGTATCTCGGCCCTCCCCCAGCCAACACCACGATTCCTCCACTCATTCCTTAACTTTCTCCTTCCACCTTTCTCTACACGGCCTACACCACTCGTGATTACAGTTTCTTCAAATTCGTCTCTCTAACACTATCTCGCCGGGGCACTGTCGATGCCAGTATTAGACACTAGTACACGTAACCTAACCTAACCTCGCTCATGTCGTCCCGCTTCCCCCAATCGGGCAACCGATCTTCCCTCCCCGTCTTCGTCCGACCACCTACCATTCGCCCACTTGGCAACCCACCCCCCGTCCGCCTACCCCTCGGACTACCGCAACCCCGGGAAAACCCTGGAAAATCCAGCCGAAACCTAACCTAACACCGCTGACGACATAAAATGCACGAATGGCAACGGTGCGTAAGTAGACGCGTGCGCGTGGAAACGAAAGACGAGTTGGATCCTGGCTCACCGATATGTTTCTTCCGAGTGGTCAATACGAAGACGTCATTAAAATTTTGGACAATCACATTTTTTTCGTCGATCATCCGAAAGACGCGTCAATCGAATCTCCTACGTCGCGATCGATTCCACGGAAGGTTCCACGCGGGCTTTTCAATTTTGTCGAATGCGTGCGATCCCCGTACCGTATCTAGGTACTAAAAAAACAGATTTTACCAAAAATTCCAGAAGAGTCGCAGCTTTGCAAAATTCTTTTTCTGATTATAAGCAATAAGACGGAAGAATGGTCATCCTAAATTGAGATAAACGTCGAACGGCCAGAACGATCGGATTGATTTGCTGGGTGAGGACCGATGGGACTTGCTGCCGATCCCTGAGCTTTCGTGCTCTGCGGAGACCAGAATACCGATGTACATATATGTAACTCTTTGTCGCGTCACGAATCTTCTCTTTTTGTCGGCTGAAAATTTGACTTCTTGCTCACCGTTCAAGGTCCACTTAGCCGACTGGGAAAACGAATAACAACGAAGAGCGGAGAGAGAGAGAGAGAAAGGAACGAAAGCACAGATAAAAATGGGTGATGGGACTTAAAAGTCCAAACGAAAAAGCGTAAAAACGAGAGAGCGAAAAGCGAATGATGCGGTGCGTCACTTACAGAAGTGGTTTCCAGGTCCCGCGTAGTGATGCCCTTTGTAAGCGGCAAAGAGTCCAGGATTTATGCCGATCTGAAAGACAGATCGAACGTAAGAGACGGCATTAGAGATTAATTTACACTTCGCTTAATACATGGATCGGCCAACTAGTCTACAAGTGCAGAAAATCTTTTGGTTGAGGTTTAGGCACTAGGAGAGTTGGCAGTCTGGTTGTTAAGAAAGGGAGGCGTCTGATGTTTTCAGAGCCAGGCTCAATTGCGTCGGGAGGACTCGAAGAACGAGAGGACGTTATGGAGGATACGACAGAGTCCTCAGGGTCAGCGACGGCGAGAACCGAAAAAACTGAACGAACTGAAGGAAACAGACGAGATTCAGGAATCCGTATAAAAATAAGCAATTCTTCCTCTTCCAATAACGCAGTAATTTACGTTAGCAACAGTTAGTTGGCAGCGCGTACGATACTAAAAGATATCGAGAGTGAGTGCGGATAAAGCGGATTTAAAAGAGGGAAAGAGAGTTGCTTCCTTGTTGAGATCAAAAGGAATGTGGCTCTTACGAGTGCATGCCTACACTCTTACGAATTAATCTGACAGAATTGAAATTTAAATAAAAAAAAAAGTCAAAAAGAATGTGATCGCATATATGGCATGCATCGTCTATACTCGTATGAATATATGTTATTTGAAATTTATCATGCTAATCGACACTTACTATGATGATATCAAGATTGCTTGAGAGATGATCCGGAAGTACGCGCTTGCTCACTTCCTCCTCAGGCATTCCGTCAAACCTGTCATGTTTCTTCCTCTCCTTGTAAGTTTTTGCTCGTTTCTTCGCTTCCGCAAGCTCTGCCCTGATAAAATAAACGTTTGTTCGGAAAGCCCTCTTTCTCTCTCTCTCTCTCTTTCGCATTGAGTAGTAACGTGCAATGCGTCTCACAATACGCCCCTGATCCTACCACTATTAAGCGGTGGAAGGGAAGGAATTAATATAAATTCAAGAAATTTGTCAAGTGTAAATAGAATTTCTCGAAATTTCGTAAAGTGACTATTGGCACTTGTCAAGAGTACTTACTCCTCGGGGGTGAGTACCATCTCGCATTTTTTTTTGCGGCCGCGTTTCTTCGGTTGATGCCCAAGTTGAAGATTGTTTGTCACAACGTTGTTTATGGCTGTCAGAGTTGTTTGTTGCTGTTGTTGTTGTTGTTGCTGCTGCTGTTGTTGCTGCTGCGATTGTGAATTATGATTTTGGTGGGGCTGATGATGATTATGATGGTGGTGATGTTGTTGCTGCTGCTGCTGCTGCTGCTGCTGATGGTGATGCTGATGTTGATGATGCTGATGATGATGGTGATGATTTGGATGTGACAGATGATGTTGGGACGTCGAATGTTGACCATTTTGTATAACAGAGCTTGTAGATCCGGGTGGTGTTGAACAGGGCGTCATCGAGTGGGCACCGCTGGGACACGACGTTGGGTTCACGCCGTCCGTACTTACAGTCGGGCTGCTGGTGGCTCTTATTCCTCCAGCAATGGACATCTCCTCGTCTACAAACGAGTAAGGGTCCACCGGTGTTTCGCATTTGATCGTCACCTGCAAATAAATCATAGCGACTCAATCCTTCACTCTTTAATTTCTATTTATAATAGTTTTTCACGTATCACGTATAGTATTCAGTTAATATTCAGATATTCATCATTTCCATTGGAACTGTGAATCGTCAGACGTACGAACGTCCGTTTAAACGTTCAGACTGTTGGCGTAACGATATCGCGATATGCGTAAGGGACAACGCACACGTGTGCTGGAAAATTAGAATCTCAGCGATGGCACCATAGACGGTGCAGAGCTTAAAGAGAATTTGACGGGGCCAGGACGAATGGCAGCTGCAACTGGAGTAACAAGAAAAAGAAGGCCAGTGACATAGGGATACATGGGTATGCATAAGATAATAGCTCAGTGACTCACCTGTCCGAGGGCAGAAGCGGTCGAGCTGGGCTGCTGAGGTTGCTGAGGGGTCGCCGATATCGGGGTGAGAGGAGTGTGGGGAGTGTGTGGTGTATGTGGGGTGTGTGGGGTCAGGGGCGTGTGGTACTGTTGACTACTGTCGCCCCCTGTACTTCTCATCTCGAGATCTGGACTTGTCTCGTATCCATCGTCCCTAGCCTCCTGTTTCACTAGAACGCCTGAAACACAAAGACGCCTCTGAGCGAAAGGTGCCACAATGGTAGCAGCAGCCCGCTGGCAGGTTCAATTTCTGAGTTTCCGCGCACCACGCACTATCGGCCATCCGTACACACTCCGCGTCCTGTCGACACGCACTTATGCCAGTCGAAGGTATCGAAATGAAGAATCTAAGACGCGGATGCTGGACAGAGGCTGCACGGACGGGGAGAATAGAAAAAGTATTTCTCTCTCACCTTGCGTTCCTGAACAGCTCATGGTTTGGCCACTCTGCGTGCCATTGTGCACTGGGGACGGGTACGAGCTGAAAGTAGAAAGAAACGTTAGCATTTAGGAGGATCATTTGTCGGCAGCATCCGAACGCTGTTTCGCTATCGCATGAGTTAAAGGAAGTTCTATAGGAGAAATGTCATAAGATTTGTCATTGCAGGTAACAAGTAGCTGCGAAAGGATCCTCGACGTATTTTCGTTGGCACAGAGAGAGAGAGAGAGAGAAGAACGATAATGCCCGGCCGTCGGAAGTGTCGTCGTCGTATGCTCGGACGCTGGAAGGGATCAGCATCGATCAAGGTAAGAGCAAAAACAAAAGGCGAAAGAGAAATTCAGCTCGAATTCCAATAGTACACTCGTATAAGTTCGAGGTTCCTCGAGTGACGCATTAAGGGAACCCGGTAAATCCTTGCTGGAAACTGACGGATCGTTTAAAAGCAGATCGAGATTCCGTCCTGCATACGCGCCTACGTACTCTGTCATTCCTATAACTTTCTTTTTCTCTTCTTCCTCCTTCTCTTTGGCCCTCTTCCTCTTTGGTTCTGTCCCGTCTGCTAATTGGAGCGCTGGTCACCGGCGCTCCTGGTCGTTTTAACAGATTTTCGGGCATTTCGTTGAGCATGACGGGCGCTTCCAAGACAAATTCAGCCATTCGCACTTCTCGCCAATGTCAAACGTGATTATGCATGGCGTCGATTATGCAACGATATAGAATTAAAAAAGAGGAACTTTTCAAGTTCGATCAAACTTTCTCAATTATGTTTTCATTGGCGTAGATTTGTCCCTCGTTTTCTTCTTCTTCTTCTCCCCTTTAATTTCATCTCCTTTCTTATCTCTTGACCCTTTAACCTTCTCGAGGGTAGTTGCTCTCGCAGTCTCGATCCTACTGACTGTCGTTAGGCCGCGAGTAGGTACCGCTCAGTCCCGATATCATAGTTTTTCAATAGAATCGCGATGACGACAGAATCCACGCTGACTCGATAGCCGCGTCAATGGCAATGCTCGTAATGGCGGTGGGATGCTCGTGATAGTCATCCCGGTCCTTGTGATAGTGATGGTGGTGCTCTCGTTGCCAAGGGATACCTTGAGAAAACTCTACTACACCAGGGGTCCAGGGATACACGGGCGCGCGCGCGCACGCAACCTTATACGTTTGCACGATACTACACCGAAGAGGGGCAGAGGGGAAGAGGGGGTGGTGCGCTCGCTCGCTCGCACACGTAGAGGACAGAGATAAATACGAACGTTAACACGCGCGGGCGCATGTGTGTGCGTGCGTGTGTGTTTCCTGCGGACATCTGTGTGTGCGTGTGCACACTAGAGACACCGTTGAAAATGTCGATACGAAAAAGCAAACGTGCTAGCCGGCCCAG
This sequence comes from Trachelus tabidus, assembly GCA_030142655.1. Classification (NCBI taxonomy): domain Eukaryota; kingdom Metazoa; phylum Arthropoda; class Insecta; order Hymenoptera; family Cephidae; genus Trachelus; species Trachelus tabidus. The sequence continues at coordinate 487,320 of JARQTI010000563.1, read as the reverse complement.
TCACATTTCGTGGAAACTATTTTCTCACGCGGCACGAGATTCAGTTTCTATTATTTGAAGAAGTTAAAGGGCAAATAATTGTGCGATAAGAGCGACGAGCGTTAAGAGGAGAATCGAAGAAATGGTCTACGACAGGGATCGTCATTGGCAAACTCCGAAAACGATCCCACGTACGTGTATAGAAAGCATTCCGCGCTTACTCGAGACATTTCGTGACTCGTAAGTCATAACGATAGAAATATTGGTAATTTCGAATTTGATATTGCAAAGTTAGGCGAGTCAGCGGCGACGGAACAGGGACTCGTGAAACGAAGCACGAGTTCATTGGTTGGGAGACGCGTGACGTCTTTCGATCGGCTCCCTTGAACACGAGGAAGGAGGTTTTATTGGTCGCTTCGGTGTCGGCGTTGCATTCGAAGTTGCGCGACACCTCGAGTGTCTCCGTGCCTCTGGCAATTGGCGAACACACTCCTCTTCCAGGGCGAACGCAGAGTTCGAGCGGACAAACGAAAGGAAAGCGGGCCGTGTCGAGACTTTGACCGAGTTTTGGCCCCGACCAGACTCGACCAGCCCGTTTCGGTCCGCTCCAGCCCTCCCTCGATTATCCGAAAGTTCTGCTTCTCCGGCGAGCGTCCCCCGACTCGACTTAAAAACTCTTTCGCATCTACAGTTTTCCCTTTCTTCTTGCAAAGGGACCAAGCGCGTAACCAATTGGACACGGAGTATTTCCACGTCGAGTTTTTGAAATCAGATTAAGCCCACGTTGCCTGATGATTATCTTCACAGAAAAATTCCGTTCGATATTTTGCCTCTCGAGTCAGCCGCCTCGTCTCGTTGGGATAAAGTTTTTCGAGTGATGCAACCACGTGTTTCTTATTTTTCCACGTGATAACGGTTTAGCTATCGCTATAAAGATATTTTCTCATACAATAACTTTTACGGGACAAGGACAGACGGAAAATTCAAAGAACGGAGAAGATTGAGGAGGGAAGGGAGGGGGGAGTGAGCGTTAACCTTGAAAAGTTTTCCAAGCACAGTCGCTCCCTGTTATCATTGGGTTTCCACAGACACGGATGTTGAATGGGGCCGAGGTTGAAACGCTCAGAACTAGATGAAAATTATAAATACCTAAAATAGCGTCACGGCTGACCTATCGTGCATCTTGTCAGTTCAAAAAAGAAGTTCGAATGTAAAAAAAATTCGAAAGCCACATCCATCCGCATGTGGGGTTTAGTACGTTTATCAGTAAATGTCTTGTGCGTATGAATAATCTAATCTCAGGCGCTGCGGGATTCGTAAAAAGTCGGTTTGTTCGGGCTCTACTGATATAGAGACCAGAGGACACGTCCTGGTCGAATCTTCCAGGCAAATCAATAATACAGAATCGCCAGGATAAGTCTTCTCGTCCAGAAGGAAGCTGCTCTCACCTGACTCGCCATTGAACAACCGAGTGACAAGTGGACTCTGTTACTGGCAGCTGTGACGACGCGACGGAGGCGCCCCTGGTGACGGATTCCTTAGGAACCGAAGAGAACATATCGCACCCAGGATTTGGCACAAGAGCTGAGTTTGTTTATTCGCGGTGGCAATGGAGATTACAGCCAAAGAAATGTTTGTTATTTCCCCGGGAGAGGAGCCCGAAAAATCAGCTCTTTCCGGAGACGCGCGCCACATGCGAATTTATTTTTGTCGAGCGCCGCTTCGCTCTTTCGAGGTGTGTCCAACGCGTTGGATGCGCGCGCGCGCATGCGCCCATCGTCCCTGAAGGAGCCGCGTGTGTGGGAGCGTAGATGCACGTACGTGTAGGAAGCCGCGCACACAGTTGATTCACTTCGGGAAAGCGACGAAGCGTAAATCGACGCCCGTGTATCGCTGCCGCCATGGAAAGGCGTGCACACCGCGCATTGGCATCAAATCTTCTTTGGCATTCTGCACTCTTTCTCTCTCTCTATCTATCTATCTATCCGAAGCAATTGACAGATCGAGTGATCGAGGAATCGCGAAATAAAAAAAAAATAAAAAAAGGACGTTCCACGAGTCGTTTCCTTCGATCTAACGGAGCAAGAAATCGCATTGATTGTACTCCTACTCCCATAATGGTCCCCTTCGACATTCTCTAGGTTTCTTCCTTTTCCTAGTTGTCAATTATCTCAGGATAGCATAAGAAAAAGGTTTCGGCAAATTCAAACTGTACGAAAGGCGAATTACCCATGGACCACCGTTAAGATTAACGAACCGGTAAATAGCCGAAATTCTTAGGTGTGTGACGAATTAATATCGCAATTGCTTTTATTGCCTGTTAAAAAAAATATGCCTTTTTCTTTATGTGCCAAAAGATACTCTTGTCCTGTATTACTCTTCCTTCTGCTTTTTAAGTTTACGACAACTTTCCGGTTATTTCGCATTACGTCAACAAATTTTGTAACGTTTGGTCGACGTAAACGTTATAACTATAGTCTCAAGCTCTTTTTTCAATTTATCCACAGACTCTTCTCTCTGTCATGACCAAAAACCGACAAACATAACCGCTTATGAAAATCTCCAATTTCTACGTGCAATGTTCTTTACACAATTCAAAAGTCTTTCAAGTATTTTCCTTTACCTCGATTTTCTTTAATTCAGCCGTAGAAAACGGAAAACTGATACATCGTGAATAATCAATCGCAGCATTAATTTCCAAAACGTATACACAGATAGTGATACACAAGCGTGTACACGGAGCGATATACGAATCAGCAACTATTTTTTTCTTTTCTCCTCGCGGTTTTAAGGAACTTACATTTCGTAATGGTGTTGCATATGTTGCCCCAGATTATGATCTGTAGGTGATTGTTGTTGTTGTTGTTGCTGCTGTTGCTGTTGCTGCTGTTGTTGCGGCGACTGTTGCTGATGTTGCTGTTGCTGTTGCTGCTGCTGGAGAGCATGAAGGTGAGTTTGTGGTGGGTCCAAGTTAGAGGCCCCCAACAAGGTAGCGCTCTCCCTGAACAACGTTGCCACTTGCATCTTTCTCGGATGATCGGATAGTCTCAACCTAAATTTTATTACGGAGGAGAAGAAGGCAAGGACGGAGGATCGAGTAGCGACGTATCGAGAATTACGAAGGAACCAAGATGTCAATGATATTCTTGTCAGCGTAACGTAGATTCTGCATAAGAAAAAACGGCCATGCTGACGAACTCAAACTTGGATTGATAATCCTTTTACACTGCAATCGCTCTGTTCTTCTTCTTCTTCTTCTTCTTTTTCGTCGTTGCCGTCGTCCTCGTCGTCGTCGTCGTCGTCGTCGTCGTCTTCGCTTTCGTCTTCGTCGTCGTCGTCGTTACTCCGTCGTTGTCGTCCTCGTCGTAATACGTAACGAGGAGCGATCGCAAAGTTAAGGACACGTCTGCTCCGTCTAGTTATCCTCCTTCCTTTTCTCTCGCACGCTCCTCTCACAAAGAAGACACACACATAACGAGGAGAAGAACGCACACAGCCGCGCACGGGCACACAATTGCACGCACGCACACGCACACTCGCAAAGAGGGGTTCGCGCGCACGCCCGCCTCCCCGCCTCGGCCCCGCTCCGCTCGTAGCACACACTATAGCACTTCGTCGCGTTACGTTCCTCCAGCCGACCGGCCGACCGACCGACCGATCGACCAACCAACCAGCAACCAACCAGTCAACCGAGCGACCGAGCGACCGACCGACCGACCAGCCGTTCGTGTGTCGCACCGTTTGCCTTTGATGCACCGAGAGAGAGAGACAGAGAGAGAAAGACGCACGAGAGCGACGTCAAACTAATAAAGCCTCTCCGTCGGAGTCATCCTCGGCGAGGGAGAGGAGGTTCTCGAGCTCCGGGGCTGCGGAGCCCAAGGGCCAAAGGCCCGGTGGGCTCGTGGCCCTTACGCACTTCGATTCACTATAGTTATCCTCGTTTCACTAGTTTCACTAGTTTTCACTGGCAGCGCGCGCGTTCACCACTCCGGCAAGACTCTCACGAATTCACAAACCAAGGATTTCTCAAGACGTTCAGCCGCTCAGGCGCTTCGCTGGCGTTGCTGCTGCTTCTGCTGCTGCTGCTGCTGCACGGGTTACGAGCTGAACGCTCGCACCACGGTGACGACGAAACGACCGGCTTCTCGTTCTCCTCTTACTCTCTCCTACCTTCGTTCTCGCCCTCGCCCTCGCTCTCTCGCTCTCGCTCTCACTGGCTGTGCTGCTACTCATGGACCGTCGCAAGTCCCGGCGATGCCACCGGCCCACCAAAGATAACCTCCCACCTTCTACACCGTCTTCGTCTCCTTTTACCACTATTCGTTCTTATCGTTCCTCTTTCTTCCTCTCTCTCTCTCTTTCTCTCTTATACGTCTCCTTTGCTTCTTCCCCTCTTCTCCCATACGTATATTCCGCAAGTCACTAGTTTCCTCGCCTACCTCTACTTACTACCTCTCACTCTCTCTTTCCCTGAGCGCTGTCTTCTCGGACTTCCTATGGCTTGTTGTTGCTGCATGCCCGCAGCTCTCCTCGCGCGTCGCCAGAAACCGTTTCTTCATATGTAGAGAAGTCGTGGCGGCGCAGATTGGCCTGACACCTTGCCGTCGCTGCTATAAACTCTTCGACGAATCTAACTTGGCGCGCACACCGTATCACCCCGAAAAACTTGAAAAAACGGTAAGCGAATCGCAACTCCGAAGGCAGCCGTACTCAGCCGTACTGCCCGACCGTGCCGCTCCTCCTGCTCTGTTCCTCCGCCCCTCTCCCCTCGGCCTCCTCTCGGCCTGGCTGGCAGGTCCGCGTGCGCGGGCGCGCGCGCTCTCGCACCGCCCGCGTCGCGACCACCTCCTCCTCCTCGTCGGCCCCGACCCAGCCCTTCTTCCCGCACATGCCTGCGATCTTCCTTCTACCTATAGGATCCATCCACCCATCCTCTCTTTCTCTCTCTCTCTCTCACACACACTCCTCTGCGTGTGTCCTTCTTCCGATACAGTCTCACTCGGAATATCTTCCTTCCTTGTCTGTGCATTTCATTAATACGCATGCCCCCATTAGCACACGGAATTTTGAGCATTTCTTTCTTTAGCTTTTTCCTTTTCCGTCCATTCATCTGCCGCGTGTTGCATGCGTGTACGTAGTTGAGATGCACTACTTAACAATCGAAGGACGTAACTTATATACATACATTCACTTGGCACTATAATTGCGGAGACGCGCGAAATGATGTTTCCGTTAATAAAAAAACTACATCAGACAACAAGAGACAATATTGCTGTTCGTAAAAAATACCGAATCCTCTGATAACTTTGATCCTGCCGGATTCTCAAGCGACGGCTGCAAAAGTCCAATCGACCACGTGACTGCGCGATCAACCCTTTCTTCTTATTCCGCAATCAATGCGAGACATACGACACTGAAAACGTTTGATGCTCATTCTGCGTTCTTTTTTTTAATTCTTCAGTATCCACCGCAGGCTACACTTCTACTACTATCACGCCAAAGAAATGTTGACTCTTATCTCGAGCTTCAGTCGTGTAAATTGTCACCGGACTAATATATTAGAAAAGAACTGATTATTCTCCTGAAAATATTGGATAGAAACGGGGGGGGGGGGGAACTTACAAACTTGAAAGCAAAAAACCATTAACAGACTCGCATAGAATTGAGGATTTTATGTGCTCTCTGATAATGAATCCGATAGTTTCTTTTTCTCCCTGATGATCGAGCAGCCTCGATAGATCGTCTTAATTTTTCCCTTTTGGTCGTCCGAAACCCTTTATTTCGTAAGACGGATCCTTAGATCCGGCCTATCATTTTGCACTTTCTGGTGCACGCGTGCACGTGGCCTGGCGCGCATGCGCTATCAGGCGCCGACGGCCGTTACAGACCACAAACGACGGCCGTCGGACGACGAATGACGAGAACGTTGTCTCGCGGCGACACACGACGCTTCCGTCGCCACCGTCGAACCAGCAGGCACAGCACCACCCGTGTACATCTTTTCCTACGTTATTTATCAATGGTTCATCCCCTCGTCCTCTTGGCACCTGAGATCCTGAGCATCGAACGTTCGCGGATCTTTCGCTCGATCCGCTCTTCATTTCCGACTCTTGTTCTACGGACCGTCCAACGGAAATTTTTGAAAAATCAATAGAGTGCAAGTAAAAGACCTAGGGTTGCGCGGACAGAACCGAGTCGTTCGGGGCTCCGTCACTCGCTCGAGCAGTTCCACTCGTTGTACCCGCAGAATTTGCCGGAGCTTTTCACGCTAAGCATGCATATCGAATCGATCGTGTCTCTGCGACGACAACGAATTAGCCAGGGCTCGAACGAGCCCGACGTTTTTGACTCGTCGGACTCGATCGGTCGTATTGACCAAATGCAAGTCTATCGGCTCGCATCAATTGCGTGGCCGCGGGAAAGAGGAAAAAAAGACTACCATCTTTTCTTGGTGGCGATTTAAAAATTTCGAATTGTTTCTGTTCGAGCGTAAAATTCTTCGAGGATTCGAAGTACACGTACGTACAGGGTCTGCTCGAGGAAAATTTGGCCGATACGTTGGCCTTGAAAAGATATACTTAACATAAATCAAAAACTTTTCTCTTATTGACCAACCTGTGTCTTCCTTCCCTCCTCCTTTCTCCCAATTTTACCACTGAAGATTCATCTTGTCTCTCAAGAAGTTTCAATTGATTCTGAAAGTTGTCTCCGGCGAATGCGCAACTGCCAACTCGATTCCCTGTCTCGGGTATCCTTCCTCTCGAGTGATCGCAGTCCTCGGGAGTCTCTGGACCTAGGGGCGATACACAGCGAGATACGCTCGAGTCACGTAAACTCTGTTTTCCCACTAAAAATCGGAAGATTTATGCAACGATTGCATAATCGATAGCACGAGACACGAAAGTAAATAGTTTAATGGCAGATACCCATCGTCGTTTACGATCTTACCTGGGAAACGACGCCTCTAAGTCCCATTTAGTTTTCGAGGAGAGAAAATGAAATGGCCAACGTGAAAAGTTTTGGTGCATGAGTGTGCAGCAAAGACAGCTGACTCGTTGAGTGGTGCAGAGAGCGAAAGGTGGGAATGTTATCAATGTTAAAAGAGGGAATGACACATCCCCAGTCCGATCGAAATAATTTATTCGCTATACCTACATAATGTGCACTGGTTGTTTGCAGATCGGCAGATCGAATTCTCGAAAATCCTGGCCTGGAAGCTCGGTATGGTCGGTGGTCTGCGCAGTCGAGTTGGGTCTGATCAAGGACGGCAGCCACCGACGCACGTTTTCCTTCGTCGACGAGAGCAGCAGCAAGATCAGCAGCCCCAGGACTTCCGGGACTTTTGGGAGCGCCTGGACGCGCGACTTTCCCGATAATAACAACGCAGGCACTGCTCTTATCGAAACTGCGAGGAACTCGATCAAAAGCCAAGACAAAGAGTCGGGACTACCGGGCGCGGCCTGTACTGCTGAAGAAAGGCCTCAGGAGGAACCGGAAGTCTTAGCGCAACGCGAGATAATTGCCGAATTAGGAAAGGCCAATAACGAGGGCGGACGCACGAGAGGAAGTAGAGCGAAGGAGAACGGAGGTCTGCAAGTAATCCCGAATGGAGGAGACAGAGTTCGAATGCAGAAGAACGTCAAGACGGCCCGCCGTCCGAAAAAGACGCGTAGCGCGAGCCGGGAGACTGTCGAAGAATCCAATGAACGATCCGCCGACGAGAAAGAGAACAGGCAGAAAGGAGAAACGGGAGAATCAATTGGCGATGCACATAAAGAAGAGATCGTATCTTGGGAGAAGCCGGAAGGCGCCGGGAAGATTTCGAAGAGAGCTCTGAAGGATAATGGCCAACCAGGAGCACGTGGGCCAAGGCGGCCATTGAGCGTGGCACGAGTAGAGGCCAGGAGTGGGTTAGCGTCGACTCGAATGGAAATAGATAATCGTGAAAGGATAATTGGAAATGAAAAGTACGACGGGAGGCCATTAACGAGAGGTCAAATGAGAAATGCAATGCTAATCGAGAAGCCGAGCTGGCTGGTCTCGAGGGCAACGTCTGAGGTCGGTAGACTGATCTGGGGCTACTGCATGGGATGGTGGCCAGGTAAGTCGCGATTGTTCTAGAAACAGCTGGAAACTTTCTTTCGATGCATGCATTAAGCTCCGTGGAAGGATCCTCCGAACGTGTCTATCTGCACTCGCAGCTCTGATCGTCGAAGCCGAGCACGTGGGTATGATTGCCACGCCCGAGAAGCTTTGGGTCTACTGGATCGGCGAGTCGCGAATTTCACAGGTAACGCGTGTGGCATGCTGTCCCACTTTGTCATGCTTACTTTTCATCTTTGACGAGCAAGTCTCTGTTGCAGCTCAGGGCGAAGTCTCAGGTGGAACCGTTTTCGCAAAACCTCAAGTCTCGACTGATGAATCATCTGCGCGATAAGGCAGCTACAAGAGCCAGAATGATCGCATCGGTGGCCACACTGAAGGTTTCTCCAAATAATTCATATGAACTTTTGTCCCTTTCTTCGTTAACTCGTGACTGATCGCCTTGCGCCGTTTTTAGCTACTTGCCGAAAGACTGAAGATCCCCTTGACGAAACCTTACAGCAGCTGGGCAGAAAGAGAATTGGTACCGCTAAACGCGAGCGAACGTAAGTAGCAGTAACGTCGCAGCCATCGACTAGCGCCAGCGTGCTAATATTTCAGCTGCTCGAAAATCCTCTAAAAGTTTTCATCGGATGTAACGAACGTTTGCAGTAAACGGAATGAGCTTCTATCCGTATCCCTGCGATGTAGAGGAAAATCTGGAAAATTTGCGCAAGGAAAACATCAGAGCCAACGAGGCTTATCTTCTCGACATGAAGAAGAAGCTGAAGAAGGAGCAGCAGCAAATCATTTCAACTGGTAAATTCCGCCCCCGCCGCCTCGGAAACTTTTGCCAAGTTTTCCCGATTCCTCTTGATTCTCAAAGCTTGCTGCTCTGCTGACCTCTATACGTAGCCTCGCCGAAGGAGAATCCAGCGCAGAAGAGCACTTCCGCCACTTCCAAAATCTCTTCGACGGCAACGACTGCGAGCGTTAACCGGCCGAAGGAACATCTTGCTCTGGTGGATCAAAAACCCGGCGTCATAGCCTGGGCAAAGATACCCGGGCACGCATGGTGGCCAGGTATCCGGAAATAGAAAACCCTAAGGACAACGCATCACTCGTTAATGATCGAACACTAAGGACGTTGACACCTTTCGCTTACAGCAATGATAGTAGATCATCGGGATGCTGGTATGGATGAACCTAATTTCGGCTGCCAGTGGATCATCTGGTACGGTGACTACAAATTGTCTCAGGTGAGGAGAAACTCAAGATACTGGTCAACGGTTAAATTACTTTTTTCACTGGCATTCCTTACAGGTGAATCATCGAGATTTTTTGGCATTCGATTTGGGCTTCGAAAAAGTCCGCGAGTACACGGTGCAGGCCAAGAGAGTCTCCTATGTAGCCGGCGTTCTCGATGCATCAAAGGTAAGGCACTCGGCTACATCTCGTGCACTGACCTCCTTCAATCCGGATTATCTCTTCTTCGCATTATTAAGGACTACTGCTCGCGACTTGGCTACAAGACTGACGACTGGAAGTTGACCGATGCACTGGGATGGTTCTCTCGAATAAATTCCGATTCGAAATGTCGGAGGGACATCGAGGCTGCTGACGCTTTGCCCGGAATTACGGGACTTAACGAGGATCAGCTAAAATATACGGAACGAATTCTCAAGAAACTACATGAATTTAAGGGAGATCGAAAGGTCGCCGCGTTGCGCGAGTGTGCCATCGAAAGGACAGGTAAGCCGTGCCTGCGTGATCTAGAACGCGTTCTGTTCACTGTATTGGAGGTAGTAATCTTCTCTTATTGTTCCTAAATTCTTGTTTCTTCCGATGCTCTCTGTGACTAAATGGTTATCCCTCCTAGGTCTAGCCAGTGAGGAAGTGGACACTGCGGAACTACTTAAACGGTCCTGTCTGGTGTGCTTAGAAATCCTTCGAGATGGCAATTGCCAGGAACATCCCTTTTTCGAAGGATCTGTATGCGACGAATGTATGGTACGATTCTCGTGTTATTGTAATAACGAGAAACAGCCCAACACTGACGATCTAATTGGAATCAGGTTATCTTATAACTTTTACAGGAGCTTTATAAGCCATCCATGTTTGCCTACGGGGATGATGGAAAGTGTGTAAGTCTTTGTCTCTTTGTCATCGTCCTCGCGCAACTCTTCTTCTCGAATGGCTCCCGTTAACTTTTCAAGTTCTGCCTGACCAAAGTGAACGACCAATTCTTAATAGGCAGTAATAACATACTATATTTTCTTCTTTAGTTTTTTTGCACGCTATGCGCGGGTACCGACACAGTTGTCATGTGCGATGCGCACGACTGTCCCAGGTAAGAGGTTCGATTCTGTCTTTAAGCAACTAGTTAAATCATTTGTCAATACTATTGCGCTCTTCTGTCTACAGGGTTTACTGCACGGCGTGCTTGAAATACTTGATAAGCCCCTACACCTACAGAGCGATTCTCTTGGAAGACCCCTGGCTCTGCTTCCTCTGCAAGGATGACGCGAGACTCTCCTCGGATGGGTTCCTAAAGTTCCGCTGCGACTGGAAGGAGAGAATCCTCCGATTATTTCGTAGAAATGATGAATCTCGGTACTGGGACCGTCCTCCCTCCCTCGACACAGCTCGCAGAAGGATGCGTGTCCTGTCGCTCTTCGATGGTTTAAGTACCGGTACGTCGCACGAGCCATCGGTTTTCTCTATTTCGAATTTAACCTGAACGTCATCATTTTTCATCGATCTCAACGTCGTCCCTGTTATCGCTATGTAGTCTTCAGTCACGTCTCATGGTCTCCGCTGTTACACATTGAACGACTTTACATTTCAGGACTGCTTGTACTTAGGAAACTGGGCATCGAGGTAGAGTGTTATTACGCAAGTGAGATTGATCCCGATGCCGAGGCTGTCAGTGTTGCCCATTTCGGAGACAGAGTCATTCGTCTTGGAGACGTTAGGAACATCACGAGAGAAACAATCAATGAGATCGGACCTATCGATTTATTGATCGGCGGATCGCCCTGTAACGACCTGAGTCTCGCCAATCCTAATCGATTAGGACTGCACGGTAAACTGTCACAGTAAAGGAAATACATCTATGATCTACATGCGTAACCGTGTATATTGTATTACTACCGTACGTGGAAGAGAAAGAAAAACTTACCTATTTACGATTGGCTCTTGCAGACCCCAAAGGGACTGGTATACTCTTCTTTGAATACTGCCGCGTTCTGAAACTACTAAATGAGACGAACGGAGATCGTCAATACTTCTGGCTCTTTGAGAATGTCGCGTCAATGCCGAGCAAATACAGACTGGAAATTAACGCGTAAGTTAGTGACTCTCTCCTGTCTCTTTTTTAGACTCGATCCTTAAACCGCAATGCATTCATTTTCTATAGGCATCTCGGCCGGGAACCCGATTTCGTAGATTCGGCAGACTTCTCCGCCCAGCACAGACCGAGGCTCTACTGGAGTAACCTGCCGATCGTCTCGCAACACTCACTGGACACGCAAGATCTCCAGGACGTACTGACGCCAAACTGTAATCGACAAGCCCTCGTTAAAAAAATTCAAACCGTCACGACGAGAGTGAATTCTCTGAAGCAAGGTATATCCTCCTCATGATTGAAACATCGCCTATAATATATTTCACACTTTGCCATTTGCATCTCGATTGCTCAGGTAAAGCGCTTTGCAAGCCGGTGCTCATGAACAACATGGAGGATTCGATCTGGATAACTGAGCTCGAGGAGATATTTGGTTTTCCACGACATTTCACAGACGTGAAGAATTTATCGGTAACGAGACGGCAGAAGTTGATTGGCAAGTCTTGGAGTGTACAAACCCTCACCGCCATTTTACGTCCCCTGCGCTACTTCTTCGAAATCACGGAAATCGAACCGTAGTGGATGCATAATCACGTACGAAAGGGCACACGCAGAGAAAATAAAAGTCTTGTCTTTTTTTCCTTGCGGATCCGAATTCTTTACTCGTGGTCCAGAAGTTCTTCTCAATCCTAAACATTTTTCACATGAAACACGATTCTCTCTACATCTCACCTATCACCTATCTTCCTTCGTGTTATCGCCGGATCTTAAGGAGGATCTACTCCTCTGACTTATACGAAATAATCCTCTGCGTGGCTCACGGCTCGTTGGCAACTCGTCTTGTCCTCCAGCGATGTACGGTGTCCTGATACAGGGCTCGAATTGAATCATCGCCATGGGAATTGTGCTAGAGCCCACGAGGCAATTGACAAATTGCAGGAGATGTGTAGAGAGAGGAGAGTTCAGGTAAATCTCTTCTCGTCCCATGTCAATTCCACGTACTATACCTGTCGTTAACGAGTAAAATAGACAATGATAGTTCAAAGTCGATGAACGGTTATCGACGTGAGAATAAACAAAGAAATTTGAATAGCAGTAAAAACAAGACTTCGCAATCTTAAAAATGAAATAGTCTCACTAACCAAATCCATAACAGGTTGCCAGAGGCGCTCTCATTAACGCATTGGGGTAACCCGAATCACTCCGGCCTGGAAGTTCCTTGTCTACGTCAACGCCGCATAAAGCGACGATATTACCATTCATCGCGGCTAAAATATGCGACGGTGGCACGACAAGCCGCGTCAACGAAATGCTCACTGAGGAAAAGGGTACCCTAATACAAATAACAATCATTAATTCGTTAGCTTCTTGATCGGTTGCACAAGTAAATATTTTATCAGTATTTATAGTGCAGCTAAAACTACAAGGATACTGACGTGTATGGTGGCGTGTCGTTGATCGCAATGCTTTTCAATGGATGCTTCTCATAAAATCTGCAAGAAAGTCTAATTGCAAGTCTGAATGCATTCGCTAGGACGGAATTAAATTGAAATGTTACTTGAGAGACTTCTCCTGTGGCGTCTGCAAAATCTGCGCCAAATACGCCAGCATCGCGACATCTCGCTGTTGATGCGGTTCCATTTCCCACGACTCCCCAATGCCGCTTCCTTCTCGCAACTCGGCTCGAGACTCCACGATATGCAGTTCGTATCGATGGGGTTTCTGGTAGGGCTCTTCGTCTTCAAGTTTTCCATCGATCCACGAATGATTCTGAAAGACAAGTACGTTCGCTGATGCTTGCAATTCAGATTGCATGAATTATCGATATTTTATCAATCGTGTCTCTACCTTGCGCCCGATAACATCGGCATACAGTAGAGAGTCGAAATTCCTTTTCGATCTTGTTGAAATGATTTGCACGACGTCACTCGGTCGAATTGATCTAATGATGCGAACGATGATGTCCCAGCCCAATCCCTTACAAAATCCCATGGTGTTCACGAGAATTGGAAGATGAGAGAGCTCCGGACACTTGTTCAATTGATAAAGGAGCTTTTCCACAGCTTCGAGATAACGCGAAACACAACGAACAACGTTCACCTCGCCGACATACAGCTGATAGAATGGTGTACGCAAATGACTGAAATTCGGCCCGATCAAAGCTTCCTCTATCACGTTCAAAGATATGCATCCTGCAGGTGTACATTCAGCCTGGCCAGGATCCAAATCCAATAAAACGACCGCTCTTCTTTCCGGAAGCAACTTGTTCACTAGATAGCGTACCGTTGTCGACTTCCCGACGCCTTTCCCACCAACTACCATGCCGCAAGTTCTGTATCCAGATTGTAAGCGATTTATCAATTTGACGGCTATGTCGTTCTCCCATCTTAATCCATTTTCTTCATGCAAATGGAAAGAAGCCTGCAGTACTACCTCTGCTTTTTTTTGATCACTCAACGAATAAATTTTTTGAGGATCTTCCACAGTTGGAAATAGCTTGAATGGACACGATGAACTTAAGAACCTTGTAAGTTTATTTTCCAAGTTTTCCATCAAAACTAACGATCCTTCCCATTGAGATTTGTTGATGTCCCTCTCTAACGAGCTTATGACAATAGGATCGATGCCTTCTGTCTTAAGTAATTTGCAAATGTTAGCCACAGTGCTTTTTGATTGTTGGTAAACAACTTCTATACCAACAAAATTATGTCCCCTTGGTGAATACACCTCGATTGGTATCGATGTTTTGCAAAGAGTTAAGCCACATATATCTATTGCTCCATGAATAATCTGAATCTTGAGTTTTCCAATGAACTTAAGTATACATCCATGTTCTATAGCAACGAGTACTTTTTCTTTGGCACTATAAAAGCGAACCTTTTTACTCAAAATACTATGCTCGGACGAAGGCCCTTCTTTTACCTGAGCAATGACTTTTTCCAGCTGATTACTCCCACTATGATTAACCTCATTGTAATTATTGTAACTCGTGTCGTTTTGATTATCTTGCCAAATATTACAATGAGTTTGAAACTTATTTCGGTAAGTATTAGTCCATATTACATTACTTTGTTCCTCTATGGACATTGATACATTTTTATCAGACTTCGCTAAGTTGCATGAAATATTATCATCCTCTTTTTCAGTCCATGAATCCTCTGTTGTTAATGATATATTCTGTTCTGGCAATGACACATCATTTGTTGACTGTGCTTCAACAATTATTGGAATTCCAAGACTAGTCATTCCTCTTGATGGCGCATAAGTGGTTGTTCGAAGTTTTGAACTACCCGCAGCCCCATCGTTTTGACGTTCTACTTGAACGTTTCTGGCCTTCCAAGATCTTTCCAAACGCGTGTCATTGCGCTTTGAATTACGAAATTTGTACTTCTCAGTCTGTTCTGGCTGAATTAAAATTTCTTTTTCAACATTCGTCTCGCCAGGCAACTCATCGAATTCATTATATTTTCCTCTTGTGGTGCACAGTAGTTTTCTGAGAAACAAAAGTCAAATGTTTCTTGCATAAAGACATTTATACATTTCTCGCAGTAGTATGAGGATTATCAAAAACTATATATATAAAGCAGATACAATTATGCGTTTTGCTACTCTCGCCTACATTTAAAGGAAACCTTAACCTAACCTAACCTAACTTAACAATAAAACAATGAAACGACTTACTTTGGACGTTTCTTATTTTTCTTACGACGAGTTTTTGACATAAGCTTGACGGTTTGTTCCCTCCTGTACCCCGAATCGTTAATTTGGTACTTCATACTTCAAAACACCGCTACAAAACACGTGTACGAAATAAAAATACAGAAGGGTCCAAACCATCTAAACAATAATATACGATATGTTATTTGCATATATTATTGGATGGTTCCAATTGGTTCCGATCAGTTCCGATGGTTCCATAGGATAATTCTATCGAGCGAAAGAAGCACCAATCAACAGACAGTGGCATAACGAAGAAAACAACCGTAATTTTACGAAACTGACCGAATCCACAAAGCTCACCGAAATTCAATCGAACATATTCGACGAATATACATATGTAGTACATACTTATAATGCGCACTGTAAATATTTTTAAATTTAAAAAAGGGGAGTACGTTTCAAAATCCACTCTCAGTACTATGAGTATTGTCGATTGCCCCTCGAAGGGTGATGTAGTCGAAGATCTGAAAAAAATAAGATGAGTCGTATCCCTGTTTACCTACACGCAACTGAGACCCAACAATGCTCGTAATACTGCCAG
This sequence comes from Trachelus tabidus, assembly GCA_030142655.1. Taxonomy (NCBI): domain Eukaryota; kingdom Metazoa; phylum Arthropoda; class Insecta; order Hymenoptera; family Cephidae; genus Trachelus; species Trachelus tabidus. The sequence goes on along the minus strand of JARQTI010000563.1, from coordinate 471,652 downwards.
TGAATTCAGCGAATTTCGAAATGTACGCATATACATGCATAGATAACAGACTGGACTGCGTATACGCGGTGTTCTGGCACTTGGAGCCCTAACGAGGGCATAAAGCATATAAAAGCCAATGAGGATTAAGAAACAGAAGTGTACACGGCGATCTTATTCCAATTTAGTTGCTGGGTATAAGTTAAGCCAATTTTGGGGAAACGAAACGCGCAGAGTTTAAAGAGGAAGAACCAATCGCAAGCAAAAGTAGAATGGAATAAACTAATGAGATTGGTTGACCCTGTTTAATCTTGTATGATGTAAAAGTGGCGTAGATTGCATCGTACGCCTTGATACGCGCGCGTTAAAGCACCTACATTCGCATGGAATAGTTGAAAAGAGCTATTCGATACGAATGCTTTACTACGCGTATCAACAGCTCGGTGTAAAGCCAGTGTAAACTAGGGCATCAGCATCATGAGCGCTCGGCGTCGGCAGTAGCGTCGGAATTGCAGTGTGTCGTCGTGGTGTCTGACGAACGTCATTTATATGACAGCTACGTTCCAATAAGGTCCGCAGGCATTGGACAGTCGATTACATATCGAAGCAAAGCATTGCATTGACTGGTAGTAACATCGACGTAATTTAATTGAAAGTGAGTAAGGCAAACTGAGAATCAAAAAACAATGGGGATTTAGCGCGAGTAAGGGCAGGGGAATGGATGGCGGCGAAGAAAGAGAGAAGGAGAGAAAGGGAGAGAGAGAGAGAGAAACCGAAAGCGACGGCGTCGGCCAGCAGCGGCCAGTTGTCTTGGATTCTCGTGAACTTTCTTGAACAGCCTCAAAAGTGGCCAAGGCGTGTTAACCAGTTAAGTCGAATTAGACCTACGGTTGTCTTTAATTCGACTCGACTGAATGTATTGACGAGTTGAAAGCAATTAAACTCAGTAAAACGTCGAGTGTCGAACCGAGGACGCTCCCTGACGCTCAGAGACGCTCCACGCCTTCGTGCATACGCCAATGCGAGCCTCGTCGCCACTGCTAGAAAATGGAGTTACCAGCAACGTATTGTTTGTGCGGGAATTCTTTCGACTCCGACCAATTTATGATTCAGTGTGACATCTGCAAAGAGTGGTATCATGGTGGGTAAGTGTAGCGATGATACAAAGCAGAACCAGGACGAAAGAAAAAACGACGCTCGAGTGCGATGTCCGAAAGAGTCAATTGCAAATATAATATTAACGTTATTTGATCGAATATATTTCATGACGAAGCTGACGGAAAAAAGAAAGCATCGTAAGGATTGTGATGAGAAAGGAAAGAATCTATAAACAGAGAAAAGTTTTTTCGTGCTTCCTACAGTCTGGTGTTGCTTGCCGCTTCTTGCCACTGTCAGCGTCAACCAACGCTTCATCAGCGACAAGGCTCTCGATTACTTACTCTGGCAATTACACGTTCTCGTAGTTTGGCTCTCTCGCTGACTTGCACTCCAGCCACGTTTTCCTCGAGTAACGCGTTACGAATGGTTGGACAGAGTTTTATGACAATTGTGATAATAGATAGAGAATAACATAACCTTTTGCGAGAAAGTCGATTGTAGCGGCCTATGCGCGTCTTCGGGTAACCAAGGAGAGTTGGTTATGTTAATGCCATCATTCATTTCTATTCTGTTTTTCCAAAGGTGTGTGGCTGTCAAGGATTACATGTCAATGGATTTGGACAAATATCACTGTCCACGTTGCGAGACAACGTGTGGACCTTCCCTCCGTGAGTTGTTTTCTAGTCAACTACAATAATTATTTGACTATCTCTGATACATGTGTGTAACCTTTACGTTGTTTGTTTTATTCTCCTAGTGAAAATACGAATGAACTGGCATCGACATGATTATTTGGAGGCAAACGCAGACTCCAAGCCTGTACAAACTGGTACTCCTCTCTTTATAAAGGAACTAAAATCACGTCACTTTCCTAAAGCAGATGAAGTGGTTAGACACGTGAGAGGCCAACAACTGACGTTACAATATCTACAGAGCAATGGATTTGAAGCTCCGATTGTTATCGATGGCAAAGATGGACTTGACATGACTGTGCCACCGCCAAATTTTAGTGTTTACGATGTAGAAAGTTACATCGGTGAGATGAGGACTGAATCAAGTAGCGTTTAAGGCATCTTAGTCTCAAGGAATTGACTATGATAATTTTTATTTGGATATTTTAGGCGGAGATAGGGAAATGGATGTTATTGACGTAACAAGGCAAAGCAATGTACGAATGAAACTGAGAGATTTCGTCGAATACTATAACGACCCTTGTCGAACGAGGGTTTTCAATGTGATAAGCCTTGAATTTTCAAACACCAGGTATGTTCGATTGATTGTTTCGTGTGATTTATTACGGATAAGCAGGATATCTGGAATACTGAATAATCGTTGCAGTCTTTCCTCGATGGTCGAAGCGCCGTACATTGCACGCAAGCTTGACTGGGCAAATTCCGTTTGGCCGCGCGATTGGCCCGAAGACAGTGAATTGAAACGGCCAGAGGTGCAAAAATACTGTCTAATGGGGGTCAAAGACAGTTTCACTGATTTTCACATTGACTTTGGTGGCACATCCGTCTGGTATCACGTTTTGCGGGGAGAGAAAGTCTTCTACCTAGTTAAGCCATCGACAGCGAATTTACAATTGTACCAACATTGGATGTGTAGTTCGACTCAGAGCGAAACTTTTTTCGGAGATCAGGCTGACGCATGTTACAGATGTGTTATTAAGCAGGGGCAAACAATGATGATACCAACCGGATGGATTCATGCAGTTTTAACGCCAACCGACTCCTTGGTCTTTGGCGGTAATTTTGTTCACAGTCTCAACATTCCTATGCAAATACAGTAAGTCCTCATTTATGTTTTTATACCACAACAAAGAAACTTTGTAGAGTCAGTAGATGGGTACATGCCCTTTCATTCGCAGAGTTTACGAGCTGGAGAGAAAAATGAAGACTCCTACAAAATTTCAATACCCAGGGTTTGAGACCATAAATTGGTTCGCGGGAAAGAAACTGCTCAGAGACCTTAAAGAGTTGAATAACGATGAGAAAAAGTGTCCAGCATATTTTCTACAAGGAGTTAAAGCTCTGCTTGGGACCCTTAAGCAGTGGAATACTGATAAAGACGTGAGTGTTACAAGTTGTCGAAAAGTTTTTAGAAACAAGGGGAAACACTACGTGTATTTATGAGAGAGACGGGGATCCGACGACTCGTAAAAGAGCATTTTTAGCTTATTATAATGCACGTGTATATTATTATTATTGCCTATTTTTCAGTACAATATGGTTAGTCGTAGCCAAATTCCAGAGACAATTAACAGTCCAAAGTTACTGAAGGATCTGAGTAAAGAAATTCGTCACGCGGAACGGTACCTGATATCACTGAATCCTCCGAAACCAGAACGCGAGAGTAAGCGAAAGAAGAAAAAACCGTTAAATAAGGATTTCATTGATTACGACGTAGCCGATCGCATGGCCGCAAATCCATTCAAAGCGACATTCAAAGAAACGAATAAAATGCAAGAAGCCGCTCTGTCAACCGAACTTTTGCCGGATACAAGACCACCGTTGAAATTAACATTACCCAAATATGCGGGCTACTCCTATGCCAGTACGAATTTACCACCAGACGAAACCAGTGCCTCTGCGGCAGTCACCAGCGCAACCAGCAATTCGATAAACAACAATATCTCGAGTAGCAACAACAGCAACAGCAGTAGCAGTAACAGCAGTAATAGTGCTGGCGGCGTAGGTGGCGTTACTAGCGGCGGTAATGGCAGAAAGGTTAAGTGTGTCGGTTTTTCGCAACAAAAAAAACGAGCATCCAAACCGGGTAAGCAAAGTCCCACCGTCATTCGATTTAAACTCGGTGACAATGAAGTCGTAAGAAGCACTCACGACAATATAAATAATTATGGAACATTCACCATGGATCACTCGGTCGAAACGCTAAGAGAATTCACGTGGAAGCAAAGTTCCGTGTATGACTTTCACGACGGCAGTAACGAGAGTGACTATGGAGTTTTTACCATAGACGAAGCGCCGAAGCGTAAAAAAACGTCAAGGACCAGCAGTCAGAAAAGGTGTAGACGCAATTACCAACCTGCTGCGAGTTCAACCGACGACGCCGACGTTCAGAGCGAGGTACCAAAAAACGGTATCGAGGAATTACTTAAAGCTTCCGCGTACACGTTGTCGTCAGCGACTGCTGCCAATCAGAGACTCGACGCCACTACGTACGTATTGATTTCAATTGAATATTGTACTCACGGTAGCTATTATTAATTTGATCGTCAGCCGATTAACTATTGTTTCAGTCGTTCGTCTGCGATATTGTCAACGACGTCACAATTTGGTCAACCAGGCCCACCGCCAACGGGGTAAGACGTTCATGAAAATTGTATCCAAGTATTTGAGAAATCGTTCGTTGTGTGTTTTCTTTCGTTCCTGGTCGTCTCACTCAACTTGCATTAGTTTGACCTTGTTTGAATCATTCTCACTGTTACTTCTTCCGTTCGACGCCATCGTATCTGCCTGGCTGTCAACTAACACCACTCGTACCGACTGCCCCGTGAAAGATAACGAATAATAAGTGACAAGGCAGAAAGTACAAGGAGACAAATGCGTTTTGTTGTCATTTTTGATTTTTTGGTGTCTTAGTATTTATAAATTGAAAACGGCCAGTTCTGGCAGGGCTTCTCCATCGACTCGGGAGGCCATCGCTGGGATGCTGTCGTTCAGCGAGCAGTGCTACTCGACGACGTCAGCCAGTTCCGTCAAGTTAAAAAAATTGGACAAGGAGGACAAGAAGATCCAGGGCGAGGACGACGAGGACGACGACGACGACCACCTTATTGAGAACATCGATAAGGTTCATCAGGATGATGATTTCAGTAAGAAGGTCTTTACTTGCGATAGGCATCATTTGACAACGGAGTTATTTATTGTTGCACGTGCTGCATAGTATATCCAGCATTGGATGCGTCGGACGACGAAGAATATATTTTCAAACCTCGCGGAAAGAGACGAATCGACGAGGCCTGGAATCCACGAGCCAGGGTCGGTCCTCTTTTGCCTAAGACCAATCGACCGGCGCGAGAAGGAGTGAAAAAGACGTCCGTGGAAAAGGGTCTTGAGGCTGCAGCGGCAAAACGAGCAAAACAGCCGGTATTTATGCACGAAAGCACACGCCCATGAGAACTCTGCATCCCCGTAATTCTTCTATTCACTTTTCTTTTGTCTATGGAGTCGTTAAACTTAGTGATCTTAGTCGAAGGGGATGGAAGAATTCCTGGTTTGTAATTTCGCTCTTCTTTGAAAAATGATTTATATATTTGTCTTTTCTTATTTGTTTCTCGTGGCCATTCATCTGGCAGCAACCATCGACAAAACGGACGTACAATAAGCGAAGACAAAAGGGTTCGGTAATGAGATCGGAGGTTGCTCCGATCCCCATAGACGGGGGCAATATGAAGATGAAAGCAACGTCTGATGGCATGATGAGCATGGGTCTCGGTCTTGATCTTGAGGTTGGCGCTAATCTTCCCACGGATGGTGTCGGTATAGACATCAGTGGGTACAGCTCGATATTAACGAGTCCTAATAGACTGAAAGACGTCAAGGCAAAACTCGCAGCACCCGTCCCAGTTGGTAAGCCATCTGCATCCTTCGTTTTTTAAATTTCTTCTTTCCTTGCTGTTGATTATTATTGTGTTATCTATTTCTTGAAACGTAAGTAATATTTCGATCTGCGTACATGGCAGAACTGTGCTGTTTGTAAATGATTTATTAAAAATTTGTCATTATTTCAGAGCGGAAACCAAAAAAGGGTATGAAAACGGCAAAACAACGCTTGGGAAAAATCTTGAAGCTTCATAAAATGATGCATTAATAGAACGCTTTAATTCAACTAAGGAACTAGCTTTAACTTTGCCGGATCAAAAAATCATCCCACTCTCATTTGTGTATAAAAAAAAAAAGCTATGTAATAGGTGTATATTGTTGTGTAAATATATAAAAGGTGAATCTTTTATAAACGATGAAAAAGAAGCTGGTGAAAAGCGAAGTAATATTGTGAGCGAAAATAAAAGAAAAGAAGGTGGAGGCAATGAAAATAAATACGAACACAGGATGGATTATCAGCTGTTTAGGGTATACATTTTTTTTTGCAACAATCTCATCGATATTACGTGTTGTATTTTTATGCGCTTGTAAATTCGGGTGGCTTCGCGTAAATATTCCAAAGTCTATCCAATGACTGCACAAAATTCCATGGACTCGTCTGGCGCCGTCGCGAACGTAATCGGCCCAAGTCTCGAGTCTTGTTTTCGTACGGTTTGTGAAACGATTTTCTTTTAATTCATAATTCAACTTACTCATCGATTCCCCATAACCATGCGCACGTATTTACATGCATACGTACATAAAATCACAGCGGAAATAATTTACGACTTTTACGGATGTTCTTCACGAATGATTGCAAGCGTTTTCTTCTCTATATATTTCTTTGAAGGGTCCTTTCATTGGTGGACACGAGAGCACTATCTCAGAGTACATGTTCCCCCAACATATGTCATTTATTATTTTTCACGCCAATATATGAAAAAACAGTGTACCTAATTATCTAAACCGTGCAAGACTCGAAAAGAATAAACCAGCATATAATTGATTAATTCTGATTGAACACTGTATGCTATGCGTATATCAATGACGCATGCATATTTGTGTGTGTGCATGTGTGTATACTGTGTTTCGGTTGTGTAGGTAGTCCAACTTCAACGAGGGTTAACCCATTCATCAGCAACATTTAAAACGAATAAACAAGCGCGATTAGTTAGTTTCGTTTAAATCCTACATGACAGTACGTACAAACTCTTAGTGAGACTATAGTAGCGTAGACTTTTTTTTGCCGCAGAGATATTTTTTAACACGAACATTCTGGAATAACTAAAGTAGGGAAGCAATTTGTAGCAGTGCTTTTGTGAACAGACTGTACCACAGAATATACCGTTTGGGAGCTGTGAGGAGCGCGCGCGTAGAAAATAACGTCGATGCGTAAGGTGAGTCGTGACGGGTCGTGACTCCGTAAGTCATTCGCAGGATTCGTAGAGGATGAGGATGGACGGGTTCGAGCACAATCAAGACGGTGGTGCGGTGTAGTGTTATTTAGTGCGGTGCAGTGCGCCAGAATAGTGAATTACGTTAAATTTCATTAAACAGTTCAGGACGGTGCAGTCGGTGTGGACTAAGGTTAACCACTAGGGAGGAAGTCGTCATCGTCTCGTAGCTGTCATTAAGATCGTGTTCGTCTGCGCCGACCCTGTCACGACTTTCCAAGGAGAATCGGAAACGATCTGCCGAAGACGGCAGAGTGGTGTCAGTGTCATTTTTAGGCTCGTTCGTGCAAGTTTCACATTCTTCGTTAAAGCAGAAAGGGAGAGGCGTCGAAGGAACGGCTGCAATTAACGTGTTCAAGGTAGGTGGCTCATCAACGTGAATCAATAAGAACTCGTGAGAATGTCGCGAACCCTCGTAACGATTCTACGCAAAAGAAGAATTCCGACGAGTTCGGATAGACCAGGCCTCGTGGTACGTCATTCTGGAGAGTGCCATGATATGGAGTTAGGTTAGGTTAGGTCGTTCTTTGCTCCGCGAGACCACCGACATGACGATCCATTCACATCTGTCTCCTCGCAGACTGGATTGGTAACTGTACAAGACGTACAACTCACAGGTATTAGACTCTCTCTCGTTTTAACATTCTCCAAATTGCATGGACTTTGCTTGAAATAATGTCTTCAGAAGATTTCTTTCGAGACGTAAGAAACTTGATCGCTCTATCAAAGATTCTTGAACAATTTCTTTTTTTTCTTATATCTGTTGTCATAATATCGTTGGTAAAAATGCGTCTTCTTCCGCAATTTTGTTATCAATTTATCATGGCAAGCAATGAAGTACTATATGAATACGTATAGTTGCAATTACCGGTTCAATGGTTATTTGTAGAAAAATTAATTTCTGATGATAACCACTACCCTTCCGGATTGTTCGCATTGTTACTACAATTTTTTGTTATACAGCCACTATTGTTCTAGTAATCATTTTTTCCTGCATGTAAAACTTTAGAGTTTCTGTACTTGCTGCAAGAGAAAGAGAGAGCATCTCATGAGTATGGATGCGCCTCTAACCTATCCGTGACCTTTCAACTCTAGAATATTCGTATTATTTATCGGTGTTTGTTATTAAGTCTTCTGAATTAAATAAAAAATTGCCTTTTTTACATCCACGAATTACGAAATATTCTGAATATTTGCAAAGCGTATTGTCGCTAAACCAGATATTTCTCAGTTTTCTAACAGTACTTCGGAAATATCGTTGAAACTGTTGGATATATAAGAAAATCCAAAAAACACTGAATGCGAATGTTTTACAAATGGACATGAAAATTCTACTAAATAGAGCATATAAATGCAGCGTATTTAAAAAAATTTCTATAAAAAATCCCTCAAATCCAATACTTTCTCTGAGGGCTCGGGGTGTCTAATGTAGATATCAGAAGTTTGTTATTAGGCCTAAGACGAAGACGATTAAAAAGGCGTATTCCGTTATTGAACCGCAACTGGGTATTGATAGGGGAAAAGTTCACTTTGAAATTGAAACAGTGTCTCGATGTGTGGGTGTTTGCTAGCGTTCCACAAGCAGAAACGGGTGTGGCTAACATTTGAAAACACCACAATTGATTTGGCAAATTACTTTGACGCCAGAGTGATGCTGATTATTTGGCAAGGGGCTCGACGTTGCCTGCCTTGCACCGGGCAGCGTAGCGCCAACTCCACCGTCGCCATCAACGCGAACACTAGTCCTGCTACAGGCATCGCCGCCCTCAACACTTTTAACATTACCACCGCCGCCACATTCGCCGCATCCACCACATCCGTCATCTCCGCCACCTCCGCCATCGCTGACAGCGCCGTCACTGCCGCAGTTCCAAGGATCACCAATCAGCAAAAATATCGTCTCCGTGGGGCAAACGCAGAGAAACTCAAACGTTTACGTCTCCTTGGAACTCGGTGAGTTGACGTCACAGTTCTCTTCAGTTTTCGCCAGCTACTTTCACTATGTTTATTCCCCCTGTCTCTGCACGTGCATTCCCTAAACCAAAACAATGATGGTTCCTTTTCCAGATGGCGATCATTCATACCGAATATCCAATGTCCATAATCATCGCTTCGAAATTAGCGTGCGATATAAAATAAAAAGAAATATCGACGTCTCAATCTCCGTAACACTTTTGGCTGTTCAATTAAACTTTTAATATAGTAAGCATATATTCTACATTGCAGTTATGCGATGAAAGCCATTATGGTCACTTTTAAACGATGCTCTGTCCTTAAAGTAATGTTTTTATAACGTATTTATAGTCGAAGAATGCGTGGAAACGAATTTCTGAAAAATCTTCCGTGCTCCTACATGTTCGACTGATTTCTAGTGAAAAAAAAACCGATTCCGAATTACACAAAGAGGCTAATAGTCTACGGCTCGATAAAATGAGCAGCTGTTTTGTGAACGCGCTGCTCGGCTGATCTTGAATAGGTATACCCGGATATCTAATCATTTGGGGATATTGCGCATTGGATCCTTACAGATAACAGACGGTCAAGTACTAGACGACGCAACGAAAAATAATTTGAGCCAAGTTTCACTGACAGTGAGTTTACGTATTGAGAAGCTCGTCGTTCGGTTTCCGTCAACTATTTTCCAGAAAAATTAGTGATAACAGAGGAAAGGGCGTGGACATGCCTGTGGAGGTAAACTAATACTATTACGGCATTCTATCTCAAGTATTGCAGTTGATGTTTGAGAAATCTTTGAACCTTGTGCACACTTGGCGTGGAAACCAGTTGGTGCCAGATCACTGGATCCCGATCCACTATGTAAGGCACGAGCGTCGTTGGGAAGCGAAAGACGCTGAAAGTTTTGAAAAGAAAAAAGAAGTACGTCGGTTCGTGATACACTCGGTAAGCGAGCGGTAGGCCACACAGGAGCACCAGAAACCGTGACCGATACAATTGGTGTCCTTTTTCAAACTATCTCTCGACTCTTTTCTCCCCACCAGTCGTCTATATCGGCGGTCACCGACGTCACTGTCGTGCTCGTCATCCTAATCGGCATCGGGCACTACCAACACGCCAGCACCACGAACACTGCCAACCTGAGGACTTTATTAGTGCGGGGAGAATTGGTGCGATCGGTGCGAGCGGTGCCTGCGGTGCCTGCGGTGCGAGCCACCCATCGGAGGATCGCGGAGACCAACAAGACAGAGGCGCAAGCATTATCATCAGAGCCCAGCAGCATCGTACTTGGCACTGGTCACGTATGTAGAATGGCGAACGTACGCCAGCGCCTGTCTTCTGCTCGACTGCCGTCCGAACGCAATAGATAGTTCGTGATATCTGCTTCGTAATTTCATAGATGACACGCCACATTAGTAAAGGTATGATCGTGCACCTATGTGAGAGTTCTAGTTTTCAAACGGTGAATACAGTGAATAGAGTGATATAGTGAAATAGTGAATTACCAAATAATTATATAGTGAATTAATTCGACTCTGGATAATTACTGGAGAATATAGTAAAAGCACAAAGGAAAGAGAAGGAAAAAAAGGTTGGTACACAGTTCCTGATTGCCACTGAGAAATAATTTTTCTCTTTCTCTCTCTCTCGTTAAAAATATCGTGTCAGGCTCACACTTCATGCGCGACCCATATATATTGATATTTTATTAATTTTATTCGCCTGGTGAGAAATCGTGCAGAGATTTTTGCAGGAACACTGAACACGTGTGTCACTATGTCAGTCTCTTGATCAGTTTATCTATCGTCCATAACGCTAAACGTGACGAGAGGTCTTGGATGAGCGGGTGGGAGTTGGGGCAAAACGATTCACAATATTTTATAAGCAACGATTGATTTTTTAGACTCGTCCCCGATGTAAAGTTTCACCTTTTTCATTGGCTTATGTAACGTGAACGGTATTTACGTAAGAAAGCTCGACGACGACGACGACGACAGAATAACTGTTATTAATACTACAACTCTTGCCATTAGAATAATATTTTTTTCAAATAGTTTTTTGTAGTTTCTTAATTATTGGGGATATTGGAAGTGAGAGAGAAAGAGAGAGTGAGAGAGGGGGGGATACAAATTAACAAATCCTAAAATAACGGAGAGTAATTTCGAATATTTTCCGACAGCCTAGACATTGAAAAAATGTAACGAGCAAATAAAATTCTCGTCGATATATCGATTATTAAGCATGGTGCACCAGTTGCGCTCGATGAGGAAACTCAAAGCCGAAATTAGCCTTGACAATTTGCTGAGCTGTCGGTTCTTTTCGTTCCCCCGTCTGTCCTCGGCCTCTTCGAATTCCATCGCCACTCGACGTTCCGTTAATCCGAAGCCAGCCGAAATAGTGAAAACTAATAACAACGCGTGATACAGTAGCAGAACTAGATTCTTTTGGGCAGATCAAGCTGTGGCTGTGCGAAATTATCACAATTGAAACGGAGCCAAGCATGACGGAATATCGAAGTTACATGGCCGAAAGCCCCGACTATAATTGGATGACGTGCCGTCAAACTTTTTAAAGCAAGCCGTTTACCTCTTTCTTCCAGTCTCAGAGTCAGTTTAACTTTGAGTCAACCGACAGTATTGCTGCTCTCAATGAGCGTCAGCGACTCATTCTCGTATAGAACGATCGTTACTCCCCATCGTCGTCCTCGTCCTGATACGCGTCCAGGTCCCGACGACCACAGCGTTGACGCTTTTAGATAAGACGAAGACGACAGGGAAAGAAATAAGGACGGCACGTATTTGGCGCTGGGTGACGAGTTGACCATCGAAGAAGAAGGGGGGAGGGGGTCTAAAGCGTATTCCTCAGAGGTGTGGTTCTTTCAATCGTGCGGTTTAAAGTTTTGAAAAATCCTGCGAGTATGCAGAACGGGGACGGAGGGGAGAGAGAGAGAGAGAGAGAGAGAGAGGATGTGCTTATCGTACTGGCCTTACTGGCGAACGATCGAGTCTTTATTGGCTGAATTGGTAGGCGGTGACGTCGACTCGCTGCACGATTGGTTCGACCGGTTGTGCAACGAGAGGCTCGTCTGGAACAGGTTCTCAACTGGCAGCGCCGATCTGTCTAATGAGAAATGCTTCTTGTCGCCTTTCGGAATTTTTTTTAACCCTCAATTACACATGTGCGTCATCGTAGACCTCACGTCAATCTTACGTTTAGAAATCACGTCGAATTTTCTTTCTACGTGAGTTTTTGATACACTGAAAAATCTATTGCATAATTATTATTTGACACCTATTCGATAAATTCATTTACACCAATTTTAAGAGAGGAACAAGGCAAGACTACTTTCGAACTATTCCATTCGTCGCAATGGCCTTTCCAATTGAGTTTCGTGGTAGAGATTATTTAATTTCCTTAACCTCCCCTCGAGTGAAGATTAAAAAGCAAAGCGTGCTGTGTGCCGAGCGGAAGTAAATGTGTCACCTGTGCAAGCGAAGGACATTCGAGAATTCAATTGTTGATCTTTGTCGTGACGTACGTGTATGTAGGTACAGCCTGAGGTGTTCAATGAGGTCGCCTCAAAATGATTTACTCATACTTTTACTTTTGCCACTGACCAATAACCCAGTGTTCGATATTTCCTTGTCAAGTTGTGCGAGAGGGAGAGGCGGAGGAGGAGGGGGGCATTGGGATCTGTTTCGACTATCTCCTGTTGCGCACTGCTGATTATCCTTGGGCCACCTTGGACCGATGCCATTTAGTAGAGTGTCGAGTCCGCGAATTACATGTGGATATTTTCGAGGACTCCGTTGGCTCTGGGACGACTGTGGAAGGGGGGGAGGGGAGGGGAGGAGGGTGGGCTCATTTGAGAATCCATCGTCTCTGACGTCAACTCTACGCGATGGAACTATCCACGTTGCGTAGTTTTGCTTAATTATTTTATTTGTCAAACGCTTCTACGATTCCCCTTCGTAATGCAGGAGACGACCGATTGATCCTGATCGCGCGCTAACTAAATATCCCTGAACATTCGTTGACCTCTTGCCAAACGTATTTGGAACAAAAGTCAAGGAGATTGAAACATGGTTAAGCCTTGAAAAATGGCTGGAAACTTTTTCTACCGATTATACCAATAACTGTGTAAAGCAGTAATGAGCTTTTGATAACGATGACTTCTTTTATTCATGTGTAACAACTTCGGCTGTGTTCATTGAGTTTATCGACTGTGCTCGGCATTCTTAAGTTGGTACGTCCAAGATTTCTGCAATACCGACGTCCGATACGGGCAGTTAACCTAACTCGAGCACAGTGCTCCCTCTGCTTCGTCGCTGCCACTTTAATTAAAAAAAAAAAAGGCTGAAGTCACTGGCGACGTCACGATCTGCCGGTACTGACAATTTCGTTACTAACTTTGAGCACCAACTGGGAGGGAGATTCGCAATGGAAGAATCCCAATTATACATGGGACCATTCCTACGCGGAATAAGAGAAGACCACACTCGAGTGTTAGTATCTCTTGAAGTAATTGAGATATCAATATTTATCGTTCTTCGATTTTTGTTTATCTCTCGGTCCAGAGATAACTGTACGTAAGTACTGCCCACGCCACTTGCCATTAAAAATTCCATGTCCTGCAAACTATAGCAACTAGCGCAAGGAGCCGCACTCGCTATCTCGTTCATCGTAAAAAAAAATACAATCATAAAGAATTTTCAAATCAAGGAACCGGAGAAATCGTAATCTGCACTTATTACGTGCAAGGTTGGCCCGTGTGAAATTTCGTGTGTGAAACTGGTCTCTAATCTTTCGAAATATATATATTTCCCGAACAACATACGCTTTCAGTGTTTAATTTCAAAGGTACCTTCAGGCGCTTGCTACCGATTTATTTCGGGAAAAGATGCTTTTATTTGAGATATCGGGATACACCGCATTGCTGGATAGAAGTTCGATTTCCCACGTCGTACGAAAGTGTTTTCGCCACTCAAGTGGACAATTTTATCTCACACCTGTTAGAGAGTCAATTCGTTTGCAAGATTTAAGGCGCTTTCACGGCTTCGCCTGCCAAGCTGCACTTATGTCATGTACTTTGTGCTCTTTACGATCTTTCCAGTCATGCGAAGTGCGTACATAACATAGGTATCTCATTCTTAAGAGTCACTTGGTCATTTGGCTGTTCGACCGTTTGGCAGTTTTGCCAGTTTTGACATCTGTTTCAAAAGCTGTGCGTTCAGCGGAAATAACGCTGAGGAAGCAAACGCGTTCGATTGGTAAAATTCTTGAACTGCTGTGCAGGATTTACCATCAAGAAAACCAATAAAAAACAATTGCTTACCTATCTCTCAGCACTGCTTCTCCTGAGTCGAATTGAAACCTTCCAGTGATCGGTAGACCTTAAACGACCGTATCGAAATTATTCTCGTTAAAAGAAATAGTAAGTGAGTAGCACGAACATGACAGACTTTTTATCTAAAAGCGCGATTGACAAGACATCCGGCACGTCAGAAATAATTTTCACGACAATTAATCGGGAATTCAAAGAGAAATTAAACCCGAAGGTTCGGATGCCAGTTCTGTCACAGGTCAACATTTTTGAATTTTCGTACATCAATTTGTATTACAGCTTCGAAATCATAAGAATAAGAAGCTCGCGTTATTTACGATTTTCATGACTGAATTCTTAAGGTCCGAGCGTGCACAATGTTTCACGTAACATAATCTAACATAAGTGGGAAATAAGGAGGAAAATGCACGTTAAATTTAACCTTGTGCTTGCTCGAATGGTTGTTGGCCCAGTTTCCGGTTCTCTTGACTCCTAACGAGCCAGAGGAGACTTTAGCTTGACAAGTTTCTAGTTACCGATGCGACGTAGTGGCGTGCTCGGTCGCTCTGTGCATCGCTCTTATCCACCGAGTCAGCAAAGCCAAATGGCTCATGGCGAGGCACGTAGTTTCGTATGGCCGATACAAGAATGTGCTGGCTGGATCGTCGGTTACCGACGTAGTTGCCGACTTGTCGCCGCGCGTATTTTGTCAGATGTCTCAGTCTCTCAGCCTGCCAGCCCCTCAGGCGCCCCCAAGGCTCCAGGTACTTTGTGCCAGAGCCTGGAGCGATGTCAGGACAGACGCGCGAATACGTATTTCACGTGAACGCATCGACGATCAAAAGTTTTTCCTTTGAGACTAGCATGTAAGGACGAAACAGTAGCAGCCGCGCGTAACCAACGTTCCAGTCTGGAAAGATACAGAAGTGCCTGCTGAGAGGACAGGAAGTAGAAGGTGCATATACGTAGCTTCGCTTCGGTCGACTAGCATAAGAGGTAGCATCGAGAGTGCTGTGTATCTATTACAATTAATCAGTTGGAATTTATCATAATGGGAGTTTAATTAGGCTTCCGTATGTTACTTAGTTATTCGCTTTTGTCATTGAGATTTTTTCCCGATTTAGCAAAATGAACTGCGACCGCGCAAGCCGACGTGTAAACGAACCGGTCGAAGAGTCCTTATCGGTTCGCTTGCGACCTTGGCATTATCCTGGCACGTAAATTCTTCAGTTTCTCTACATTCGCATGAAGTACGTTTATCTCCTACATTTTCCTGTTGCATTACATTTTTCCCGTATAAAAACGATAATCAATAGTCGAAGCATTTGAGAACTTTTTACCTGGTTCAATGCATCAGATTTAACTTTTCTTTTTCATACGTGCTTCGTGCAAGCGAAAACGTGCGAGCATCGGAAGCGATTCGGTACCTGCCATACGTTTTATATATTTTTTTTACGAGAAGATGCTACCGCACGAGTCGCCACAGATTAGCACATCTCAATCCTACGATACTTGGTGGAGCGATTGCGTCACGAAAGAGGCCAACTCGTTGCTATGTAAACTACAAGAGATTAGACGTATAGGCGAAAATCCAACGGAACGAATCGTTCTCCCCGGTACCTTCGGTCTATCCTTTTACTAACAATATGGCTCTTGCTATTTCTTTTCCAAATGCCGACTGCTCTCTACTCGCAGTGATAGCATTTTTCCCGTGGTGCATTCTTTTTCGTCAGTGTATCCGCTTTGTTGGATTTTCAAGTAATTACGTAACGCATGCACTCGTGACAACTGCACAGCCCATGCACAGTCCATGCACAGCCCATGCACAGAGCTTAATCCTTAACGTATCTCAGGAGTGTGGAATGGAGCGCGTATCGCATCTAGACATACTGTTTGCTGACGCGCGACGTACCTTGAGTTATGTAATTCTCATAAAAACTTGGCCTTGGATTATAGTTCTCTATAGTCTCGAGAGTCCTAGGTAACGTAATACGCGAGTACGTTTGCGCTGTACTGACAATTGCGCGGTATTTTCCTGACTGCTTAACATAGGTAGCATACACCGAGCCATGAAAGATCGTGTGTGCTCCTACGATTGACTCGTGCTGTGCGCGCGTCACGACCTGTCTGTGGCGGCGGCGGCGATGGGGGCGACAATGGCGGCGTTCGCGTCAACTGAAAGAGACTCCACTCTAACGGGTGGTGCCTGTCACTGTCGGAAATAACTCCGAAGGATGGGGTGGTGGACACGCTCGAGCTCCGAAGAGTTTCCCTTGACGTTGAGCTCGTGACGCAGTGACGGAGAACAGCTCCTATATTAAGTATAAAATTACTAGAAACCCGAAAGTGCGGCTGGCGGCTCTCGAACGGCTTCGAGTAAAAAATCCTCCATGGGGTCTATGGCGAAAGACAAGAACAATCGAATAGAAATTCCGACGTATCGATTCTAAGGGTCGACCGTGCGCCAGACTTTCCCACGCGCGACCAACGGCGCACGAGGATTTATTGTTAGCGGCGCAGTCACTCGAACGACCGTTGCGAAATAATAGTTGATCCGTTCGAATGCTGCAAACAAAAAACTTAGCAAAGAACGTTCGAGCTTTTACTTTGGGCGATTCGAGAAATATTACTCTCCGTTCTGATGGATAATACAAAAATCTAAAGAGCAATCCTGAAGATGATGATCAGGAAGATCGAGAGAGAGAGTGACTCTTGCTATGTATTTGCGCACTATCAGTGGCCTATTTTTTACAGAGAAATATTCAGTAGGACGGCAGCAGCAGCCGAGTTGGTTCTGCGATTGAAATCAAATGGATCGGCTAATTTCAGGCAGGTTATGCGTTTTGCTTGAATAAGCCCGGACGAAGCACACGAGGCCCAGAAACTTCCGGCGGTAGCGAGAGAGAGAGAGAGAGAGAAAGAGAGCCCTCGTCTCTCCTCGCCTCTCCTATCCGTGTAAATCAGAATATAAGAGAGTTATGACTAACGAGACAAGACGTAAACGGTCGATTGCGCAAGCGATACTTTTTTTTTTCTTATTCAATCCCAGCTTCGTTAGGAATTTTTCAAATAATTGCCCGTTGCAGAAAGAAGCAATTAGCTGGCTGGTAGCATCGCAATCCTCTCTAATGGGATTCCGTATTAATATTGATCGGTTTTTCTGTTGCCCTTGCGTCTCTATGAGCGCATACGATAAGAATACATGGACAACTTATTCTTTAGGTTTACTGCTGGTTTGCTAATAAAACCGATAAGGACAAAGTGCCTGGTAAGCGTGTCTAACTGTCTGCCCGCTGTAGAATGCTCCCTTACGCTCCTGAGCCCTAAGCACGACCCATTTCCAGCTAAAAATAACCAATAGAATGATTGTACTTCAAACGTCCCTGATTATGACAATGCAAACCTCCTCGAGTGACGAGTTGGTAATAGTGAACGCCAACAACGCATTACCATTCGTGTCGCATCCCGTTTCTCTCTCTCTTTCTCTCTCCCGTCCCCCTCCCCCCTCTCTCTCCCCCCCTTTGACGTTCTTCGCTAATTCTCGATCGTTGTCTCATCTCGTTTCGGCGCGACTAAATCACCAATTTACAGCACAGCTCGTAAGCAGTACTTTCACCCTCGCGCGCTGCAATTTCAAAATTTTCCTCTTGCGTTCAAGTCGAAGAATTAGATCGCGACTCGAACGATGAATCGATTGCGATCGAGAAAGAAATACCTTTTAGTTACGAAAACATTGAATGGGCCAATCATTCGCGGAATCTTTTAAATTGACATAGCAGTCCCAGATATTAACTGTATGGACTCGTTGGGTGGCCACAGCGTCCTTAAGGATAAAAGCTTAAGGGAACAGCTGTACCAGACAATTCCTTCTGAAATGCCCCGAATATTAAAAGATTATATTATGTCTTAGAATTAAATTCAAACTCAGTTACGAGCTACGCTAAATTTTACGGTGATTTTCTCTGTAATCCTGGAGACAGAGGTTCAAAATCCGTGTCCGTTAGGTTGGTATATGTAAATGTTAGATATATTTATTTCCATGCAGGGAATCTTAATGATTTGCGACCCGGAAGGTAAAGTTTTTTTTTAAAACTATTTTCATTAAAAATCATTTTTGAATGTTCAAAATTTAAAATTTTCTATATGACTATTTAACGTATAAAAGTTCCTGTTACTATTAAGATGCTCGAAGCTTTTTCTCGATGCATACAGTATTCAGGATTAGGTCAGTGATCACCGTCGAGAAGGTCGGAGCGCTCGTTCTAAATTTATAGCTGAAACTCGGAAACTCTCTCGAAGAAAAATTTTCCTTTTTCTTCCTTCTCTCAGACTAGTTTTTAACTTTCGACAAATAAAGAGTGGAAAGGTAAGAAAAAATCGAAAAAAATGTTCGTTCCTTTCGAAGTTCAACGACACGCATCAGTTTCGAATGATTAACTTTTGCCCGACGTACGGGAGGTTTTTGTAGCCGAGGTAGGGTAAGGCCAAAAGTAATTGTGGGCAAGATGACGGAACGAGGAAGAGAGAGAGAGAAAGAGAGAGCCAAGAGATTTACATAACGTCTTACGGGACTGGACCGAAAATATTCCACTGACTGGCAAACGCGTTCAGGCGCAAGCGCGCGAACATGCAAATATGCTGGCTCAAATCATTGATTAACAAAAAAAAACCTGTTGGAATTTGGCAAAAGGGCAAATGTCATTTTTTAAAGTGGCATAGGTTAGACGATTGTTTCTCGCTCCACGGCAGTTCAACATTTATTAGGTTATTCTAGTCCCGAATGAGGGACGATTGCTGATCATTTTTTCCATAATCTTTCTGTCTTTCATAACTTGCGGGACTCCCCTGACTCCCGTGACTCTGAGATGACATTGCTTGACGCATCGAGTATTGCAGCTGGCCAGCTGATCGGGTGTTTGGCTCAGCTGACTACCATTTTTACATTGTTCTATTCGTCCTCGGCGTCACCGTTCTGTTTCTGCCGTGTAGCTCTTCTGCGTGACGCAACGTCCCCCCCCCCCCCACCCCCCACCGCCAAACCGAATGAATGGACTATCGTTAACCTATATGTTGTTCAGGTCTGGAAACTAGGTAATCTTACGATAGACGCAAATGCGCGCGCTAGTTTACCTTCATAATTGTTTTTCGCTAGAAGAACGACGGCGCATCAATTTTCGTGGAAACGGGCAAGAGATATCGGCTCCTCTGCTCGAGAAATTCAAGAAATCGCTATGTAGACTGTCAAGCCGAATGAGCGCGCGACTGCATTATCAAGTGAGTTGAGATAGGAAGAAGAAAAAAACGATCGCTCTCTTGTCATCGTAGACTCCTTTTATTTATTTGTCCAACCATGAGTCTGTCGAGCATCTCGTAGAGTACTCGTCTACGCCATCTGCGCCATTTACACGACAAAAGATCGTCAGCGCTCTCAAGTGCAATGAGCCAAAAAACGCGACCGACTCCGAGGTGCTTGTCCGGCCTGTTCCTATTTATGTCCATCGCTGCTTATTTTTTTCGGCCTTGAAAGAGATGTTTTTTTCGACCAGTACGTGCCACTATATATGGGCAGTACGCACCTATCACTTCGCAGCACGTGCATCGTATTGGCGAGCCAGGACGCCGTAAGCTAACACCATTTTTTTTTCTACGCGTGGACGCCTTTTCGTTAATCCGACGGGGTAGGAGTCAGTTCGTACGTTTTCAGGTGTCAGCCGAATGCCTGTAATTTAATAAGGAGGCGAAAGTTTAAAATCGCAGGACACGCGGAGCGAGACCAGTCGTTGGCTCAAAACCGTGATTGGCTTGTCTTCCTTTGAGAACCCGGCTGGTCGCCGGACGACGGTCAGTGGCACTTCGGTCATTGCCACTTTGACACGAAATCGTTTGACTCCTCGAGGAAAATGCGCGAGGTCGTCCAGTGGCCAAGAGGGTTGCTCAATTTACCGCAAGCGATGTCAGGTGAGTCGAGAATCGGAACGGAGGTATGACGTAGTTTTCGACCAACCAGATCGCAACGATCAGGAGGCGCGGTCGGCCAATGACGTTCTACTCTGTCATCGCGAGGACTCCCGGTCGTCGCGTAACCGCACGATACATTTTAAAAAGCAGCCTCCCTTCGTCAGATTCCTTCAGTCGTATTGCGGATAGACCGAATGGTGCACGTGCCGCCGCCGCCAATTCCAACTGCCACCTTCCAGTTGCCACCTTCCAGCTGCCACCTTCCAGCTGCCACTTCCAACTGGCACGGTACTACCTTGGTTAAAAAGATCGCGAGTCGCACAGCGATGCTTGCCGTGTCTTCTGCTTTTGCTCCTTTCCACGAGTAATCACCTTCCTCCTCTTCCTGTCTCTGCTCTGCTTGTCCACCCTCCTCCCTTCCTTCTTCTGAATTCCTTCCCCCGTATACATAGAAGCCCGCCTTTTCACCGGCTGCCTCCGAAGAGACACTCGGCTCTCTCGATCACCGACAATCCCACCGCAGCACTGGACTGGCTCAACCGCCACCGCCAGCCTCGGAGAATCAAGAAACACGGCAGAGAGTCAGTCGTGTCAGTACTTTGGGAAATTCGAGCCGTTACAGTTCGAGGCGTCCGACCTGTTGCTCTTGCTCCTGGACGTCCGCCCAAATTTTACTTGTGAAGTAACTAAGTTTCGAATTACATCGAGCTGCAACGGCAGGTACGACGAATTGATAACTTCCGCCTTGTTGATTACAGTCGACGTTCCTGGTACGGTTTAAAGAACGTAGATTCTCTCGCGAGTAAGTGTAGGAAATAAATTGTCGCGATGGTTCGATCTTTTTAATCGGATTAAAGAAGAAACCTCGGGTAACCTCAGGAGGAAGAGAAATGCTATGAAAGTTTTAATTTGGTAGAAAAAAAACATTTGCATCAGTCTGATTTAGCCAACTAAATTTACCCGTTGAGCGAGAATACCGGAGGAGCAGAATCGGAAGGAGTGTACTGCCCTGCGCAATTCTTCTGATTGTCCGTCGAAGGAGGAAATACTTCTTTGGGCTTTTGGCTTTCCTAATGGCAGGTAGAGGCGGACGGGTAAATATCTCATTGCGCGTTTATTCGTAAGCGCGCCAGGCGCACGTGTCGTATCTACGGTACTGATTGCGACACGGATATCACGAAATTCGTGTCTTGGAAATATTGTTTAAATTGGTGGGTACGATAAAGTTTGTTTCTTGTTTCGCTTAAGCCTGCAAGCTTTTAATTTTCGTCCATTCATTCGACAGGTTAAACTTCTTGTTTTGCTCGTTCGCTCGTTCGTTCGTTCACCGCGCGACGACAACGCAAATGGCCCACTATATTTAGATCGCGTAACGAAGCGTTAAGTAGCGATTGACCTTGCCTCCTCCCTTCGCCACAGTCGGGACATTCTTTAAAACGAAGGAAGATCTCACGCCGAGCGGCGAGCAGCGAGCGGCCAGTAGCGAATAGCGCGCATCTATCCGATGTGCAGCAGCCCCGCGCTCTCGTCGAAAACCTACGCCGTCTCTTGCACGTTTCTCATCTTCTTCTTCTTATATTTCTTGTTTCAGGGAAGATGCGAGCTTGCTTTTGGAGCTGAAGCCGTCGCGCAGACTTGCCAAGTCGGAAACTACGCGCCCAAGGGCTATTGACAAAAAGTAAGGAATAGAACACAACCCCGCCGCCTCCTCGTACGTTGCCTTCTCGACCTGCGTTGCTCGAAACACGGGACGCGCAGATTTTTCGACAAAACAGAATTCAAAAGAGACGGGGAAAAGCGTGAGAAAGGGGAGGGAAGAAGCCGAAAGAGAAGAGAAGAAGAGCAAGATTCTTTTTGAATATATCAAGTAGAGAGAGAGAAAGAAAGAGAGAGAGAGAGAGAGAGAGAGAGAGAGAGAGAGAGAGAGAGAGAGAGAGAGAGGAGTAGGGAGATATAGAAGGTTGCGTGTGCGTATGCGTGTACGTTTGTACGAGTGCGCGTGTGCATGTGCGAGAGGTAGAGAGAGATACAAGTAGAGAGAGAGAGAGAGAGAAAGAGAGAGTGAAAGAGAAAGAGAGAGAGAGATATACAGTAGTGCGCGAAGGACAAGAATAACGAAAGAGGAGAGGAGAGGAGAGGTTAAAAGTAAAAATGATGTCGAGAATCATTTCGGCCGTCCTACCACTACGGGCAATTGCGTTCTTCACGATCTTCACGATCTTCACGCTAAAGGATTTTATCGCTGCAGACAGCACAGCCGATTCCACGACTCGTCCACCCCCGTGTTTTAGGTAAGTACGTCACTATCATCGCATCCTTCGTCGTCACTCGCACCGACGTTAAATCGATCTTCTCTGATCGGCCTCTAATTCCTATTGGGTTCCACGATGGGTTCCTTCGAATTTATCGATCGCCATCGATACCCGCGTCCCTCAGATATGTCGGATTAAATTATTTTGTAAATTCTAAAATTCCTTACCGACTCCTCGTACTTTCCATTACCTAATCTATATGTCGAGGAATCTCTTATCGACAAACGACTGGGGTCGGTTTTTCAACAGCATTAAAGATTCTTTTTAATAATGTCTAATTACCATAGAGCGAATAGAACGAGCGCGTTAACTCTGAGGCACGTGGGCGTGGCAGCGTCTCGTTCCAAAGTATTTTGCTAAAACGTCGTTTTCCCTCCTCTGTGTTATCACTCGGAGACAGGAAAGATCGTCATCCTTACGATAACAACGGCATTGACGTTAGTCAATTGAGCGCTCGATGCCTTGACGCTTTCAAACGCGCGACGCCTTCGCCACGAGGAAAATTGGACGTTCTCGAAATTTCTCGAATCCACAGGGCGCATCCTCCGCTCGTTATCTCAGACGCTAATCCGTGTGGCGCGTCGCGACGACTGCGCGACGCTGTCATCCACCGTTGTGATTGCCTAAGGCCTAAGACAATCAGAGGCTCGTTTCTTGAACGCTCAAACGTTCGGCACTTTATTTTAGCACGCCTATACAAGTGATGACACGACCATTCGATGCGGCCCGGGACTCCTTCCTTCGGCCGGGACTCGTCGCAACTCGGGCTTCGCAGAAATTTCGAGAATTCGATCGGAGCTGCCGACAATTTTCCAATTTTTCCTTCTTCCGAAAGTTCGAGCTGGCGTTGCCAACGCTGGGGAGACTCAGGCCAATTTAGCCTCCAAGCTCAGTTTTACCCAGCAATTAAGCCGCAACGCGGCAGCGAAGCGACTAAAGGCGAGCAGCCTTAACGACACCTCGCGTTTATCTGCTCAGGCTACCGTTTACATTACGATTATTCGCTTATTGCGCTGAAGACTCTCCCTGAACCGGTAAATCCTACAGTGTGTTCAAGGAAACTCCTGCACGCGCGTTGCAGGGAATCTTTAGGCCTGCTGCAACCGTCGCGAGATCGGTTGACGTCCTGATCGCGATTTCACGATAGCGAAAAGGGGAGGGAAGGATAGGAAGAGGTCAAGGACACGGAAGAAAGATAACGGAAGAGAAGCAAAGAATTAATGAGGATGACGAAATGTTTCAAGGTATAGGGGGGGATGGGGTGTACAGATACAGGGGAGCGAATGGGCTAAGGAAATAGTGAAGGAGGAAAAAGTAAGATGCTAGGTGGGGAGGGGGGGAAGGAATATGATAAGGGGATAGAGATAGTATGGCTGTGCGTATACAAAGTAAAGCAGCGGGTCTGCATTGCCTGACCTGTTGCAGCGACGTGTATTGCCATGGGGAGCTGCTGCACACGATACAGATGGCCTCGATCTACACCGACTCAAAGACATTCGTCGACATGAAGATGAAAAATCCGCCGAACGAGACGCTGTCTCTCTTTCGGGAATTCATGAAACTAACGAACAACACGCCGACCCAGGCAGACGTACGGGCCTTCGTGAACGAAACCTTCGACCCGGCCGGTTCGGAGTTCGAGGACTGGGACCCGGCCGACTGGAAGACTCATCCGCAGTTCCTTGAAAAGATCCTCGATCCCGAGCTCAGAAAATTCGCTTCGGATCTCAATCAGATCTGGAAGCTCCTCGGGCGTAAGATGAAGAACGACGTTCTTCTGAACGAGGAGCTCTACTCGATAATCTACGTGCCGAATCCGGTGATCGTGCCGGGCGGTCGTTTCCGGGAGTTCTACTACTGGGACTCCTACTGGATCATCAAGGGGCTGCTCCTTTCGGAAATGAAGTCGACCGTCAAAGGCATGTTGTCGAACTTCGTCTCGATCGTCAAGAAGATCGGTTTTATTCCGAATGGCGGTCGCATCTACTACTCGATGAGGTCACATCCGCCGCTTCTTATTCCCATGGTCGACGAATACTTCAAGGCAACCAATGACGTCACCTGGCTCAGGGAAAATCTCTGGGTCCTCGAAAAGGAGTTTGACTTTTGGATGACCAATCGGACCGTCCCTATCGAAAAGGACGGTGTCAAGTACACCCTGGTTCGCTACTACGAAGAGTCCTCTGGACCCAGACCTGAATCCTACAGGTACTCAATTATCTATCATCCGGCGTATATCGTATATATTATCTGTTTTTTTTTCGTGTCGCGCTTTGAGCTTTTTACGTATTTCTCAAATATTTTTTTGTTCTTCACTGATTCTCTCTCTCCCCCTCCCTCCCTCTCTCACTCTCTCTCTCTCTTACAGAGAGGATTACCTCACGAGCCAAAGCTTTCGCACGAGCGAGGAAAAGGACAATTATTATTCCGAACTGAAGACTGCCGCAGAATCCGGTTGGGACTTTTCCAGCCGCTGGTTCATTCTGGACGGCACCAACAAAGGTACGGCCCTGAGAGCTTTTGCCTTTCTCTCTTCCTCCTTCGTTCCGCCCTTCCGGCAGTGTCAGACCACGTGTATTCCTTTCAGGAAACCTGACCAACCTCAAGACCAGGTACATCGTGCCGGTGGATCTGAACGCGATAATCTATCGTAACGCGCGGCTTCTCGGCGAGTTCAACGAGAAGCTGGGAAATTCAACCAAGGCCGCCGAATACTTTAAACGGGCCGAGCAATGGCAGGAAGCGGTTACGGCCATTCTGTGGCACGACGAGGTCGGCGCCTGGCTCGATTACGATATGCTGAACGACATCAAAAGGGACTACTTCTATCCGACAAACATTCTGCCTCTTTGGACGGGCTGCTACGATATGGAAAAACGCGAGGAATACGTCACGAAGGTCCTCAAGTATCTCGAGAAGAGTCAGATAATGATTAATCTTGGCGGGATACCTGCCACTCTTGAACACTCTGGAGAGCAATGGGATTATCCAAATGCCTGGCCACCTCTGCAATACTTTGTCATTATGGCTCTGGATAGGACCGAGGATCCGTGGGCCCAAAGGCTGGCTTACGAGATCAGTCAGAGATGGGTGCGCAGCAATTACAAGGCTTTCAACGAGACCCACAGCATGTTCGAAAAGGTTCGTCAGGACAGACTTTCGAGTTCTCCTACCGACACGCGCGGCCCGTCGATCTCTTCTCTTGAAATACTTATTTTTTTTGGCTCTTCCAGTACGACGCTACTGTGTGCGGGGGTTACGGCGGTGGTGGCGAGTATGAGGTTCAGCTGGGATTCGGCTGGTCCAACGGTATTGTCATGGACTTGCTCAATAAGTATGCCGACAGACTCACTGCCGAGGATCGCTTTGTACCGGAGGATTACGTCAAGAGTGCCGCTCAACAGCAGCAACTCGTCATCTCCACGGCAGGGCAACTCATGACAGGAGTTCTCGCTCTCATCATATCTCTTGCCGCAGGATTCATAGGGTGAGGTTAGTATCGCGCATCAAGTAACCCAATGCGAAACACAAAAGCACCAAGAGCACACGTTGCGTTCACTAATGCTCGTTCCTTTCTTTCTGTTTCAGACAATTTTCGTTACGTGTCGCTGTTTTTCAGTGCCCCCCAAACTAGAAAAATGTCACGCAAAAGTATTAGGAAAGAAAAAAAGAAAAAAAAAAGAAAAAAATAATTAGTAACTCGGTAGGTAATGCCTAATAGCGCAATGGACGAGCGCGCCACCAGGATCTACTCTAGCCCTGAGGGTCGTTCGTCTATGAATGCTAAGGACGAATAATCCAGGAAAGAGCAGTGCTTGGAGTAGAGGAGTAGAACTGACACTCGTGGCTGGCCATGAGCATTCGTCAAGTTTGCGACATCTCATCATCGTATCTCGTCCTCGTGTTATCGACTGTTATCACAGTATTACAGTAAAGTACATGTGCGCGCGCGCGCAACTCTGTGTGAATGTGTATATACGCACGCTTGCCTGCGTGCCTGCTGCGTGTTTTGTATGTCCTCCTCTATGTATATACGTATGTCTCTATGTACAGTGAAAACCCAACCGATCCGAATATGGCCTGTAAATAATGTATAAATATGTAAATGGGCACGAGAGAAAAGCTGCATCTAGTCAGCGCGAAACGTGTAGTAAGAAGTAGAGAAGCATTAAGCAAATAAGCAAAGGACGCTGTTTTATCTCTTGTCTAGGGAAAGATCCAAAAAGATCGTTAAAACGAAAGTATTTGCGTTCACGTCCGTCCGAACTCCAGTCACACTATCCCTCATAACATAACTCATAATTCTCAACCTATGTCCAGAAAAGAAAAGCTGGACAAGACGGTCGCAGTTTTTTTTTTTAAATTGCCGAATACAATCTCACGCCTTCGCTCCGGCGGCTTTACGACGCTCCTTGTCACGTTTGCAATTTGATTCCTTAGAAAAACACTTTGACTAATGTCCATCCATCATTTTCGAATAACGAGTACCGCAGGCTTTTTATTTACGCTATGCACCTTCTCCACTCGAAATTATTTATCTTTTTTTTTCATATCAGGTTACAAATGTTTTATATGATCAACTCGTGCAGAAGCTCACGTGTGATAGTTCTTGCCAATGCACGATGTCGCATGCTCGATCGATCTCTTCGTTCTTGTCCACTCATCTTCCGGTTTCTAAGAAAAGTACATTTACTAATGCCAGAGTAATGCCCACTTGAGTCCCCGGAGTGCTGTAAACTACGTGAACGTCGGGCAGACCTTCCGCATTGTTTGAGCCCTTCCTGCCCTCTACATTTAGTTTTCAAATTTGCTCTACTCGTTTGGGAACCGTTCGGCCTCCTTAGCACCGGCCCGCCGACTGCATCCAGTTCACCTCAATAAAGTAAATAAATGAAAGATTGTACAGTTGCGAGAGATCATGTGATTGTGAGTTGCAAGCAACAAGTAGTAAGTAATGACTCCTCTCTCCTCTCTCCTCCCTCCTGATGTGTCTCTTCCCACCAAGCCAGTCGGTTGTGCCTTTTGCAACTTGTTACGGGGGGCGCATGTCTCTACCAGGTACTCGTTCGACGACCGAACGGACTAATGAGATCTAACAACTCCAGGAGAGATGGTCGTTAGTGGGCGACAGGGGGAACAACAGGGGGGCTATCTCATCCACGCGTCGAGAGACATGCGTTTACGTTTTGTAGCGTGCTGCTGCTGTTGGTAACGCTGCGAAGGCAGAGAGGGAGCTGCCGTCGTCGACGAAAGTCTGCGCTCGTCATGCGATCCTATTCCAGTGCTGCTGTCCTTTTCCCCTAATTTTCAAAGTGCACCCGAACTGCGACTCTCAGCGTCTCATCCGTCTTTAACTCTTCTGTCTTTTGATGAAGTCTTGCATGCTGGTCCGCGTGCATCCTGGTACTGTCCGATGGCGGCTCAGACGATACATACTGTTGTCCAAAAGTCATTTTTAAGACATGCAACGTGACAGCGGTTGTCTTTTGAAGATCACTCAAAGTCATACAATGTAAAAGATGACTGTAGGGTTTATGCGTTTTTTGGGCGCTGTCAATGATCTTGCACGAAAAGAGGATTTTCTAGGATCTTTTGTTAGAACTGTGTTTCTGCCTTTTTTTTTTACAAATCCAATCTCCATAGAAATATAGAAATATCCTCTGGATGGTGTTACGTAAATGATCATTATCGTCTCCTGCTGTTTCGTCTCGTATTGTGTCTCTTTCATGTAGGATGGAGAGCAGTGTTTCAATTCCGTGAGGCTCGAGAATATGAATTCCAAGTCATGGTAGTACCTCTGCTTCTGTACTAAAACTATCTCTCTCTCTCTCTCCCCCTTCCTCGTTTTGATCTTAGTCACAAGAGAGAGAGAGAGAGCGAGTGTGCGTGAGTGAGTGAAAGTGCATCCGCGCCTGATCCTGTGCGTTTGTGCGCGCGCGCGTCACATGTTTACAGGTTCGCCGTCGCCGCCGCTTTTGCAGTGTCATCAAAGTCCACGAGATAGTGACGTATTACTTGTCGGTTGCAGGATGGTGATGTACAAAAGGCGTCACTATTACGTGCCTGGACCATCGACCATGCCGAATAAACGAAAACCAGGAACGGGAGGAAGCCTCTACCGGAAACGGATAGCCTATACCGAGCTGAAAGACATGAACAACGATTGACATTCGCCCAAGTCTTAGCAGAAGTTGCTGATAACGAATTGGCAGGATCATTGTTTCGGAAGAGTTGGCAAGAGCTGTCATTACCTTGATAACCTTCCGAAGGAGCTTTGACGCGGGAAGACGACAACGTCGCGATTTTGGGCGACGAGGGACAAGAGGAAATTGGTACCCAAGTCACGCCGTCCTCAGCGCGATCGAAGCTTCGCTTTTTGGACAAATTCGCTCGGATAGCCGTTGCCATCGTCATCAGCATCGTCACTATATTATCGCGATCGAAGCGCCTTCTGGCACTTCTCTCGGGCCGCACCTACTACGAAACTCATGTGCTCACCCTCAACTTTATTTATTCTTTTTTTAAATAATTTATTGCAAAGCTCGACAAGCGAATGCGATGCGTTATGTTTTTCTTTGTCTAGTTAATTATTTTGACGTCGACCAAACGGGACTGACTAGCTTTTCGTTTGTTGTTTCTTCACCGGCGCAAATGATAGAAAATTAATTTTTGCCTCGGGCGTGATCAGCGTAGTGTAAGCGTGAAAGCCCAGTAGTATTTTCTCGAGTGCTTCGCTCATTGGTCTCAGTGGGGCGAAAGGAATTTTGGGTGACTTCGGGATGACCCATTATTCGTTAATATTAAGGACACACGTGCATGTTGTCATATTCAGCCTCTTTGAGCTTTACTTTATTACTCTGAAATGACAATTAGCCTAGTTCGGTCCGACGGAGCTAATTCTTCGTCCAAGATACTTTTGTATTTCGTATCCACCCATTTTCATGTGCCACTTCGTGTTCGACGTTGCCATTCTGCGATCGTGCTCACGTTAACGGCCAAAGACCATGGCTCTGCGACAGCGTTCTCAAGGTCAGACGTACAATTTTCATTGGCTACACTGAGATGATAATAGAGCGCCTCTTTAGGGCCAGCCTTACGGGGCTTTTGTTTTTACGGCTAAGTGGGCGTTAGTGGGCATGGCAGATACGCTGGGAACCAGCATAGAAGTTCACACAGGAAGAGGGGATTGACATTTCGTACACTACTTCGTTTAAAAAATCAGATACAAAATACAGGGGGGTGGGGGGAGCTGGCTTTTCTTACCAATATCTCCTCGATGTGGTTTCCCTTTTTATCTGGCTATCCCAGGATGTTTTCATGAGATTTCAAACTTTTTATATTGCTATATTCTCGTTTTCCCGGCGTTCTTTCTTTCCTCGTCATCTCAGATCATACGAGACACTGTCGCAACGGAAGAACCGTTCGTAGAAGTTTTGGCAAATCGTCGTTACATATTTTTAGACAATTTGTTATCACAGCAGCCGTATCCTCCTTAGCACTATGTGCAATTGTACATAAATATAGATATACATACGTGTGACTTAGAGAGACGGCAGGAAGCACATATAAATTAGTTAGTAATTAACGAATACATTATAATGTAATATCGTACCGTCAATACTGTAGATAGATATAATATAAAGATAATCGAACGATTACGATGGGTATAAATTGTTATTGACAACATTTTTGCTGATATTTGTCTAATCGAACTCGTAGAAAAGTCGAGTCGCAGCCTGAATACGTAAACGAACAATTGGCTGTAAGAACTCCAATTTTAATACATGCTACTGTCCTATAGGAGGTGTATACGTGCACACGCAGGTGGCTAATTGCTGCGCTCGAGCCACAAGGTGTTCCTGAGTACACGAACTATTTTATATTAGTGATCGTCACTTGAAAGCAAAAGTGGATCTCACTAAAAAGACCGAGATACTGTGATACTTGGAAATATATGTGAGAGAATATTGAAATGGTGTCTTCTATTCGTGTTTAAAAGTGGCCATGCGGCTTGCTCAACTTGTTTCCTTTAATCTCTTGAAGCGAGAATCATGCAAAGGCACAAGAAAAGAGGACACCAGCATAGACATGTCGAGTAAGCAGGTCTCTACTCTACCGCGTGTTTCTAGCCTCCCCCTCTTCGTATCTCATCTCTAATTCTCAGTGCACCAATCCCTCTTTTATACTTTAGTCTGACAAACTTTCTTTATGCGAAGGAGACGCGTGTCGAATTAGACTTTGAAAGTGCGAGCCTTCCCGACACTCGTCGACTCTCCTTCGGTATACACAGTCTTGTAATCAGGAGCCAGTGTAGAGGTTTCGTGTAGATTTAAAAAATAAATACAGAGGGAAGCACGCCATCGATATTTTTATCGATACGAGGAGAGTCGGATGGTTTCTTTAGGAGCTAGGATTGCGAATTATAATAAATTGTAAAGAGACCGCTGAAACTCTCAAATGGTTACTTGTATTTGTACGCAATATCTCATTATAACAAGGGAAATACTGAAATCAAAGAGATGGCTCATTTGGTGTTTCGCCCAGTAAACGCTTTTGTGAATTGTTCATTATTCGCCGGTTAAAAAGTCATCCGGGGATGGAGCATCCATTTGCCGGCGAAACATTTTAATTTGAATACTTATGCAGAAGAAAGAAATAGACGAATACAGAGACTACTAAGGACGAGTATATGACACAAGCTCTGTCTCATTCTTTGTTTTATGCACTCTCACGATCAGTGCTTCTCTTTGGGAACGAATTCATTTCCAATGAACGTTTTTCCAATCAGTCGCACTTTTACATTCTCTTATCTCCTTGCTAGCTTGTTCTCTCTTCTTGTTTCATTAACAACTTCTTCTTAAGAGAAACACTACGTCTATCTTATATATTACTGTAGGCGAATGTTTAATATTCCAAGAACGAAGTAGAAAAATGAAGACAATTAAAGCAAACGTTGCTACTCGATTCACGCCATCGTAAACATGGTAAGCATGGCATAGATAATAAACATAGAAAACAAAATTAGTTAACAAAACAAGAGCTACCCCTATGAGCTCGTTACACGATACAAAGCTTCCAGTTTTGTCGTTTAAGTTTAAGCCTGATTTATCTAAATTCATTTCAGATTGTTTTATGCCTTTCGAGCTAGTCAATCGTGAGTGTTAAATAATTAAGCTCAATTGAACAGTTCGCTTAAGCTTAAACGATGAGACTGGACTAAAATAAAATTCCTTACGCGTTCTATGGACCTAGGGATTAATTGAAATTAGAAGCGACATACTTATCGATAGTGAGCAATACTTTAAATATCGAGTAAAATAAATTTAGTACAATTAGTGTATATATTTATGTATATACCGGGTCTACCGAATAGAGATAGAAAGAAAAACGGAAGACAATTTACGAAATATCTGATTATAAGCCGGCACTTAGGTGCGACGAACTGTTTAAATCCGCGGTTCACGCATACCCATAAAATCGTATTGCCAATCAACACAAATAACTCACCTAAGTCAATTAATTCTAGAATAAATATCTATCACAAAAGGCTGGCTTGTGTGTGTGTGTGTGTGTGTGTTTTGTGAGTGGGCGCGAGGAGACCCCTAGCCTCTTCCACAACTTGGAGATATTCAACTATTCTCAACGATATACTAATCTCCTTATGCTCGTAAGTGTAACTTCCTTAGACGAAGCCCATGTTATTTATCTTTTCGCGCCACCCCCTCATGCATTTCCCATTTCCTCTCTCTTTTTCCCGACTGTTCCCTTTAAATTAACTATTTACAGTAACTTATCCTAGTATTCGCATATTCACTGAACTTTCTTTAAATGCAAGATAAATTCGCCCGTCGAGTCTATCGATTTACGAAAGAATATTGTGAAGTATCACACGGATAGTCAACGTAGGTGCGAACGTACTTTAAAGGAGAATAATAAAGAGAACAAGAAGGACGATGATTACTGCAAAACTGAAAGCAAGGGAATAAAGAAGTGGGTAGCAGTTAATCATCAGGAAGTTAGCGGCCAAGGACTAATCTGTCAAGGTGTGCAATCGAAATGCAATGTGCCGCGACGAAGGTTTCGTTCGTGATTCGTATACCGCAAGAGAGGATGCGTGCCGCCGTTGGTGTCGCCGACGTCACCGGAGTCGACAGGGTCAGACGCATTTCCGGTCGTCCGAGAGTCATCGGTACCGTAAGTATCGGGAAGTCTAGACATCAGTCCATCGTCATCCGTGGCACAAGTAATGGCTCCGTCGTCCTCGTGGCCATTAGCCGAAGCGGCGCAGTTAACAATTTCCTCTGGGGGGAAATAAATGAAAAAAAAATAGTTACACAATTGAGATGACGTCATCCACTCTAGACTCACCAGGCAAACAAAGTTGCAACTGGTCGCTACTCGGATTGGTGCTATCGCCGGTTCCACTGTCCTTGCTGTGCTGCGAGCTGGTGTCCAAATAAAGTTGCGTCTGAGCTTCCGCAGGGCCGTTTGGAAGGATACCCGTTGCCAATTGCCGGCTACTGCTGCTGTTGCTATTCACGTGACTGCTCGTCCTGGGCGTCCCGTTATGAGTCGCGTTTAGACGCCGCCTTGTCTGATATATTATCACCACCCAGACGATCGATGTCCCAACGGCACAACAGACCACAGTGATTATTATCAGACCCAACATGTCGTCCTCGTTGACCACCGGACTAGGAGCTAGAATTAACAGAAACATCGCATCTCAAGGATCGTACGAATCCATATGTATTTTCCTTCTCCGGATCGTCAAACTGGCGCGTTTCAGCTCCAGGCTTACCCGGTGTGATTGTCAAGTGGGAGGCTCCGACAACGCTGCCCAGAGAATTGCTCATCTCGCACTCATAAGTGCCGGCATCACTGGCGATCGTATCAACGATTATCAAGAGTTGATCTTCCGCGGTGAAAAAGTGCCGTTCGGTTGCTTGAAGCGGACTGCCATTTTTTCTCCAGGACAACTTTGGACGAGGCGATCCACTGGCCATGCACTCGAGAACGATCGAACCTCCGACCGTTATCTCCTTATTTTCCATAGGCTTTACGAACGACGGTGTCTCTGCGCGGAGAAGGGGAAACAGCGAATTGGAAAGAAATCGCAGCCGACAGTCTTCACTGTGTGTACGTTCAAAGTACGAACATACCGAGTATCGTGAGTGTGGCGCTCGCCACAATAATGCCAGCCAAATTTTGTGCTGTGCAGGAATACACTCCACTGTCAGCAATCTTGACGTTGACTATGAACAAAACATCGTCGGTAGGCATCATGTGCATCCTGCGTTCCCGTGCTGCTGGGAAGTCGTTGCCACCATCTTTCTGCCAGGCAATTTGCGGACTAGGTTTCCCTTCGGCGGAACATTCGAGTCGAGCCGTGCTACCAGCGGACAC
The DNA here is from genome assembly GCA_030142655.1 of Trachelus tabidus. Classification (NCBI taxonomy): domain Eukaryota; kingdom Metazoa; phylum Arthropoda; class Insecta; order Hymenoptera; family Cephidae; genus Trachelus; species Trachelus tabidus. The sequence continues at coordinate 437,559 of JARQTI010000563.1, read as the reverse complement.
TCGAATATCGTGCGGGATTTTTGAGAACGACGGATAGACTGTATATTGTAAATCCGCTCGATTATAGCGAAGGAATATATAGGGTGGTCAAAGTATATACGAAGAGAATCGATACCTACCGAGGACACTGATTTTGGCTTTAGCGGAGTAGGTGGTGCCGTAAGTGTTGCTCACCATGCACTGATATCTACCGGCAGCCGCATGCGTCACGTTAACCAGCCGCAACACGGAAGAAACGTCTGTTACTCCGCGATTCGCAGAGCCGTTGTCGCTTTGGAATTTCATGTCCTTTAATTCGACGTTGTCGTGTTTCCAAATGAAAGTGAGAGGAGCATTTGCGGTACTGGTCGCTCGACATATCAGAGTGACATTTTCACCTTTTATACTCATTTGGCTCACCGGTTCTTCGATGATTCGTGGTTTCGGGTATTCATCTGTTTGGTAGGATATTCGCTTTGAAAAAACAAAGACTTCATATGTCAAGTTATACGGCAATTAGTACTCACCGCACGTAAAGTTAGTATGGTGCAGATCCGTCAAAGGCATGCTCTGGAGCCAATGGGGATAACCACAACGAATTCCAGCGCCGGAATACCTGTGATCTCGCAACCAAACACTCAGCCACTGTAGACCGCAATCGCACACCAAGGACCCTGTCAATGATTCGTAGTAAAGTACATCCGTAAATTCACCATTTTTCCGTTTTAACTCACCCGAATTCATCTTAAGAGTAACGAGACCGGCCATAGAGGCCAACGCATTGTCCTGAATACTGGTGATATTGTTGCCAGTCAAATCCAATTCCGTTAGTCGAATAAGTCCGGTAAAGGCGTTCTTGTTGATCGACTTAATTCGATTGTGGGCAAGACCCAATTTCAAGAGCCGAGCGAGAGGCACAAAGGCTCCGTTAATATCCTCGACCATGTATGAAATTTTGTTGGAATTTAATTCACTAGAACGTGATATATGTTTCGTGGTATCACGTGTAAACTGAAGAATGCTGTTTAATTTTTAAGTCACTATAATACTCACAGCACTTGCAAGTTCGGTGTATTATTAAAAGCGCCGTCGGATATGTAGGTAATTTTATTGTGATCCATCTTGAGTTTTTCGAGTTTTCCTAAAAATTCGAAGGTTCCACGCTCGATAGAAGCCAAGTCGTTGTACGATAAGTCGCTAAACGGAAGAGGATAAAATTTATTGATAATCTAAGGTACAGGGGATGCCTTGATGGTGAGATACTGACAGTTCGGTTATTTCATGGCAGATGTCCCACGCTTGAGCCTCGATCGTAGAGATACGGTTGTGCGAGAGTGTCAGTTTGAGTAGACCTTCCAAACCAAATAGTCCACCCTTCTTCACAACCGAGAGCTCGTTAAAGTCTAGTTGAAGGAGAACCAAGCTTTTGAGCGGCCAGAAGGCTCCATCGTAGAGCGTGTCTATTTTATTTCGTTTCAATCGCAGTTCCTCCAGACTCGTTAGATTCTTTAAACACAGACCCTGAATCTGCTGTAGCTCGTTCCTATTGAGTTCCCTATAAGGCATTCTCAGTTGTAGATCAAGGCTCGGAGAGCACTCTGAAATTGGGAAACAAGGTGCTTACAAGATTCGTAATCGCCCGAGATTGGTGAAGAGGTCTTTCAATTGCCTGAGACGATTCTTGTTAAGTCGCAGCTCCTCAAGGGAAGTCAGGTTGTCCAAACTTCCAGCTTCTATAGTACCAATCTGATTGCTATTTAGATTTCTGTTAACAGTCAAACAGAAGAAATAGGAATTGTTATCCGGCGGATTAAGGAACGGATTAACAAATTATCTTTTACAGACACCTACAAGTGTGTTAAACGATTCGGCGACAGAAACGAGCCCCGATGCAAGCTGCCCAATTTATTTCCACTGAGATCCAAGATTTCCAATTCCGGTAAGCTCTGCAAAGCTATGCCGTGGACACTGCTGATAGAATTGTGAGACCTGGGGATCGTGTGCATTATAATACATGAGATTAATTTCCGAGTTAAGCAAAGATTCGTAAGAAGATATGAATGTTAATTTTCTAAAATTTTTAACTTTGTCAACCTTGTATTTTAACGAAAAGTGTTATTTCAATATTCAGCTAAGTACAATATCTTCGTTCGATCAAGGCACGTTGTACTGCGTTTTTCGACCAACTAGCGATAACAATAAAGATATGATTGGATATCAATTATGATTGACATTAAACAAGTCCTCGTAGACGCGATAAAGATAGGTGTTGCGTAATGACGGAGGGATACTCAAGATTTCCTCGTGAATGGTGTAGCATGGTAACGTTCGTACTTGTTATGAACTCATGTGAGATGTTTTTTCAAATGCTATTTTTGTTGACAGAAAATGTAGGCATACGTACAAAGAGAGTTGCGATAAATTCTTGAGAAAGGGAAGATCAGGTATTCGAGATAATTGATTTTTGTTAATTTTCAGTCCCTGCAATTGTGTTAATTCCATCAGTGCAGTAGTAAAATTGTCTCCCAATCGATTGCCACTTATGTCCCTGAAATATTCAAAAGTTTTATACGATATAGAAGATGCAGTACATCCTACTGTAAGAAATTTAACCAATAACATATGAGGATTTGAATGTGTGTAACAAAAATTATATGACATTGTAAACATTGCATAATAAATAATGATAAATAATGAACATCGTTTAAATTAACTCTGTATGGCACAATATATTTAATAGACACGACTGTCCATTTAAGTTGCAATGAAAGACCTTAAAAGGTTTATGTATTCGATGCATCGAGTTCTTGTTATCCTTGACTCTGGCTACAAAGAAGGTAATACCAAACAACCTTTTTGCAACTGGATTCTATAAACAGCCATGGTCGACTTCAGGATCAGTGGCAAAGACCTTATAATATTCATAGAGACATAGAACTTGAAAACTGATGTTGTCGAAATAGACTGATATATGCAATGAAGTGGTATGAATCAATAAGCAATACGATACTTGTAATGGCAATTCTCAAGAAAACTCACAATATCTCAGTCCAGGGCGGTAAACCGCTGGGAGTCTCAACGAGCTGCAGCCTACTACAGTCGACTACGTTCCCGAGACAAGCACACTCAACGGGACATTGATTGGCCTTAGTGGATGGCAAAGGCAGGTCGGCTGTGGCGACAGCGTAATTCGTTAAGCACGCATGAAGCATCCATAGGGTGAACGGCAACGGATTGCAAAGGAACCAGCTTTTCTTCCTCTTCCATAGACGTGTAGGAGACGTGTTTGGCGATTCCGACATCATATAGCTATGCGCTCAGACTTTATTCTCCATGAATATTGCGGTCTCCAATATATTTCTCCATAGCGACTCATACGACAGAGCAACTTCCCACAATGGAGTTAGACACATAATATCTAAAGGAATTGTTCACGCTCTTATGATTCAAAACAAACACTTTTCTGAAAAACAACGGTGGGAATGGAACCACTTCAACCCACGCACCATCATGACGCTTGGAGCTGCGTAAAGCCTGCTGACTGCCAATCACTGCCAATGACGCCTCAGACCATCTCCGACCATCTCTGACCACCTTTGACCACCACTACCTGCGAGGGCTCAGGCTGATTCCCCATGAAAAGTATACTTTGCGCACGCATAACTTGCGCCAGCCAATCACACATTTTCCTTAGTTTTCCGGTAGACGATAGAACGATATTGCGGCTTCCCGATTAGTTCCGAGAGATACGCGGCACGTAAGGGTACACTCCATGCGAAATCCTTCCTTCCTTTCCTTATGGTTACTTCCTTCTATGAGGAGATGTGCCAGTCCATGCAAAATCAACTGAAGTTACACCATTGAACTCTAATCATACAGTGGGCGATACCAGAATCATGGCGCAGAAATGAGCAGGGAGATGCACAACGTTACGGCTTTAGGCGATACCAAAATCATGGCGTTAAATCGTAGCGGCGAGCATAGAAGTAGGATTTTTGAGATCATCGCCTCCGTTGATAATGCATATCCCGTCGTAGCCGAGCTGAACGTGATCACGAACCTGTAGCCTGGCCGGCAGAGGTTCTCCGCAACCTACCGCTGGTTACCAGAGAAACCCTTAGAAAGGGGCCGGTAAAACCTATCAGGAACTATAGAGCTCCTGGAGAACTATTGGAAAAGGCTATTGTTGAAACATACTGCAGACTGTTTCGCATGGGACTAATTGAACAGGTTAGCAAACGATACTTTTTCGAAGAACTCAAAAAACGGCGCTTACACGCTGTACTCGCTACGTAGTTATTTTTAATTTAAAGAAAAACGGTGAGTATGCAAACGATGAAACGCAATAGAGTCTTAGTAGAAAAAAAACTCTTTCGAACGGGACTAATTGGAAAGGTGTGGGAGCGATACTTTTTCGAAAAACTCAGAAAAAAGGCGTTTACACGCTCCACGTGCTAAATACTTATCTTGAATTTAAAGGAAAACTGACGGAACGAATCGGAGCTGTAATATCGAAATCCCTCCACCAATTAATAAATTGGCTGCACTCACCGGAGCTGGTGCAGCTGATCCGTGAAGGCCGAGAACTGCATCCAGGAGATACTCAGGTGGGCGCTTCACTAGGGCACAGCACTGCACTTCCGGAATACTCACAGAAAATCCACGGAATTACTTGGATGTCGCGAGAGCAACGCGAAAAGTACGCGACCGAAAACTTGGTATACCGTATCGAAACAAGGCTAGAAAAACTATCAACAGATAGCACGTGAGCGCGAACCAGTTCGTGACACCTCGGTCGGTGTCTCGAGACGGACTACTTTGACAGTAGCCAAATTCGAGAACTAATTATTCTGATCATCCGATTGGTTGAGATCCTTATGGCCGTTAGCCCTTCCATTTCCCTCAAGTCGTCCCTTTAAGCCAAATTCTGCCAGTCCTTGGAGACGTCTCCGTCGGGTACTCTCCTTTGCCGGACAACTCTGTACGTCGAGACTATCTCCCCACGTCAGATTCGAGCACCTGGACCTCAACTAAACAATAACGAAATCTTACGATAGCATTGGCGTAACTGTACGAATGAACCCGAGAGCGTAGCTTCTGAGCAGGTTGGTGACTCGAAGGGAATCAGAAAGGGAGAGCGTTATCTGTATCGGTAGTCGGAGTCGCCTTGTGACCGTGAATCGAAAAATCACGTCACAAAGCTTACCCATGTACCAACGCATAAGTACATCGTTCAAAGGGTTGCTCTGGAAACCAGCGGTAAGTTGCGGAGAACCTCTGCCGGCCAGGCTACACGTTCGTGATCACGTTCAGCTCGGCTACGACGGGATATGCATTATCAACGGAGGCGATGATCACGAAATCCTACTCCCGGACTCGTCGCTCCGGTTTAGCGCCATGTTTTTGGTATCGCCTAAAACCGACGCGTTGTGAATCTCTGGTCCTGCCCGCATTATTTTCGCGTGAATGAAATATACAGATTTTTAGGTCCACGAGAACGAAAGTTACTTGTGCGTATAACCTTTTTTTTAGTGTTAGCCACGCTCCAAACAAGTTTTGTGTGATCCGACACAACGTAAGGGAAACAATAGAAAATGTGAGTGTTTTTAATATATTTTGGTCTAGTTAATCAAGAAATGGCGACTGCCATAACCTCTTGTATCAAGTTGGATGTATCAAAAACACTTTGTTTTAGGTCTTCGCTCACAAAACCCAAGTCAGAAATGACACCGGAAGAACTCGCGAAGCGTGAGGAAGAGGAGTTCAATACGGGTCCTCTGTCTGTTCTTACTCAGTCCGTTAAAAATAATACTCAGGTTATAATAAACTGCAGAAACAACAAAAAACTGCTTGGCAGAGTTAAAGCCTTTGATAGACATTGTAATATGGTTTTGGAAAATGTCAGAGAAATGTGGACAGAGCAGCCACGTACTGGCAAAGGAAAAAAGGTTGGTGTTTATTTATACTGTTATTTAGTAGAAACACAATTTTTGAAGTTAGTGAGCCCATTTGACTCTTATGATAAAACCATGTTCAAGTGGTGTGTTTGGGCTGAATAACCTGATATATATAATTTCTATTATACATTTTAGATTAAAGCATGAATTTTATTCTTTGTTTTCCAGACAAATCCAGTAAACAAGGATAGATTCATTAGTAAAATGTTTTTACGTGGAGATTCTGTGATCTTGGTGGTAAGAAATCCATCAGCTACAGCTGTAGGGAAGTAATTTAAGTTCACCTTCATTTTCATTTTCAATAAGACTACGTAAGCATAAGATGAGACTAATTGAAAATAAATTCATTAAAATAAGTCACTACATTTATTATAATTCCCCTCCAATCTACCCGTTGTATATGCAATATATGATTAATAAATTGTAAGAAATGATTGAAGCATGACATTGTATTTATTTATTATGTGCCTTACAATTAATAGAATCAATCCTTCTCAGCAATGGCAGTTAGGTGTTTGTCAATTTCTTGTTCATTAAGAACTCTGTAAAATCAATACATTTTAATATTAAAATTCTCATAACATTACAATATGTTATGCAAATGATGTATAGATTTACCGAAATTTAGGATTATCCTTGGAAACTACCCCAACTTCAATTTCTGAAGGTTTGAAATCCACAGACAGCACAGTTGACAAACACGTAATAGCTAACTGTACAGCTTCATCATGTTCATAGTTCTGCTTCTTCTTAAGTTTCTTTTCAAGATATGAATTGGCTTCAGTTTGTTTAGCACCAACAGAAATAGCTCTGTAGCCACAGTAATAACCTGCTGGATCAGTCTTGTAAACACAAGGACCATTTTCTTTATCATATGCAATGAGCATCATAGAACAACCAAGTGGCCTCATATCTGCATTTTGGGTGTAAACTTGACTAATATCCGCAATACGTCTACATAATGTATCGACAGGTATTTCATAGCCATGTTTGTACTGAAAATTTGCAGCTTCGTAACGTGCACGCTGAACTTGTGATTTGCTATCAGCTGTAACAATTAAAATATATATTAATAGTTCCAAAATGATAAAAAAGTATTACGTGGTGTTACCAATCATTCCTGTCATGACACATCCAATGTGTTCAGTTAATTGAAAAACATGGGTCATACTAGTAGCATCCAAAAGTTTATCCTGTAAGAAGGTACATAATTTATAGAAAAAGAACAATAATAATAACATTGATGCAAATACTCTTCGAATACACATAAAAAAAAAAAGTAAATAAATTTGAAATACATAAGTCATACTAACAGGCACTTTTTTCTGTGTGGCAAAAACGGCGGTGTCGACGCCCTTAAGTGCAACAGAGGTAAGACCTCCTTGATTGATAGCCTTAAATGCATATTCTATAAAAATAATAGATTAATAATATCGCAGGATTCTTTCAAAAGTGCAGATCACGCCATGTCATTGGTCGGCGAATACCAAACAAAGAATAATTCAATACCCGATACAAATGGTATAACTAAAAACTTGCTGAAACCTTTTAAATACGTATAAAATAGTTTCTCACAACTTACCGACTTGATAAAGCCGTCCTTCGGGCGAAAAGATAGTAATATGCCTGTCAAAACCAGCGCTGCTACCTCGCGACATGTTTGCAAGTGGAGCGTACTGGAGCGAACCACAGAGAACTACACAGAATCAGAGCGACAATCACTAGTGATCACTGGTTAGCCTGAGCCGATCACAGCGACCACTGCTGACTGCATGGGAAAAATAGACCAAAATTCACTTCCAGTATCGTTATGTCCTTATTCGAGAGAAAAAGTCAATCAATATGCAAGAATCCATCATTTTGCCTTATAATTGTCCTTTTCCATTACACAGCAGGCATAGGACGCATCCCTAAACTTACAGTTGATTCGGACAGAATGATTCTCTCAGAGATCTGGGCCTCATTTTGGAACACACTTATTGGGATCTCGCAGTTAGGGCCCAGTCACACTCGTCAAACGCGCGTTTGAACGCAAACTGCTGACCAATGATATAACACTTCCACAGGAATTCACGTTGTGTTATTAGTCGGGACTTGCGTTCAAACGCGCGTTTGACGAGTGTGACTGGGCCCTTAGGATTTCAGTTTTGTATAAGCCATCAAAAGTTTATTATTTTATGATCAACCACATTTCCGAAGTCCGTTTTGATTTTCTTTATTTTCTACAATTTATAAACATTCGATATTCATATTATTTATTAAGTAAAATACGTTTCGACGATAGTGCTGTTTGGATATCCTGCTACTTGGGAGAACCAGTGACAAGTACGACACCTATGATGTGCTTTACATGCTTTACAGGGGCTTGTGACCGAGATAGCGATAGCGTATGCTACGTATGGTTATGCTGGCACGTTTTGGAACTGATGTTATGTAACATAGCACACTTGCTCTTTAGAAAGAATTTCTTGAGAAAATAAAGTCTCTGAAAGAAAAGTAAATAAATTGTATACTAATTTATGGAAGTGTTTATTCGAAGGAAAAAGTTAATCGGTAATGATGGGACTTGATACTGCATCGCAAAGTAAAAACGGGGATCCTAACGATGCAACGAATTTCGATGCTACCGGTGAGATTTCAAGTGGTAACTAAATTTTCTAGCAATGAACTGACCCCTTGATTGAGGCTGCTTATTGCAGAACATCAACATATTAGATATAATCCTTTAAACGGCGAATGGGTTTTGGTCTCGCCGCATCGCATGAAACGCCCGTGGGCTGGCCAAATAGAAGTAAACGACGAAAACGACATTCCTGATTATGATCCGAATAATCCACTATGTCCTGGAAATGTCAGAGCTAATGGAGAGGTAGTTATTGTATAGTAGATGAACTCGTGCTACTGTTTCTAAGAGACGTGGCCTTTCCTTAGATTACACCAAGCTACAGCAAAACGTACTCGTTCGTGAACGACTTTCCCGCGCTGCTAGATACGGTACCTAGTCCGCCAAAATCCGAAGATGAATTATTTCAAATGGATCTTGCAAGAGGAACATGTAAAGTTTTGTGTTTCCATCCAAAGTCGAATGTTACTATCGCTCTTATGCAGGTCGAGGAAATCAAGGAGGTTATAAAGCAGTAGGCATTGCAAGTGTGTTCTTGTAATGTATAACAAATAATGACGAATGTATATTTGCATTTGAAATATTTTATGATAAGGTGGATACGCGAAATGCTTGAATTGGGAAAGAAGTGGACTTGGGTTCAAATATTTGAAAATCGAGGTGCACTTATGGGCTGTAGTAATCCTCACCCACATTGTCAAATTTGGGCAAGTTCTTATCTACCTAATGAACCTAGGAAAAAGGACAAATTGCTTTCTGAATTCTACTCATGCCATAACAAGCCATTACTCATTGATTACATGGAAAAGGAAATAATAAAAAAGGTAATGACTTCATTACCGTATCTATAAATTGATAGTTTGTTTCAATTGTTTGGTCTCAAATTTTCTAGGAACGTCTTGTTCTTGAAAATAATGATTGGATTGTGGTAGTACCCTTTTGGGCAGTGTGGCCATACGAAACTATGATTTTGCCAAAGAAACAAGTTATTAGAATGCAGGATTTAACAGCAGGTCAACAAGAAAATTTAGCTATTATCATGAAGAGGTTGTGCACTTTGTATGATAATCTATTTCAGTGTTCCTTTCCATATTCTATGGGTTGGCATGGTAAGCTATATTGCAATTCAAATAACTATAGATTGCAGTTAAATAAACATGTATTAATTAAAGGTGCTCCAACTGGTGAGATTGGTCTGAGCAAGGATTATAGCTATTGGACCTTTCATGGAATTTACTTTCCTCCTTTGCTACGGTCGGCATCAGTGAAGAAGCATATGGTTGGCTATGAACTACTGGCACAAGCACAAAGAGATTTAACTCCTGAACAAGCTGCGGAAAAATTACGCAGCTTACCAAATGTACATTACAAATTCCCTGAGACGAGTTTAGCGCCAGAAAAATAGATAAATGGCTGTGGTTGTAGTGCGCCGCTGACTGTATAGTTCTTGACAAAGTTTATTCTATAAAAATAATTATTTTTTTCTCTCATTCGTGTAATCAGTATATTGGGAAGAGAGGATCAAATTTACGTGACCACGCATGGATACCTCCTTCTATATCTCTTACTTTTACGTTAGAATTATCGAAGTACGTTTTCAAACGTTTTACAGCTTTCTGAGAATCGTTTCCACGGCGACATAAAACAAAAACTGTCAAAAAATTGGTCTTTTAGATTTTCAGGAAATTAAATGTAGCTATGGTGGAACATAAAGATTACCTTCAACTATGTCGTCTTCTTGTTGTCTTTTCTTTACCTCTGCTTCAATTAATGCTAAACAACTGTCTGTCCCAATTTCTGTGAACGGTACGTTAATGGAATTTTTTATTTGACAAATCTCGAATTCTTCGGGAGATCGTACGTCAATCAAAATATGAGGAGTTAGTTGTGAATTATACATTTTATGATAATCCTCAACGGTGACTCTTTCGTCATTTTTCAATATCTTCAAATCGGGATTTTTATCATTTGCCTTGGCGCCACAAAACTGTTCATAATCAATTAACTGATGTATCGTACGGTTATTTCCACAAATGGCACAATTTAAGTTCTTTGGACGTAATTTTATGTTTCTAAATGTTGTTTCTGTGCCATCAAAGAGTAACAAGCGCCTCGAAAGTACACCAGGCATTTCTAATATAATCTTCAATGCCTCCAGAGCTTGTAAGAGTCCAATTGTTCCAACAGCTATAAAATAATAGACAAGAAATTATATCACTGTTTATTTAAAAAAATAAACAAGGGCACAAACTAACACTTACCTGCACCAACAACACCACCATCTCCACAGTTAGTTACTGTATAAGGTGGAGGTGGTGTGGGAAATATACATCTGTAACAAGGCCCTTTATAATTATATACTGTTAACTGTCCCTCAAATTTCAATGCAGAACCAGATACTAAAGGTTTCCCACTGAGCACACAGGCATCATTCAGCAAATATCTTGTAGCCACGTTATCGGTGCAATCCAAGACAATGTCATAATTTTCAATTACTTGTAGAGCATTACTGCTACTCAGCTGAAGTTTGTATGGAATTATTTTAACATTTCTATTCAACCTAAACACACGAAAATTTAGGATTGAATATACTCTGCAAAATACAAATTGGTATTATGTATTATGTTACCAATCTGCATGTACCGAGTTATAAACTCTGAAGCAGCATCCACTTTAGGTGTACCAATGTTATCTTCTGTAAATAACAACTGTCTGTGCAAGTTATTAATTTCTACATCATCATAATCCACAATTCCAATACAACCAACTCCAGCACCAGCTAAATATAATGCAGATGGACAACCAAGCCCACCTGCTCCGACAATGAGGACAGATGAATTTTTTATTTTTACTTGACCTAAAAACAAACATTTTACATAAATCGTTTTTTCAAACCGTAATTAAATAATTTTTTGAATTGTGAACTTTTAACCTTTAACATTAATCTCTGGAATAAGAATTTGCCGACTGTATTTACAAACTTCATTATTGCTCAGTCCATAGCTTTGCAGAATTTCTTTTTCTCGACGCAACGTAGCAAGTTTATTTTCCTTCTCATGCAACAACTTCCGTAACTCAGCGATTTCTTTTACCAACTCTTTCTCCATTATGTTAAATTATGTTTATTTCTTTGGTTGATTTAGCAAAAGCGCGTTATGGACGCGCCATCTGGACGGAGGCGCATTGAACCAGTCCCACGTGTGACAGGTCGAACGTATAGTTACTTTTGAAATTTATTTAAAATATAAAATTAAGACTAATCGAAATCTCGCTATTTTCAGTAAATTTGAATTGCACAATTGACCCCCAGAATACATACGTGTTAAAGTGCCATCCGGTATAAATTCAGGTGTCTCACGTAGCAGCATGGAGCTCACGAATATCACGCGTAATATATCTATATATCCTCGATCAATCAAGAACGTGGTCATGCATCGACATATAGTATAGACTACGCTGTCCCTACTGCAAATCCTTCGAAAAAGTGACCGGTCAAATCAACAAAGTGGAAATGAGGTGGCGATTAAGGTTTATACTTTCCTACTACAGCTGCTGATTAGAAAGTGACAGGACTATCATTTTCTTTGAGCCGACCATCTTTCCTATGCTGTGGGTAGTCCATTCTATATATGTCGATGCGAGTGAGTATGGTTTGATGGCGCGTCGCTCAGGTGGCGCGTCGACTCCTAAATAAAATTGGTTTCAAGAAAATCGGCCCACTGGCAATCTCCCTACTCGTCTCTGCTGACTGTTCCACCGGCTGACTCATATTAGTTCATGATAGTCTACCGAAGAGTGCGGACACGCGCTCTGAAATAACAATTTTGACAGTGCTGTTCGCGGAGATTCGTTCTATTTCTTAGTTTTGATTTTCCACTTAACCATCATTTACCATTTTTACTTACCGTCTCGTCTCTTCTGAAGCTATTATTACGCTTTGGCGAATGCTCGAATATCTCTTATCTGCTGGAGTGTTTTTAGTGCTCCGTTTGGATCGTGCGATCCTCCTTACGCTTTGACAATCTTAATCAATTCGTTAAACTCGATTGTCACTTCCTCGTGGGGAAGAGTCATGTTACTTGTGCAGTGAAATGGCCTCGAATGCACATAATTACGGAACTATTTGGTGTTTCAGTGTTCAGTGACTTTTCAGGGTCTTTATTATTATTTATTAAACGTGTGTACCAGAGTGATAATTAGCATAAAATGGTAAGTGAACCGGTATATTTAATATCGAATTAGTCACGCGCCTTTGGATGAAATTGTGAGGCTATTCTTCGATCGGTTTAAATATATTTACTGACGTCTTATAGTAACAGATGACACTATCTTATTGAGTTTAATCGAATTATAGTATACTATTGTACTTGTGTATTATATCTATTTAACCTATTTGTTACGTTGATTAACGCAATTAGGACATACACTTACAAAGACGTTTGAAAACTTTACAAGACTCCGGTCTACCGGATACAGGTGGCACGAGAGTGTGAAAAATATGAATTGCATAGAAGCAGAATTAAACATTTAATAATATTTAAGATTACGATATATTCTAAAAGCAAAATATTCTGTTTGGTGTTTGAACAATGGTCATTGTGACGTTCCAACCAAGCACACAGCCATATAAATTCATACGAAAATTTGTTACTCTGCAACAAGAAATTTCAAGGAATTCTATATATTCTAGCAATAATGTGGAAAGTCGTGCGATGAGTCATTGCACCGTTTGTCATCATTGAGGAACGGATCTTACGAGAATTGGATGACTAGTAGAGCCAATGTCAAATCGACAAAGAATCCTCACTGTATCCGAGCCAACGTTAAGATTTCTCAGGTAGTCGATGATGCGTCTCTCATTTCCAATGCAAATGGTGATCTTACTAACAGTTACTTCTATCGTACTCGATGTGATGTCTGCTCAGTTTCCATTTTAATTCGACAAATAGGATTACGGCTAACAATCCTACACGGAATGAGGCGAAGTTAGTGCAGCTCGCGAACCCGTTTAATCAGTATCACTGAACTAGTTTCCAAAGGGACAGAAGGCAGAGAAACCTGCCGACGTGACGTTTCTCATATGTATCATATATCTAATTATAGTACATGCAATTGCATATCATACGTCATGTACTTAATATGTCAAAATAAAGTAGAATTTCCGTAAAAGGATTTAATTGCGGAATTGAGAACTTCCTATGCTACAAACATTCAATTAACTGTTGGATAATCAATTTTTATAGTGACATTAAGACGATGCCAGTACTAAAAAAAGATTTTGGATCTTTTCCGATAAGAATTCTTCGGCAGTCCCTTAGCAGCATTACTCACGCTCCTTCATAGCTAATCTATTAGAAATATTATCGACCAAACGTCTCAGTCGGCACGTTCGCGAAGAGGCCTCTGGAAATTTGTCACGGAGTAGATAGAGAAGGAGGAAAAGTTGTTTATTCCAATGAGTGAAAACACCAACTGTGAACCGGGAATTGAATTACAACTGTCTCTTGAAATAGACTATACCCCAATGAGAGTGTAGAATTCTCTTGGAATACAATGCACTTCCCGGATCCGGTGCTATGCATTCTTCTTAGAAATGCGATGCAGTCGAGAGATGCGTTGCTTGCAGTTTGCGTCTTCCTAGTGAAAGAAGCTTCTGGAAAACTGAAACTCCTCTAGATTTTAACCGATTTCTGCAGCTTACATTCCCATACGTATCTCGAATTAAGGGATCATTAAAGTGCGACGTGTGTTCGTTACATTTCGCTGTGCTCAATTGTTTTTGACATCCAATCTTATTGTAAGGAAGCAATGCGCAATGTTAAATACACAAGATATACTTTTTTATTTTCCAGTCGTGTTCTACGTCCGTGTTAATTCGCAACTTGGTTTAGTATACACGGAGATAACGAAATTGAACGATAAGATTTTTTGATACCGATAACTCGAATAGGTCACATGCTCATAATAATTGATAAGAAAAATGAACTGGCATCGTTCTAAAAATTTTCAAACGTCTTTGATACTTCAGATTAAATAGCTGTTGATTAGGGATAATACACAAATTAGCTAAATGCCTGCTGGACTAATGAATATCACGAAACTGTTAATTGATACCGTTCAAACGAGTTTCTAAAGGCCATCAATATATCAAACACTTTTCACATATTTTTTTCTGTTTATATAAGAAACGTCACTTTCGTTCTTCGATAAAACTTTATCTCTGGGTTTTTTAAAACTCCGTTTATCCGTTGGCAAAAGGGAGCTAGCTGTTACCTCTACGCAATATAACTTGAGCAAGACATAATTCCATGACGAGAAGAGAGAATCGTATTTGCAGCTGGCAGCGGAACTGCGGTTAACGAACAGACAGTTTCATCGTACCGCACCGGAAGTGTGGAACCACATTGAGCGTTCGGTTCTCCGGTCTTGCGCGCGATTCCTCCTCTTTTCTTTCTACATTTTGCCTCTTTCTTTTCTTTTTTAATCGCTATGCGGTAATCGGAAAAAAAAAGTTTTTGATAGAGGTATCTCCCCCTACTGCCCCTTAAAAAAATTACAACATAAAAAAATCACTACCGATTCACGCAATTTTACACCTAGCTGCATTCTTATGAGCCAGACATCTTGTAACGCTTGTTGATATACCGAAATTAGATCTCAATAAACGGAAGTCGAGCTGCGAAGTAATTATGTAGAATAGCAAAAAAAAATTATACCTCGCATCCACTTTTGCACCTATTTTTTTTTACCCGTGTACTATATACACCTTAAATTGAAAATACGTAATTTATAAAGCATAATCCTAAGCAATTTTTATTCGAATTCGCGTATGGATCCACCGGAAATAAATGTTATTCCAGTGTATAATACTTGGGGGATGGTCAATCTCTGTATTTAGAAAATGTCGAAGTCAACCGGCTTCTCCGAGGTTCGTGACGCCTTAGAGCGGCACCATAAAATTGTAATTGAATTACAGGCCGTGCCGTCGAGTCACTACGTCAGCATATAATGATAATAGTACAATAATAGAGGACAGCAGTGCAGTAGTGTTAATGCTAAATATAATTTTAAAAAATTGGTGTCGATGAACATTGTTTCTGTAATTTGCAGGTTTATCATTGGCAGAGTCAAAATGTCAACGTTTCCGGAGTGGACGACATGGTGTTACTGCCGAAGGTCACCGAGGAAGCCATTATTGAAAATCTTCGAAAACGATATATGGACGATTATATATTCGTATCCTTTGCTAATAAATCAAATGACGTATTGATTTCCTCATTAAGCTGAAGCTTGATCGGCCTAAATTTGAAACCTGAACCAAAATGCTGATGGATCGTTTATCAAATTTCCTGCCGTACATTAAAGCTAGCCAAGCCCAGTTTTAATAATGGGATATGCTATTACAGTCCTGGATCCTATTATCATGGTTGACTCAAGCCGTCATAACGGAGTTACATTACGCTCTCTGCTTTCTATCCTGATTTTGATTTTCTCGGTCGAGTCAAAAAATGGTAATTTCAATTATTTTCCTCAACCGTTCTTAAGACATGTATCGGACCTGTTTTGGTATCCATCAATCCCTTCAAGCAGATGTCATATTTCAGTGAAAAAGAAATTGAAATATATCAAGGAGCCGTAAGTTTATAATGCATTTTATTATACGTATTATATTTTGTTTATGATAATAAGATTAAATGACAATTTGTTTTACAGGCACCATACGAGAATCCGCCCCATGTCTACGGCCTGGCGGATGAAATGTACAGAAATATGCTGATTGACAGCGAAAGTCAGTGCGTGATCATTAGGTAAATAGAGGGACAGTTGCGTTTAATCATATAAAATGGCAATGCTGAGTATCGTTAATTATTAACAGCGGTGAATCCGGAGCTGGAAAGACTGTGGCAGCCAAGTACATAATGTCATATGTGACGAAAGTGAGTGGCGGTGGGGAGAGAGTGCAGAGAGTGAAGGACGTTATTTTGGAATCGAATCCGCTGCTGGAAGCTTTTGGAAATGCAAAAACCATGCGGAACAACAACAGCAGTCGATTCGTAAGTGATTAGCCGGATCGTATGAATGCGACGACACGGATTTAATTTTGGTAACTGGGACGTCCTAGAAAGAACAGGTTGACCAAAAGTTCTTGGTCGGTTCAATTTGAAACCGGCTGTATAGGTAGAGACTCCTTTTTTTTTAACTGGGCCAGAGAACACGCGGGTTACGAGAGTCATTTGCATGTGACACGCGTTATGCCATGCAGGCCACAATTCTTTAACGCCGGAAAATTTTCTATTTATATAGCGTATCGAACAGCCGTTGTGCAATTGATTGATTACTTCGACTGAAGAATTAATTGGGAATATTTTGAGAAACTAATAATCGAACTTTTATTATCTTTCAGGGAAAGTACGTGGAAATGCAATTTACCTTGGGTGGCCAACCGAGTGGTGGGAAAATATCGAATTTTCTTCTCGAAAAGTCGCGCGTCACGTCGCACAATTCTGGCGAGAGAAATTTTCATATATTTTATCAACTCGCCACAGGCGCTAATCAACAAATGAAATGTGAGTGTATAAAAGTCATTGTGATTTTTTAGTTAGTTAAAACAGTTTGAAAATGTCAGATAGTAAGGCGTTATATATATTTTGGATTTTAGCGGATTTCGGATTGACTGATCTCGACTATTATCACTATTTGAGTTATGGCGGAAATCACAAAGTCGATGGAACCAACGATGCGCGGGACTTTCAGGAAACCTTGAAAGGTTAATAATAGATCTTTAAGGGAGAGATTTATTATCCACGATGACTGTTTAATGTTATCGCTTGCGTGCTTTCAGCCCTGAGCGTGATGGGTATCGGTGACGCAGAAGTGACAGATATATTGAAGCTAGTAGCAGGGATATTACATATCGGAAACATTCAATTTATAGAAAACGGAAATTACTCCCAGGTCGCTGATGGGCAGTGTAAGTAGTCAATGGCATATATTCGTGAGCCATCTGGCAAAGTCATTTCGTTGTCTCCCTGAAACCGCTATCGTTTAAATCGATAGTTGGATGCGATATCCAAAGATATCTGCGTATAGAGATACGTGAATATAAATCTTGCTATGTTTCAGTTCTCGAGTTTCCTGCTTACCTTCTTCAGATCTCCGCCGAACAATTATCTCACAAACTGATCTCGAGACAATTTGAATCGAAATGGGGCAGCCAATCAGAAAAACTTGACGTTACTTTAAACGTCGAGCAGTCACTTTACACGAGAGACGCATTAGTCAAGGATGTGTACGCCAGGCTCTTTGATTATTTAGTGAAGGTAGGCATTATTATTTTGATGAAAGACCTTAAGGCATTTCAAAGTGTTCGACACTCAGGCACTGCGATACTTTTCACTATAGAACTTCGTTATTTTATTTGTCAGAGAGTAAATGCGGCCATGGAGACTACCGGCAATGAATTCGACATCGGAATCCTGGATATATACGGATTCGAAGTTTTTGAAAAAAATGGATTCGAGCAATTTTGTATAAATTTTGTAAATGAGAAGCTCCAGCAAATCTTTATTGAACTTACTCTCAAGGCTGAACAGGTAAGAAAATCCACTGTCGATTACAGTGCTTGACACAAGCCTTAATCTGCACGATAAGAAATTTAAAAAACATGTATGACTAATTTTCCACGAAAAGAGAAGGCCACGTATCAGCTAATTGATTACTGGTATGTCTAATGGTATCTCATACCGTATATGTATGTCGGGAATGTGTAATGGTATCTATGGAGCTGGATTGGAATCTGGATACCAGTATACATAGTACGCAGGCTGTGCATAGATATCTGCACAATAATTGATCCTCAGGAGTAGTTTGTTATATAATTCAATAATATTCTCCATTTTTAATATCATAGTGCAACATATATTATATATAAATAATTGCATCGGGCTATCTTTACAAGCGCGGACTGTCGCAACCCCATGCATACTTGACAGTCTGAGAATGGTTGTTGCCAAAATTTCTTAAGTAAAAATCACAGCAAAAACTATTATAGAGGAAATTACATTGCCGCGATTGTCGATCGGACGAAGATCAGTCGCTCATTGTGGAAATACCGTTAAGGGTATAATAGAATCTCGGTACCATTATACAGAATGATGGAACGTGAGTCAGACTGTCGCCCGATTGCGTGTCGCCTCTTAATGAGGCTTAACAGAAAGTCTGATTATAAATGACTCGTTAACGGGTCTATATGCTCAATTCAATATCAATAGACAGGTTACGTGATCTTTTCGAATCCTCATAACCTCATTAACGAATGTTAAGTGTAAATAAGACAGATTTTAAAACCGTCCCTGATAACGCACCATTAGGTGTACTCGAGTGATTCATAAACTTTTATCTTTGCTCGTCTCTATGCGAATCATACTGACGCATTACGTCAGCAATCAAATGATATCGCCCTTATTTGTCTTATCAACATTGGGAGCGGGAATGTTCAATCTTTTTACGCTGTTGCGATTTTCTGTGCGCGCTTTGTACATTGTCCCGTGCCGATTTAACCAGTCTGCGCATGCGCGCCGCGAAACACGAGACACTTCCGTGAAACATCGAAAAGAGATACCGACCAGTTCTCTTGTCAGGATTCTTTTACTTTTTTTCTTCTTTCTTTCCTTTTCTACAAGAATAACGACAACGCAATCGTTCTCATACGTCTGCGAATCCGTAACCCGGCAGAATGTCAGTTCTATGGGACATGTACTTCTGCACTGGGGTAGTTTGCGCCATCGCAGCCTGCCGGGGATTTCTGCTAGGCGGCGCTGGAATCTGTTTGGGCAACTCGCTCGACGTTACCATGGAATTTTCCGTGGTCGATGGATCATCCAGATCGCTTAACGAAGAGCCATAACTCTTGGTATTCGAATCAGGTCGACTCGCTTGATAATTCCTGGCGGTTTGTAGAAAATTCTCACGATCCGTCGTAATGGAGTCGGTGGTCGAGTAAAATTTCTTAGGACGATGATCCTTAATTGGGTATGCCTTGTCCGTCTGTTTCTCGAATGATGACGTCAGTGTCTCGCCAGGATAGTACTGTGTGTTGGATGTAAAATCCTTGTCGACCTTTTTTGTTTTGCCTCTCAGGTTCATGTAGACCTTAGGTCGTCCGCTCTTGAGATAGTAGAGCTTCTCGTCGAGATCCTGGATCCTCGTGGAAGCCAGAAGAGTCCTCTTGTCCTCGGAGCTTTTAAAGGGCCTAGGACGAAGATGCGGCGGCGACTCGTAAGATGGATCCAGGGTCACGTTGACGTCGTTCCTTATCATCGCCTGGAGTATGTTATTCAGGTTGAACGCATCGACGTCAGCCCCGTGTAGCTCGATTTCCAGGAGTCGATAGTTATCCGTATTTGGCTTCTCGACGTTTGTACTCTGTCCGTGAAGTGCTTTCTCATTGTAGAGCTTCCTGTCGACGATCTTCTCCGCGTCCTGGATATGATTTGGCGAGGACGGAGGCCTCGGCAGGACCATCGCCGAGAGGCTCATCTCCAGAGTGGCCAATAATATCCATCCCCTGATGTTCCACGACATCCTGTAAGAAGGACGATTATTAGCGAGAGCTGTAATAATTGCAGAAATCGAAATTTTTTATGAGATATATAATTATTAGAAAATTGTTCACTTCGAATCAAGCGTCATGGCATCTAGAGCGAGAAGTATAGGTGGCCTCACGTGCTAACGAAATAACACGTTATTAAAGTCAGTGAAAGTTCGGTGCACAGGTGTGTGAGAGAGAGAGAGAGAAAGAGAAAGAAGGAAAGAAAGAAAGAGAATGAGCAAAAGCAGCGGCGCAACAAAACGCTACAATTTCTCTTATTTTCTTACGTAATATGGGACGCGTGTCCGCGCGCTAATCAACGTCGATAATTAAATACCGATCCGGAACCGTTTTGTCGTCGATTTAACGGATTGGCTTCCCATTCTTTTTTTTTTTTCTTTCATATTATCCGTAGCTCCTGTCGGCAAATCGATCCTCTGTGGTTCTGCAGGAAATCAGATTCGTTCCTGACATTTGATAGGTAAAGCTGCTTTACGTAATGGGATATCGCGAGGCGACCGGTTTTCGAGGGAGAAAACATTGACCGATTCCCGTACTTCGTACTGATTCGCCAATCGATCAAGCATACTTGTCCTTATACGCGCCTAACGCGTTCTCACGCAGAGTCTGAGCACATTTCACTGATCGCCGTTCATCCTAATACATCAGAAATGCATTACTATAGAGAATGATCGATCGGACGAAAAAGTTCGTGCAACAGGTTTTCGTCCTCCCTATGGAAAATCGGTGTGACTCGGTGATCTCGGGATTCGTCCCTTGTTCAACGGGAGAAGGGTCTTGTTTTTCTTAGTTTCCCTTTAAACGGTGAATCTTTCAAAACGTCATCAATGATTAGTCAGGTCCCTGTCGTGGGTGTGGTTCGTCTAGCTCTCTGTATAGGTTCTCCGGTGCAACTAGTAAACAGGTTTTCTTAAAGAGTGCAAGTGCATTGGTATCAGCCGGTGAACGTTTGCGTCTACTTATGAGCCAGAATCGCGTGCACGTTTATACCTTCTCTTTGGCATGGCCATCGGGCTATTTTATTTTCCCTCTTTATTCCCTGATCATCGATCGGTCCCTTCACTCACGAACTACCGAACTCCCGATTTAACCTACTGCGCGGCACGACTTTCGTTAAATCGACTTTAACGTCGATTGGCCGATTTCGAGAGATCGATCACCGATGACAATCCTGATCCTTCCGTTCGCAGGAGATCGGTTGGATCGGTGGGCCCCTTGTCGTTATTTCTTGCGCAATCGGTTCAGCCTGCTATCTCGAACTCTATCGGTTTCCTCAGGGCACGGATACACTCGAATAAAAAGACCGGTTGAGGAAATCGGCGAAGTTCACTTTCCTAGACTTCCTTACTTGGCCGGTAATTGCTACGGAACTTTTCCGTAATTCGCATGATTATCGGTAGAGGGATCGGGGCTGTAGGAAAATTTAGAGAATCGAATCTAAAGGACGACGTCTCGAAATTAAAAAAATCGGTAACTATCGCGACGCTTCCTGTTGCCTGACGACGCCTACGATCTCCGTCGATTCCGTAGGAAGCAGGTTTAATTTCCGCGAAAGGTATACAAACGACGAAGAATCTTTGTGGTTGGATTTATAATGAAAATTGCGGTTTCTTACGATTAGCTCGATTTCGAGAAAAATATTGTGGAGATTGTATTGTCTCGTGATGGACGGAGGAGATTGGGATTGGTAGGCGATCTTCTGGCGTAAATGATACTGATAAATAGAGGGGAGTGATAACGGGAGGTTACGACGGGATTTACGGGGTGAAGTCATTCGAAGCGAAGGCTACGTATCTGGATTAAAATCTAATTTATAGGACGGTTACTCGTGCGTTTCTCGATGTCGATTAATCGATCCTTCCACCAAAATAAATCGATGAATCGTAGAGCATCCTACGAGTGGACGTTTACTTACGAGCCGCCAAATCCTCTCGATCCGATTTCATACTGAATTTCTAATATCTTTCCGGGCTCTCAATTAACGATAGGAATTAAAGCAAATTATTCGAAAATCTTTTTAATCGTCTTCGGACAAAAATTCGAGGAATTCAACGAGCTGGTAAGATTCGCATCTGGCGTCTCATGGAATTTTTCAAAATTCGCAAAGATAAGGGAAACGACTAACCTCCGCAATCTATCGTAGAACGAGAATTCCATAACGTCCCACTGACTTCGCATTCGGTATCGATAAGCGGCTTGAGAAAGTCATTTTATCGAACGTGATCGATACTCGATAGCCAATAGAAATCTGTCAATCGAACCTTACCCATATACCGTTGAACGTTGCGAACTTCCTCCTTTGTGTCTAGTCCGAGTTTTGATTTTGCACGAAGCTGCATGCAAAGACCGAGTCGAATCTCTTGTAAGAAAGTGAGAGTGGTCAAGGCCCAAGTTACAGATCCCTCCTGTTACAGATCAGCCTGTGGTTTCCCCTCTCCTCTTATCTCACTCTCTCTCTCTCTCTCTCGTTCTCTCTCATTGTTAGCAGATCACTCTTCCACGTGTTTGCTCTCTTGCCGATCTTGCGCAATTACTGTATACATTACTTATAACCAGAATAGAACTGTCTACTGGCTATAGAATACGAGGAGTCCGGATTTCGACTGTGAATTGGAGTCGCGTACAGCAGCGTACATTTTGCCGAACCGGCATGGACCACTTGTTCCTTTTACGCCGACACAAGCGCCGATCGATTTGGATCACCTGATATTAGAGTCGATAAGAAGTCACCTATGCAACACGCACGCCCAATTATCCTGAGGGGACGTGTGTCAATGTCCCTTTTTTCTCAAAGTACGTCTTGTGTTATGAAAAAGACACTACAGCGTTGTCGCGTATTTAGAGGAAGTATCGTACCGATCAAAAATTCTTTTCGTTCTTTCACCATTTTAGGCATCAGCTTTTCTTTCTACCTTGAGCACACGTACAAGTTGGTTTGCCAATGTGTAAAGCCCTTGAGCCATTTTTTTTAAATATCACCGGTCGACAGGTCAGCAGTGTAGGCGAGGTTTCCATGAGTTCCGTGAGATTTGAAAAATAGTGCGGAAGACATTGCGCAATTTTTAAGTGCGAATTGAGGAAACAGCAATTTCGTAAGTCCGGCAATACGATTTCTTGGGACACAGTCGTCAACCGGTATGCAGCAATATCGGTACGCACGCCTGCACAATAACGCACACTCGTACCTTTAAGGAGAGTACACAGTGCCTTTGAATTATCTTTATCCGGCATCACTTTAGCCTGCGAAACTTTCGTGTAACGAAAGGCGCCCGAGTAAATACCAGCCGACGTGAGCGAAAAGCGGGATATCCGTCGGCCAATACTAACGTTAGGATGCTGATGTTCCATTTATTTTTATGTTATCTTATCTTATGTACTCAGATTTTTTTTTTCTAAGTAACTACCGCAACCAACGTCTCCATACGTACCTCTTCTTCAAAGATTCCATCCCGTTGTCATTCGCGCTGCTATTTTCACCGTACTTCCTTTTCCAGGACGAGATTGACAACTTTCAATTGACACACCAATTCTGTTTCTAATTTGCCTCCTTCCTCTAAATCCATATGCGCCTTCGCGTTAATCCATGCAATTTTATCACACACGTTTCTCTCTCTTGTCATCGAGTGAACAGCTCCCTGGCGATATTCACAAAATACGTTATTCAGGTAAAATATAGAAAATCAACGTTGACAGTGATTGCACCAAGAAAGCAGCAGCACTCAGAGGCAAAAGGAGCGTACGACCGAAAGCTCTCGTGTGTGCAGCACAGCAGCTGCCGAACGAGTGAAGGTAGCGTAATGCCAAAGTCAAGTAGTAGTGGTGGGTATCTCTTTCTCTCTTTCTCTCTTTCTCTCTCCTTGCCTCTCCCTCCCACCACCGACTCTCTGGCCGACCATAAGCGTGCGCTACGATCGCGATCCCTCTCTTCTTAAGGTGTTTTCCCCTCTAATTGCTCATTTTTTTATCTACCCTTCATCGCTGATCTTCTTCCTTTTTTTATTACTGAATTTATTATGCTTGCATAATAAAACTCCGCTTATTGCGTATCAGACGGAACCTGAGTGAGGACCCTTCGCGAGAAGATCCTGAACTTCCGCTTTAAGGTAGAAGGAACATGCATTGGGTTCATCGACTAACATCCAAGCTGCTGGTCTGAAATTATTATTTGGCGGGAATAAAGTTTATTTAAATTTGCCTTAATTCAAGTAAATTTTTGTTTCGCATCTCTCAATATTTACAATTGATCTCGCAGTTCTGTCGGCACGTGATAACTTGGACGCACGCGTGTCTGCGTATATAGAATCTAGTAGAAATATGAATGATTTGCATTGATGTCACGCAAGAACGTAACGTGCATTATTAAAGGACGTTACTTCACGAAGAAAGTGATAGCAGCGTAGGATACGCGATGGACTTTCTAAACGCTCCATATATTCTCCATCAAGTTGGACAAGCTTTAACAAATAATTATCTCTTTCGTTACAGTCCAGTTTCCTTTGTTTCTTTTTTTTCTTGAATTATCTTCGTCTTTTATCTCGCCGTTACAAAGTCTGTTGATCCGATAGGCCAGGGAAGAAAAATTTCTCTTTGCGACAAACAATTGGGAAAGTTGCCGTCCTGCCCCTTTTTGCCATTGGGGTCCTGTCGGACTAAAGAAATCCTTAAATCTGCCGTGACTTCCTTAAGGCACGTGACGTCATACTTTTAAAATACATTTTTACATCAAACCACGCGTTACGGTTTCCTTCGTCCACGTGACCTGGAGGTGCGAGAACGTCGCTTCCTTGGGCGGCTATTCTCCTACTTGCTGGCACAGTTATTATGCAGCCTGCAGCTTAACTGTGGGAAGTACGCATCCGTCTCGCTGCACTTTACGGTGACTACTGGTCGCGTGAAGAAAAAATATATATATAATAAAAACGGTAAACCTGAGCATGCCTGGCGGAAGCCTGAAATACAATAATTGTCGGTGTCCAACCAGTCTGTCGACTCGTCACTCGAGCAAACTTTATTCCCGAGGAAAACTTTTCGTTGGGCGTTTTCATTGCTCGTCGAATGGAATGCTATGGCCACTCTGTATCTTTATACGTGCGTAATTGATATTCAAAACGCTTCTATATTTTCCCTTTGACAATTAGCTATACGTGAGTCACGTTTTTGAACGGAGCGTGCCCTTACGTCTTATTGCGCATGCGCGTCTTCTATGTGGTCGCAGGTCAAATTTCTATTGACAATACATTACCTTGCTAGTATATCTATATGTATATGTCTCGTACCATAGTTTGCAAGGTATGTCGACGAAGTGGGGCGTCAAGATTTCCTCACGAGTGCCTGAGAGTATGGAATTCCCATCTATTAAAAAGGAAGTGAAAATTTCTAAAAGGAAGAAAAAAGTATGGTAAAAATTTGAAAAATTCTTCGTAACAGAAATCGTATCGCACGCGTTTCTCTGCACGATAAAAGAATTGCATTCGCCTCCGTGCTCATCCGATTTTGTTCTCAGAAAATTATCGGGCTAGTAACAATCGGGCAACCATGGACTATGGTGTTTACGTGGAGACTCCGCCTTTATGCCGTTTTTTAACGGATTCGCTCATCCGTTAAATCAGCTGGGAGGTTCAATGCTTTTAGGAATCATGCATGCGTACTCGTACCTGAATTCCGGAAATGAACGGCGGTTTCGATGAAATCTTTTGAAAATTTCCGTCAATTATCTTGTTATCTGCAAGCGCGTATATATATATTTTATATACGTCATTTGTGATTTCTGATTTTGCTGCGGATTTCTAAACGGTGATTTGTTACAGCAAAGTGGTAGTAAACGGGAGGCAGTATCGCGCTAGCGTAGCAGGGCACTTTGAGTGCAAGTAAAATGGCGTAGAGGTAATGCCTCGAAGTAGATAATGGAGCAGATTTGTCTGAGGCAAATTCTTAATCCCCGATTGAACGAAATTTTGCTTTCGAAAATTTATGAGAATTTCATCGTGAACGATCTGCAATTAGTAAAAGCAAAGTATTGCAAGTAATGAACCTTAGGAATTATTATTCTGAAAAAAAAAACGATCCGAGGAACGATCGGTACAGCGTATACTTATATATATATATATATATATATATATATATATAGACGAAGAGGCGTAGGAATTGGAGCAAGTAGAAAGAACAGAAATACGAATAGAATAGTTAGACGGGTGGCTTTGAATGGCTTCCGGTACAAGTAGACAGTTACGCAGAGTCGCGGGAACGAAGTATAAAGCGGATAAAAAAGATGGAATAACTAGTTAAATTTCATACGGCCGAGTCACCATTAACCTAGAATATTTTCTTATCTCGAAATCTTTGGTCGACGGAATTGCGAGACAACGTTTGTCTCATTTTCTTCCCATACATAAATTTCCTACGGTCTGTCCTCTATACTCTAATTGCCCTGCATGCAGCTTGGAGTCTGTCTCTCAGTTTGCTTCTTTCTTTGTATCTTTTGTTGTCGGGTACCATAAGCGTCATTTAAATTTACTTATATTTGGAGCAACGGCGGCTCAGCTCGTTGGCCGTGCAGTTAATTGTCCCAAGATAACGGGTTTGCGTTAGACGAGCATAAACGAAGACTCGTTAGAGCGTGGCAGTGGTCGCCTCGAACGAAGCTGCGGAAATTTCACTCAGAAGAAGAAAATTTTCTTGTTCGGGTTAATCGCAATGAGGGAAATTGAAAAATTCATTGGGATCTGATCCAATTCTCACGCGAATCCTCGAACAAAGAATAAAACGAGGAGCCGATTTCATCATGGCGATTGCAGTGCTTTGACCCTTCTAAAAAAAATATATGGCGGCTATTGCGCTCTAGCCATGTGCCCCCCGTAGGACCTGCTGCTGCGTACTTCATTACAATGGGACTCGAGGCTCGTAATGTCTGAATATGACTGTACACCGGCTACTAGTGTCATGGTATCGAATAACCTCTTGGCGAGTCATTTAAAATCGGCAGTTACATTGGATTAATTTCAGTTGAGTAATGCAACGGTTTAGTTGCGGCTAACTTCGATTCTCATTGTTTGTCAAGTCGGCTGAGTCCGCGGAACCAGAATTGGAGGTTATCGTCAGCATCTTTTGTTTCGAATGTCCATGTAGTTTATAAGTATCTAGGAGCAACGGTACAGTCCTGCACAGGAAGGTAGGTCAGAACGTAAGACGAGTCGGTGTTTTAGTAAAATGATCGGATCGGATTTCGCTGACGGTTCAACCGTGTAAAAACCTTCGTTAACCTGGACAACGAAGTGACGGCACAAAAATTGTGCCACTTTTCAAAAGTTTCTGAATAAACTAGAGCGCGTTAAATGGCTGCTTAGAACGGCCGTGGAGTCAAAAGGACGGAAGTCAAGTGGCGGCAGATTTGTCAGTCATTTGTCCAAGTCCAAACTGCTTGACTCTTCGTTCGCTCTTATTGCTCTTATGTCTATCTTTTTTCCTTCCTCCTGTCCTCGAGTCTTGTCTATTGTTCTCCGGCCTTTCTTCAAACTGACATTCGGAGCAGAACCGTCTGTCCTCTGCCTGATCGAGAGCACACTGACATTACAGGCATCGAGGGTATATTTTGTAAGATTGTGCATAATTATTATTTTTTTAGTCTTTTCTGTGAACTACCAACCGAACTGAGCAAAAGTCGACTCCTGTGCCAAGTGGTTTCTGCTTCTGTAATTCTGTTGTGCCAGTCGACCCGACCAGGTTCCTTCGTTTGATTCGAAGCCTTGTCCTTTTTTGCGACTTTCACGTAAAACGAGAAACGGAATGGCTGTCGGATTTCATAATTTTTGTTCGATCGAACGAACAAAGTAAGACGATGCAAGGGATGTTTATAAGTCTGGAAAAATGGACAGCCGTGGAAATTGAAGAGTCAATCGGTTGTGTACGGGTAACGACTGAGAGGATCCGCACGAAACGATCGCGAGGTCATAGAAATCAGCGAGCCAAGAATTTCACTCGCAATCAGTTAAATGACTATGAGGGACTCATTTCGTCGGAAGATGCTTGTCGTCCGCAGGAACTGCGACGAATTCCCTCTTTAGGGAACCCACTGGCGGAACGAGCAGGTCAATTGTAAATTCAGGAATACAATTTACTCGAATGCTCGTCTGGTTTCTTTTAAGCTTTTTTTCTCCACTTTTTCCCCCTGATTTACGTATCACACCAAATGCCCGAGCGATGCCGTTAAGACGGATTTATTGTAAATCAATTTAGGCTGAGCCGTTATGTCTCCTCGAATTTTCGAAGGCAGCCCGAGCGACCGAATAATGGCTGTTACGTAAATTCCATTGGGCCACGCGGTAGCTGGACTCAAGTACAAAAATCGAGTAGCTCGTCGCATTATGCGAAATTTGTCTTTAGCAACACCTCTGTGCGATATTTAGCACGGGCTCGGAATCCTGATTCGATTGGTTTAACGTTACATGGAGATTACTCTTTTGGAATTGCAGGAGGAATACGTGGCTGAGAATATTAAGTGGACGCCGATAGATTATTTCAATAATGCTGTCGTCGTCGAGTTGCTCGAAGGAAAACGGCCGCCTGGGATTTTTCTCATTTTGGACGACGTCTGCGCCACGCTGCACAGCGGAAGTACCGGAGCAGATACCGACTTTCAAAAGGTATCGTTGTGCCCCCAATATTCAAGTTCGCGAGAGCTTTCGCATGGAAATCACTTTTTTTCCTTTTCCTTCGTTTTTGATAAATTTCATTCGATGACCTAACGTGCTTTTTTTTCCTTTTCAGAAATTAGTCAGTGCCGCGAACAGTCACGCTCATTTTCAAAATACCGGCGAAGGATTCTCCATTTTACATTATGCCGGAATCGTTACGTATTCCGTCGACGGATTTAGCGACAAGAACAGGGACGTTCTTTTTCCCGATCTGATAGAACTTATGCAAACTAGCACCAAGTGCGTAATACTCTTCTTGCGATAGGCAATCATTATCGGAATTCCCTGGTCGTTTACGGAGTCTCTATTTCTTCTTATTCCTAATCTTTTTGCAGTTCCCTCGTTCGTAATCTCTATCCGCAAGAGAAGACTGCGGATACAATGAAAACGCTGAAGCCCCGACCTACCACGGCTGGTAGTAAAATTCGCAATCAGGCAAGTCGTCTGGTTGGCCAATTAATGAAGTGCACGCCGCATTATATACGTTGCATCAAACCGAACGAGACGAAAAGGCCCAAGGACTGGGATCAGCTCAGAGTGAAGCATCAGGTATGAATCCGATAATAGGAAATCCCTTGAGATAAGCGTAGCTCTTGCTAAAGAAATTGTTGACCCTGTGATCATTGTGATTTCAGGTGGAATATTTGGGCCTCAAAGAAAATATACGAATACGTAGAGCTGGTTTCGCTTATAGAAGACCGTTCGCTAAGTTTCTTAACAGGTACGCCATACTGACGAAGGAAACATGGCCGCAGTGGAAAGGCGACATGAAAGAAGGCGTCGAGTGGATATTGGCGAGTGTACAAATGGACAGAAAGCAGTATCAATTAGGAAAAACGAAATTATTCATTAAGACACCGGAGAACGTGAGTTTTCTTGAACACTTTGTTCTACTGCACCGGTGCAAGGGAATCAGATTTTATAATGGATCGCTGACCCTCTAGTTGTTCATGCTGGAAGAGGCGAGAGACCGGAAGTACAACGCGCACGCTCGGGTGATACAAAAAGCGTTCAAAAAGTATTTTGCCAGGAGGAAGCAAGAGAAGGAAAAACAGGAAGCTGCCAATTTGTTCTTCAGTCGCAAGCAACGTAGACGTGGAAGTATCAACAGGAATTTCGTTGGTGATTACATTGGACTCGATGGTAAACCGCAGACTATGAATCTGATTGGCAGAAGAGAAAAGGTTTTCTTTGCCGAGGTGGTTAAGAAGTATGATAGAAGATTTAAGGTAAGAGTTTGATCAACAGGCGCATCCTTCCTGCCGCTTGAAATTAGTTATAAAACTTCAATTATATAATTTATTATGTAGGTGTGCAGAAGGGATCTCGTACTAACTGGAAAGTGTCTGTTTCTTATTGGTAGAGAACAAATAAAAAAGGGGCCTGAAAAGGGTAAATCGATTCAGGTAATCAAGAGGAAGTTGTCTTTTGATCAGATTAGTCACGTATCCCTGAGCACGTTTCAGGTAAGTTTCATCAATTTGGAAGAAGTATCATTGATAATTCATTGTATACGGTTGGACACGGTTGCTTTAGTTTGTCGTGCGGTGTAATAATCCAGCGACCACATTGCGAAAGTCATCAAAGGGAAACACCAACGTTGGGGTCGTGTTTCACGTTCAGAGAAAGTCATTGAAATAGAATTACTTTTGTCTTATATACAGACTATCTTCGAATATATGTATAATTGACGGGGATCTGGTAAATAAGTGAATTTATTCCACTCATCAAATTGAGTGCGTCGATGCATCCGCGAAATGTCAGTGAATGTCAACGGATTAGATTATTCTTCTGGATCTTGATTTATCATGGTGTACCTGATATCTGTTATCGATTATTAATACTCATTACGTTTCAGGATGACTTTGTGATAATACACACAAGAGAAGATTACGCCAGCTTACTGGAGCTTGTCTTTAAGACTGAGTTTCTCTCTATTCTTAGTAAAAAGTACTTGGCTGAGACCAGCCATTCGTTGAACATCAAGTTCAACAATAAGTGAGGATTAATTGTGCCTAATGCGTATCTAGAAAGTCTTAATATGTTTTAATGGTTTTTTCTTTCCTTCTTTACAGCATAGAATTTAAGGTAAAAAAGGAAGGCTGGGGCGGTGGCGGTACCAGAGAAGTTAAATTCGTTCAGGCAGATATTGGCAACCAAGAAGTACTGAAACCTCATGGTAAAGTCTTGAGTGTTACTGTCGGCAAGGGTTTGCCCAGCACTACCAGTAAGTTAATTATCTTCTTATTACGTCAAATTGGTCGGACGTGTCGTATCTTATCGTAGGCTAACTGATTCGATTTATGCTTTGACTTAGAGCCGAGTCCGAATCGAGCATCGACAATGTCCGTACCTCAATCTTATAAGTCTAAAAGGGAAGTCCGTCCTGGTGCGCAGCATTTGAAATCAGCTCTGAAAACACCAAGTCGTTCTGCTCCGCGTCCTGCTGTAAATCAGCAACGGCCAATAGCACCAGTCGATCATCAGAAATCATCGTCAAAGCCCGGTTCACCACCGAACAGACCAATGGTGCCAGTAATGTCAGGCTCGACAGCGGCAGTTGCTGCTGGGTTCGTAGCCAACAACGTCAAACCAAACTTACCAGCTAACAGACCAAACTTTAAGGCGAATCAAGTACAGAAAACAAAGAAATCCGATATAAAGGAACCAAGTAAGCTTCAGAACACTTCTTTGCCAATGATGGGAATGTTTACGAATCCTGGCGGCGGTCGGCGGGGTGGGTAATCAATAATTTAATAAAAAAATTCTTCATCAGTACTAGCGGCTTACGTAACTCAATGACTGTGTATTATTGTTTTGTTTAGGTTTGGTAAAAGCTCCTCCACCACCGTCCGACCCAGCACCCCCGAATCAACCAACTGTTCATGGAGCGTTTAGGCTCCCACCGATCGCGGGTGGCGATTACAACAACGTCGGTAATAACTCTCACAATAAAGAAAGAATGGCTAGTAATATTCCGGAAACAAGACCATCTACCAACAACGCCGGAAATGCATTTGCAAGCACGAGGGGCTGGGAAAGACCTTTGCCACCTACGCAAAGTTCACACCCACCCTCTCACAAACCGCCCACTCCCAGTTTACCAAAAGTGAAAGCTCTCTATGATTATAGTCCTCAGGATCTCGACGAGCTGGGCTTTAAGGAAGGGCAAGTCATTGAGTTGTTGAGAGAACGTAAGTTTTTCAGTTTCACAATGTATCTTCTCTGTTACTGTAACGAAAGAATATTTTTTAATAACTTACAAGCTTTTCTCATTAACTTTATAGACGACGGCGGCTGGTGGCAAGGAAGGTTGAAGGGTAAAATTGGTCTCTTCCCATCGAATTATGTCAAAAAAATATAATCTTCTGGTATTTAAGTCTGTTCTACGAGGTGTGATATCCATGAAAGCAAACTCTCTAAATTTAGATATCGTTCTCGCTCACGTTGTATATAATGATTTTGCATTTTTTTTTTTTATAAACTTTCAATCAATTCCTATGAATGTACATGCACGATTCGTCGAACTTGAATGTTTAATTCAGTATACTGCCACATATATGTATTGCCAAATTATACCAATTGGTCATGCTTCGTTAGGACAATGGATACATTGGACCTAGATTACTGGAAGTATTAATTACTGCTAAGTGGTATATTGTTTAAACAATGACGCCACACTTATTATTTGTTTATACGTACCTGATAGTGAATCTAAAGCTGAATCGTTCAGTGGCAGGCAGATATACATCGAATTGTTGTGTGAACACAGTATTCTATACGTTCAATTCGTCTTACGATCGTTGGATAAAATATTGATTGATTGATTGATTTGTTATTCAATGTAACAGGTGCTTCTATCTTGTTTTGCATGAACTTACCATCATATATGAAGGATTATACAACAGTTAATACGCCATAGCTTTGCGAATAAGTTTATTCGCTGATTCCAAAGATAGATTATATCATTAACTGATAAGAGTGTGCTAATTGTTGTTTCAAAATTATTCGTACGTTTCTATACCCGTATAATATTATTCATCGTTTCTTTTGAACCATCAATGAAATATTCGGTATCTTGTTCTTAATCGATAACGAGTCGTGAACTTTCAGCAGCATAAAAGAGGTGAACGAGGTAAAAAAAATTCATATATTTTTGTCGTATAGGAAAGAATCGAAGACACTGAAATTGTATAATATCAACACAGATTTCCGTGCAACTCTAGTAACTTATGGTTTTCATTGTATCTTTATCGTGAAACGGTTCATTATTTGAGATGAAGGAACCACGATTCACATACCCGTCGAGCCGTGAAGCTAGAAACCAGTCAGCGTGAACTGAAAATAATAACGTATAAAAGAGCAGGTAATCAACTTGCAAGTATTGCGTTAAAGATCTCAGAAGTCATTTATCAACGGCGTGTACATGTTTATATGATGATTGTATATAAATTGATGAATCTTTGTTAATAAAACCATTACCAAAGTTAAAATTTCTAAATCTTTCTTCCCAAACCCAAGTGCAAGAGTCGGGAAACATTGGAGGAAATAAATTTTAATGTTAATTTAATTTCAAATGTTTGGCAACCTTAAGTTAATTTCACAGAAGAAAATATCGAATGCGTTGTCTGTCGGCTAAGAGAAGTAAGTCAGTCTATTCATTCTACCTTTTACAAACATCCAGTACTGGTAGGTGGTTCCAGTTTTATTTCTTTTAGTAACTGCGAATATTAGAGTTTCTGGCCAGGACTCGTAAACGGTTAATTGTCAGTAATTTGAAGACCAACACCGCAAATCGAACCTTCGATTTTCGCGTAACTATTTTAATTTTAATGCGACCTTCATGGGTCTTAAGCGTCGACTTGGAGCCAACAAAAGTCAGTGAAAGGTTTGTACTTTATGAATTAAAAATATTTTTCAGATACAACAGATACACATCAAGGATCTTCATTAAACAGTTGCAAATTCTTATCAGAGGCTCTCCTGTCAATTCTTGAAGCACATTAATTCTTCAATCATACATTTTCTCACAAGCGTAGAATCGATTTGATCCAATTCCTTGAATTCGCTGCCAACAGCCACTTCGCACCCTGTACTTAAGAAAAGGGTAACCAAGGATTAAACGATATCTATTATTACCCCCCCCCCCCCCCCATCTGAAGGGTGGCGCGAGTACAAGGCTGACCAAGTTCTTATAAAGAGTTGTTTTTCCTCCCAACCTCTTTATTCTACCAGAACCTCCTGAGTGTTAAGTTTTCCATATGTTCGCATAGGAAAGTAGCTGAGGCTCATTTTCCCGTTTCACGGGAATCAGTAAGGATGCACGGTAACAACGGGGACGAAGATGATCGCTACCATAATCAACTACAGGGCAATATATTCAAAGTCCAACAGGACAGAGCCAATCCAAACGGTGTGGTAAATAAGCCTGCTGTCTTCTTGGGCACGCATGGTCGTTTCGAAGAAGAAGCAGTGAAAGTAGCGCCCAAGTACGAAAGGAAAAATCAGTTCAGCTACAACGAGGATCGACCACCTGAGACCGACGCGAAGCTTCTGGACGAGCACGATCACTTTTACGACGACACGAAGGCGCTGCTTGTACTTTTCCAAATAATGGGAGTGATGCCCATACAACGCGGACAGGGTAAGTCCAGCCTTTGCCAGAGAGAAATGATTAATCGAATGTCTGCTTCCTAAACATGATTCAGGCGTGACGACTTTTGAGTGGACTTCGCCAGCAACGCTTTACGCATTTTGCCTGTGGATCGCCGAAACGGTCATTGTCATTTTGGTTGGCCGTGAACGTATCGAGAACACTCTCGAGCCTGGAAAGCCCTTCGACGAGTACATTTACAATATAATTTTCCTGTGCATTCTGGCACCACACTTTCTGTTACCGGTAGCCTCCTGGACTTACGCCGACGAAGTGGCAAAGTACAAAAATATGTGGACGCACTATCAGGTAATGGATTTAAAGAAGGTTCGTGCAGTCAGCTGTCAGAACGATTCAGATACAAAGCTCCGAATTGTTTTCAGTTAAGATATTACAAAGTCACGGGATCAACTCTGGAATATCCCAACCTCAAACGAATGTGCGTCTCTCTCTGTTTGGCTTCCTGGATAATATCCATTGTCGTAGTAGTTTCCCAATTTTATCTCCAGCCTGGTTTCACGATGTGGCACACGTCCGCTTACTATCATATAATAGCCATGCTTGACTGTCTCTGCGCCTTGTGGTGGATAAACTGTACAGCCATAGGCAGCGCCTCTAAGGGCTTGGCTCTCAATCTTCACAAGGTAATTTAAAAAGGACAGTCGTCAGTCTGCACAGTGAGTAGAATAAAATTTTATACTAATTAATATTTTAAAGGCTCTAGAGAATACAGGCTCGGCAGCATTACTTGTCGAGTATAGAAGCCTTTGGCTTGACCTGAGTCATATGATGCAACAGCTTGGGAAAGCCTATGCGAATATGTACGGTGAGCCATACGCCAGTGACGATAATAAAAAAAACTTTAATTCGTTAAATCCATGTTATCGAGAACATCTCCTCGCAGGTATTTACTGTCTCATAATGTTCGTGACGACGATTATCGCCGGTTACGGTGCATTTTCTGAAATCCTAGATCACGGCTTCAGTTTGAAGGAATTAGGCTTGTTCGTGATAGCCGCTTATTGTATGACGCTTCTTTATATAATATGTAACGAGGCTGATCACGCGACGCGAAAAGTCGGCTTAGAATTTCAAGAAAGATTGCTCAACGTCAATCTAGCAGCCGTTGACGTTCAGACACAGAAAGAAGTAACCTACAGGATACGTCAAAGAATAAAAATCTAATCTCCCGTGTGGTATACGCTCACAAATATTTTGCTTTCTTCGCAGGTAGAAATGTTTCTCGTATCCATATACAATAATCCTCCAATTTACCATCTCAATGGATACGCAGTCATTAACAGAGAGCTATTATCGAGCGTACGTAATCTATTTATCGATTACACTGCGCTATTCTGTAATTTCCTAAAGTATATTTACATTATTTTACAGAGCATAGCGACAATGGCTACTTATTGGGTCGTACTGATGCAATTTAAATTGTCCTTGATTCGTCGAACCGTACAAACCAGTTTTGTCGACACGTCGAGTGCGAAGAATTTGACTTAGCTCATTGGAAATTAGCAATCGATTGTCTATTGTTTTCTATCGACCCGGTCGCATCATAATCGATTCCGTTTAATTGGCTGCGTTGCTTTCGAAATTACTGCACTGTAAGGTGACTTGAATTGATCGAAAAAGGAATGACGTGCTAGCATGGCGCAGGGATGGCTGTGATATCGCAATAATTGAACTATCTTAATTCGGTTTTACAGTACTTTATTGGCTCTTACTTGGCTAAACGGATATTGCGGTGACGTATTCGACATATTCGGCTTGGCGTTTCGCTTATGCGCATGCGCAGAAACCTTCGAAAGGACTTCCGGCATGGTGGATGGAAACTATTAGGCAACTAGAGCCTCGGCAAGAATGATGCTTATCATTGGTACAACGTAATCAGTTTCTATAACATGGCTTACATAATTTAAAAAACCGACGTAACGATTAGGAATAAACGTATAAACAATTGTATATGACATAAATATATGCATATGCGTGTCCTTGTATAAACATACATACGTTCACATGCGGAGTGGTAATTTTTTCCCTAAAACTGTCAAATAAGAATTTCCACGCATAAGAGCACTGCGTGGTTATATTATCACTGAGCATGATAAATTATAATAGTTTTTCTTATCGTCTCTATTACTATTTCATTCGCGT
The DNA here is from genome assembly GCA_030142655.1 of Trachelus tabidus. Classification (NCBI taxonomy): domain Eukaryota; kingdom Metazoa; phylum Arthropoda; class Insecta; order Hymenoptera; family Cephidae; genus Trachelus; species Trachelus tabidus. The sequence continues at coordinate 400,883 of JARQTI010000563.1, read as the reverse complement.
CCATGCGCATCGCTGTGATTTTGAATTATTTATCAAGTACACACATGCATCATCTTAGACGTTGCAACACGACAGTTTTCCATTGATAAGACAGAGACGAAAGAAAAAATCGTTAGGCACTGGAATAGTAAAGTATCATAAAGACAATACGACCTTATAATCTCGCATATGTGTATTATCCAATGATATATTCATTTTTCGCATATCGAGATAAAGGAGTAAACACGACACCAAAACTTCAAACGAATTAGATATCCGCGCTTCTATATATATATATACGGCTTAAAAAAATTAAATTTACATATCTATCCAATTATAACAATTAGAAAAGCATAAGAATTCACTATTTACAACAATTACACGGCTGTCTCCTTCCATTAATATGATTGCCACGTATTGGTTGCTTTTTCTTTTTATTTATTTCCTTGTCACAAATCGCTCATTGTACTTTTAAACTAATAATCACTCCTATAATCATTTTTCCTTTCTCGGATGGAGTGTTGAACCTTGACCTTTCCCTCTCTAATTCATCACCTCACTCTACAGACACTTATCGACTGAGCAGTGTAAACATTTAATATATCAGTTGTCACGCGTGCTATTTGTTCTACAGTCTGTGGTATATTTTGTCATAGTATAATAACAATAACACGTAGTAAACGTAACACAGCGAGTACAAATGTTAATGTTGATAAGAACAGATATGGAGGATTCAGCAGGATTCAACACTGCACAGTTAGTTTTGCAACTTTGCTTAGATTAAGAGTAACTTTCGCAGCTTCACTCGAATGGCATAGTTAAATGACTGCGATACGTGCGCAGTCCATTAAAGCTTTTACAATGTACTATTACGTACTATATTATAATGTGTGTATGCATTATGGAGTGCGAATGATGGTAAATATAAAACTAAAAATCGACACAGCAAGGAGGGAAGGAAATTTTAAACTAACAGAAATTACAGAGAAAAGTCAATTTGATATATAAATTATAGAAGAATGGACATTTCTATCCTATAAGTTTTATAAGTTGTTCCACGTGAATTATTTTCTAAAGGATTTGATGATTTCTGAATCTGAGATATTGATATACAATCATGTAAGATTTATGTCATATAGCACATTTTTTAATGCAATGCATTGTATGCATTAAGATGAGAATTTGATTCTTCAAAATATTTTGTTTCCTTGTGAGTGTTATTTTATTTTCCTTATGCCACTCGTTCAGACTTTTTAATCATTTCTAATACGCGATACGTACAAATGTATGCATTATTTTTTGCATTCTACTGGGATCATTTTTTTGTATAGCTTTTGTAATCAGCATTTGATCAGTGACTCAAGTAAAACAGTAGTATTGTATAATGGCCTCGATTCTAAATCGCCTCTGGGCCACCAGTACGTTTCCTGATAATAATTAAAAATTATTTTTTCAAGTATTGCAATCATGAATCTTTGACTAAGAAATTCTGAATAACATTTGGCAATGAAACTAATAACGTTGGTGCTTATCGATACAGGATGAAGTGGCGATAGTATCCTTACAGTTGGGTGACTGTCTACCCCTTTCCTTAAACTTTATAAAAATAATATGTATATTAGAAACTATACCGTTTAGAAGAAAGAAAAAAAGCATAGCATGCAACACCATAATTCTCATAGAAAACTTTAAACACTTGGTTATCTTATGGCACAGTGCTGAGTACGTGTGTCGATCGATGAAAACAGCGCTTTGAAAATTAAAAAGAAACAGGAAAGAAAAAGAGAAAGAGATACAACCCCATCCAATTTGCATCAACAATTTTCCTATTTTCTATAAAGTGAATTCAATAAATATATTCGAATCAACGCAATAATATATTACTATTATTAAATTGCCATTCAGGACGTACTGCAAAGCAGCGAATCAGTGGATTATTCAAGTATCCTCATTAACAATGCATCGAATAATTCTTCCATGCTTCCTTTCAACCATTTTTCTCCTTAATCATATGATCTACACTCGAAATATCTTTTTTCTCTTTAATATGATACCATATTAGCGCTTGTCATCTTTAACCGACACATTTTGGAGATCTATAATTCCCTCTTTGTCTTCTTTTTTTTTGGTATCTTTTCACATTTTCAGCGAATAGCAGACATAACCAATTGCACATTTCAGTTCCTTACTAAATTAGAAAATGCAAACTACCTCTTAAATCAGGATTAAATTCTCGCACCCATACAATGCCAATCCATTGTCGGCACACCTTGAATTGTCAGCTAATATCGCTTTTTGTTCGATAGAAAAAGAAGGCTCAACCAATTGAGACGAATAACTCCTAACCTTTAAAATATAAAATCAGTAAATGTTCTTTGTTAATCAACGTGAAACGGTCAACGTTCGAACGTAGACTATTCGTGATTGTGTCTCAAGGCTGGCCTTGTGTTATACGTAGTACTTGTCGTTGGACAATTCACAACTCGAAGAGTCATGTACCTGTACAAATTTAAGATTACAAACGTGTGAGCCTCGATACATAAATACGATCATTCATGAAAGTGTAACGCTTTCTTGTTTCTTATATTTCCTTTTCTTTGGCAACTCCACAGCATGGCGGGATATGTCTGAAATATGTTTTGGGTTAAACTGTACGCGAGTATTACTTTACATGGCAATCCTATTTCATCCATTACTTTAACTATTTAATATCTAAGTGCGGGATCTTTAAAACGGTACGACGTTACGTATCAGTTTGATTAGATTTTGTTTTTCATTCACTATCATTTTAAATAAGCAATAGCGCACTGCAAAGGTGCTTCAGATAAGAACATCTTACTCACCCCTATGATAGAGAGATAATAATTACACCCTTGACGAGAGGCTTCATTGGACGACACAATTTTTATTTCTTTGCGCCAATCCAGCCCGCGACAAGTCTCGCTCTATCTCATCATCATCCTCGATACTGTAATAAATTACCATGTATTGTTTATTAAACCAATGCATACCTGTAGAAACCAATCCAAGAATTCAACTTACGCTCTTTCCTGCGTATCGAGATGATGCACCAACTCGTCTCTCTTATTAACGATGGACACTAACTCTTCCAGCAGTAAATTCTCGCGTACTTTCTGCTCTGCTGTTTTTTGCCATTCTTCGACGTTCAATATACTTCTGAGTTCACGATTAAGTAGTTCGAAACGACGCTCTAGATCATCTTCCTTTTCTCTGTAGCAGAAAGATTCATTCCGTGATGCTCGACGTTTCTTCGTTCCAATGGTAGGAGTGTAGGATATTTTTAACTTACAGTATATTTAATTGCATCTGCCTTCTCAGTAAAGCGTTCTTCTTATTTACCAGCGTAAACCAAAGAGACATGAGTCTTTCAGTTTCCTCCTCGTTATCACTTTCCATGGCGGCTCTCAATTCCTTCTCCAGTTTACCAGCCTGTATATCTATTTGATTCTGTTCCCTCTCAAGAGCTTCTAATTCGTTCTGTATATACGTTGTCATGTCCTTGCCCAGCTGTAATACCAAAGACAATGGGATCGATACAATATATCTAATGGTATGACGCAATGTTCCTTTTAGCTATCGCATGACTTGACTCACTCCTCTGAGAGTATAAGGGCTTCCATCGGGACTGCTTTTCTCTGGCGAAATCCTTTCAATTATCTTCGAGAAAGAGTACAAAGGTGATCCACTTTTCTTATCAGCTTCAGCTGTGCTTGCATTTGGCAATACGTTACCGTTGTGCTCAGACTAATAAAAGAACACGCACTAGATTCAATCAGACAGGAAACAAATGGTCCGGCGAGGAAAGATTTGATTCATTAAAATATATTTACTTTGATACTCAGTCTGTCGCCAGGGGTAGAAGGAGTGACGCTCCTTCTTGGACTATTATTTTGTTCATCTATCGAACGTCTATCGCTGTTATTGTCGTCGCTGACCTGACCGGAAGGACCATTGACTCCCATCCTAGCTTCCGCTATCAAACGTCTGGCTCTCTCACGTAATTGCTGCTGTCTGTCGTCTTCATTCTGGGGCTAAAATATGATAAAGGTTATATAAAATTCTATGCTAGATGTGCCCTTGTAAGTATGATATTGAATTTAAAAAATATGCACCTCAACCGGGCTGGTTGTAGCGGATGTGGTTGTGGTAGGTTTCGCTTGATTCCTCGCTTGTTCCAGAAGCTGTCTCGCTCTTTCTCTGAGCTCATCGTGTCTCGTTACTAATGGCTGTTGTAAACATTTCAATAAATATACTAGCAGATGGAATTTCATTAAAGATAATTAAACCTATTACATGTTGCGAACGTTGATCACCGTGCGAAGGCGATGTGCCACGACATTCTGAACTACCGCGACTTCCTCTGTCAGTCGATTGCGCGGAATCCTGTGAGAAATATGTAAGTATATATAGTCGAATTAAATAAATGCTTATCAACACTTTGAGACGTCGGATACTAACGTCTCGGATAGATGTTTGCGATTTTGACATCGAAATTGACCATTTATCATCGACAATTTGAATATTCTCATCCTCGTCATCAGATCCAAATGGATCGGTAAGTTGTCGACGTGTCATGAGAATTGGACGTTGCTGTACGGGCGCTGACCGCGGCGGAGATTTACTCTACGAAGAAGACGCATGATTATTTTTCATCGGCAAAGAAACCAGTGGATGATTCCTTGAACAAGTGGGAAAAAACCTTCTCTCTGGTAGCGTATTTTTCCTTGGTCGGTGACAGAACTTTGCCGAGGATGCTCTTCGAACTGGCGAATATAATATCTTTAACATCCTTGACGCTAGATGGTGATCGATCTTTATTAGACTGATCGTGATCTTGATTGTCCATATTCAGACTGAGATGTAACTTATTTTTTAAAGAATCGATAGTGATATCTTCCTTTTTGGTATCGAATGGATTTGATCTAAAACGTAGCGATTATCTCAGTACAATATAAAAGACGAGTTTTCCATTATAAAGCAAATTAATTACTCAAATTACCGTCTGTTTCTCTCGACCTTATTGTTTCGCTGCTCAGTTTGCTCTTTGTTACGCAAATTTATAATTTCTTGTCCAAACAATTGTACACTAACGTCGGTATTATTATCCGTGTTGAAACGGCCGATCATATACGAAGATTCATCGGTTGTCTTACCTATCTGATGTACCTATACAAGATTTATGTTGTTACTGATTATTTATCTAGTACTGTTATCTAGCTGTTTTACCATTATGCATGCACACAGTAAAAGAAATACCTCAAGCTCGTGGCCCGTAAAGTGCGCTCGCAATTGGTACAAATATGTCATCACAGCTAATTTGTCAGGTACGGCCAAAACATCCATATCAGCTGGTTCTATTACCCTAGGAATTCCCAATGCTTCGCCAGCATCGAATGCCTTCTTGCAGTTACCTTTGACATCATGTGGCAATAACGCGTCCACGTCACTGGAATGCGCATCGTTAAAAATAGAACACTAGTCGGTAGACCAATTGAGCTGTACTCCAAGTATTTTCTCTTGAACAAAACGCTTAAGAATTTGCTAATACTAAATTCGATAGAGTTCTCAAGTCTATTAATGGAGTGTCTATTTTCGAAAATTAATTGGCGTAAGCCCAGAGTTCTTTATGAATAATAATTTTGTTTGCACGACGAAAGCCTATTCTAAAATATTGGAAAATTTGACGCTGCAAAGTGTACGGTCGTCACTGAAACAAAATATATAGAGTAACTTTGCGAAACGTACATAAGGTCGGGCCTAAAGTGATGAATGATCGCGCAGAAGGCCATTCCGTTACGCCACGACGTTGTCAAATTTGTTACTTTCACACCAGGATAGTCCTTGGTCACATCTTTACACCATTCCAATAAATCTTGTCCTGGTGTTGTTTCCTTTAATTTTGGAACATTCATCCCACTTTTCTTCAGCTCTAATGGTTGCAGAGGCAATCTCATAATGCTGTGCTCGATGTTTTTACTGAAAACGTAATATCTATGTGACTAAAGCTTGTGCATGACGCTTTTTAATTTAATTTACACGAAATTTTTCGCGATGATTTAAAATGCAGATTAGACGTACTCGTTTTCCGCGGCTATTTCGTCATTTACTGGAGATTTTTCCATTGGTGGCTCGTTAATGCTTCCAGTTATGCTAATATCTTGTAACATATTCTCATTCTCGTTTACTGGTGTTGTTTCATCCTTCGATAGACTAGCCACTATTTTAATGAAAATTGTATGAGTTTTATTCAATTATATTTATATTAATAGTGAATGCACTTGATGCCAATATTAATCTTACCACTTATCGGAGTACTGGGTAATTCACTTTCTGTAAGACTGCTGGTTAATAAATCTAACTGAGTGGACAACTCCAAAATTTCATCTAGATTCTTGACAGACACTTCTTCGACATCCTCGGGGATGTCTTCGTTATCGAAATCATCTAATGGCGCAATGTCACTGTTATTGTTAACTGACATCAAACTGGCCATACTCTGCATATCTTCATCCCTAATGGATTGAATTGTGTTATGAATAAACCTGAGATAATTGTCGACTGTAGTAGAGTAAGAAGGATCTAAGTATCTTACGTTGCTTTGCCCTCCCTCAGGAACACACAAGATAAGGTACATTCTAAAGTTGCGCTAACGATTTTTTTCGAAGTGGGTTTCAAGTCTAACTTAAGTTGTTGTTGACTAGATTCAAGCGTTGCAAATTTTTTCATATTGATATTTGTGGCTGCTACGTGACGCCTCTTACCGGTCGTTGAAACCTATTCTCAATTTTAAATTTAATTAGTTTCTGCTTGTGCCAACAACGTATGCAACCATGATTCTTACATCTTCAATGACAAACGTCCAGTCCTTATCTTCTAATTCGTGAGTTCTAGGATCCTTGAATAGCGTCACAGAAACTGTATGATTGTCTGGTACAGCCCAACTTACTATTCCTTTTAAAGGGTCGCTCAGACATGGTTCCCATTCAACAGGTTCTGAACTGACTCTTCTACTACGTCTTGTCCATACCACACTCAATTTATTTGGGGTCCTAAATTAAAATGCATTGTATCTTGTAAATACCATCTAAATATCTTATAGTTGTATTATGAGGATTAAAGTATATATCTTAGCTACGATGATTCAGGTATTCAGAGATAACTTGTTATAGACTAAACAGATTCAGGCTGATATAAAAATATGAAACGATAAAAAATTATGGTTCATTATCATAGTTGACTCAACTTCCTCCTACAGAAATTTCTGAATGTCACTGCATGTAAAGCAGCAAATCGAAAACACTGCTTCCTGACAGTAAGATAATATTTTACATATTTTTTAAAACTAATTGGTTCCATTCTAAGAAAAGTTCACACAAAACAAGTAAAAAAATAGCAGTACAGGATTTTTCCACTGTATCAAATATGTACCAAAAACAGTAGTTTTTTTTTATTTTTTGATAGTTGAAATCAGTGTTGTATAAATTGTTGTATAAATCTCAACACAAATAAAACAATTAAAATACTAAAAAAATTATTTATAAATAACAGGTATAGAATATCTAGAGTAATACTCATTACTACTTACCATTTTGATGTTGTTTCGAGCGTGACCTCGTGATACGAAACCGTAAATTGGAACTTGGCAGCTCTTTTGTTCACTCTTTGCAATCGCTTCCAAACGGAACTCATTTTATTTTCGTTACTTAAAGACGCAGAAAATCACATAAGGGTGACGAAGGAAAAGAAACGTGACTAAACTAACACGCGACACACAGAGGCTAATGATTATCCGTCATTACGATGATATCGAATAAAATATTTCTCAAAAGGACATTGGAAGAAAAAGTCTACCAGGACGGCTCTATAGCACACGAATAATAAATTTGGCTAGCACAAAATATATTTTTATAAAAAGGAACGGATGCAGTCATAGATACGGAAACCTTTCGTTACTCATGCATTTGACATTTCCACGAAAACACGTTTATGCGAACCGAGAGCTGTCTTTCTTTTACGACTAGAAATGAGAGATCCGCCTTCCTTTTCTATCTGTTACGATCACTTGTCATGTCACTTTGTACACATTATTGCTCTCGATTATATTGCCTTGCTGCTATCACTATCAGAAAGCACGTCGACTCTGTCCTACGTAATGAAACCGAATACCAAAACACGAAATCCGTCTGTCGCGTTAGTCTGAATGAATTTCGTTCCGTGATGAAAGCCACTTCTTGAGTTTATTGATCTCTGATTACACGAGTATGAGATGGGAAAGTACGAAAACTATTCAGTTCGACCAGTACCAACATAGTGATAACGGATAACACACACGAAATTAATTTTCTTTAATATGGACTGTGGGTAATATAGAAACCAAAACAGTTACTTGCTCATGGTAACGCATTACATTACCGATGAGTCTCTTGTGCCAATTAATTTTTATTCATATATTTCACAATATCTAATTTCAGGTTTGCATCGACATTTTTTTGCAGCATTATGTAGTCCGTCGACACGCGATAACTCCACGCGAAAGAGTTTTAATAAAATCCACAGAGCGACTTGCAAATTTTCTATACTTACAAGAATAATGAAAAGATATTTTCTGAAAATAAATCTTTATTATTGAATTCATCTAAGACATTAAGTCGCCTAAAGTTAAGAATCCCGACATGCAAAATCATCAACTAAAAGTGTCTTTTCATCATGACAATCAAATAGAAAATTACCTATTATTACCCTATAATGTGAAATTAAATGATGGATAATCTTTTTTACAACCTCATAGTATATAACAGGATGAAAAATCAGTATTTTCTACCAGTGAGTTGTCCTTCGTACTTGGAAACATCCGATGAAACTTCTTTTTTCGCCGTTTGCAAAAAAATATTCATAAATGTCTTTAATATCCGGATTATTAATTTCTCAATTACTCGGTATAGTGATTTTTCTGGCGAGTTGCGTGTATCTTTACTTCAAATATGTTATCTTCGAATATTGGCGAAAGAAAGGCGTAATTCAAGTGGAGCCGTCGTTTCCTTGCGGAAATTTGTCACCGGTTGTTCTCGGAAAATTGTCAGCAGGTAAAAAAATTTTCCAAAATCAAATATATATATAACGACGTCGATTTAGGAGATGAATATTATTCACGAAGGGTTGTATAAACGATTTTAGGTGAACTAATCGCGAATGCATACAGTCAACATAAGAAAAGTCCCTTTTTCGGAACTTACACCTTTCACAAGCCTAGATTAGTGGTGAATGATCCCGATTTGATTCGATTTGTTCTCACTAAGGAGTTCGCGCACTTTCATGATCGCGGATTGTATTGCAACGAGAAGATCGATCCTCTGTCTGGCCATTTGTTTTTTTTATCTGGAATAAAATGGAGAAATCTGCGTGTCAAGCTGACGCCGACTTTCACTTCCGGCAAAATGAAGCGCATGTTCAGTACCATAAAGGATTGCGGTGATCATCTAGGACTCTATTTGGCCGAACATGCTCAAAATCAGGATGAAGTTGAGATAAAGGACATTATTGCCAGGTAAAGAAAAAAACGAAAAAGAAAATCATCGGATTAATTATTTTCTATAATTCTAACAGATTCTCTACGGATAATATAATGTCCACAGCATTTGGCATAAGCTGCAATACCATTGAAAATCCAGAAAGTGAATTTCGAAAGTGGGGTCGTAAAATATTCGAATCGAGGCCGATCTTCAATGCCATTGTTATTTTTGCCCCAAATATTTTGGATTTCTTTTCTATACCGTTTACGGATAAAGGAGTGAACGATTTCTTCACGCGCATCTTCAAGGAGACTGTGGAATACCGTGAAACGAATAATATCCTAAGGAATGACTTTATGGATTTGATTATGCAGCTGATGCACAAGGGTTACGTAGACGAGGATAAAGATAACAGGGACGATAACGATACGAAACCAGTACCCATCACCGAATCCAAAGATGGCAGAATCAACACGTTGGAAGCTGCTGCGCAGGCCTTCGTCTTCTTCGTAGCTGGATTTGAGACTTCATCTTCAACCGTGGCCTATTGTCTTTATGAACTTGCTCTGCATCAAGACATCCAAGAGAAAGTGAGACAGGACATAGACGCAGGATTAAAGAAATGCGATGGACTCACTTATGACAGTTTGGCCGAGATGACTTACCTACATAAAGTTGTGTCAGGTAAATATTTTATATATTAGGGATAAATTATTTAAAAAATTATTTTCGTCGTTTCATCTTCAGAGACTCTTCGGAAGTATCCAACCGTGCCGATACTCAATCGAATTTGTACCAAGGACATAGAAATTCCAGGAACCAGTGTGGTTATTCCAAAAGGATTGGATGTGATGATTCCCGTTTTAGGAATTCAAAGAGATCCTTCGATATATCCTGATCCTGACAAATTTGATCCTGAACGGTTCAACGAAGAGAATATCGCCGCTCGCCATGCTTATACGTATCTACCCTTTGGCGAAGGACCAAGAATATGTATAGGTAAGATATAAGGGATGCTTTGTATAATATACTAGAATAAAATTAATTAATTATTTCGACACCCTTACAGGTATGAGATTTGGACTTGCTCAAGTGAAAGTGGCACTGATAAGCGTTTTAACGAAATATCGCTGTAAGCCTGGTCCCAAGACGCCTGATAAACTTATTATGGACCCAGGAAATTTCATATTGCAAGCAAAAGATGGCATACATCTCGTTATCGAACCACGATAACGCATGGCGATTTATTTTCAAAATTGTTTTACATATTTAGGAATCGATTAAATATAATATCAATCGCACAATGCGTCAATTAATTGCACAAAAACGATTCTCAATGATGAGCCACGAGGTATCTTTGATATTAAGTTTTTTTTTCTCAAAAAAACGGACAGAAAGGTCTACCAAATTTTTTTATTAATGAAAACTAATGAAAGGATAACGAAAAATTTATAAATTTATTGAACAAGAAATAGGACAAGACTATAGACTAATTGGTTACCACACTCACACGTAGCATGGACTACGCGATCCCTATTTAAAACTACTTAAAAAAATGTCGCTCGAATAGAAAAAGAAGGACTGAATTGGCGGCCAGTAGCTCTCCTTTTCTAATGCTCCCATTGGCTACGTTTTCAATACTCTCGTACTACGGCTGCTGATTACAAAGAGACAGGGCTTGGAAAAGGAACAAAGGAAAATCGTGCAGTATACGGACAGAGTGAATTCTTTTATGCAGCAGCAGTGAGAAGCTCCTGTGAAAACTGGCAGGATTCAACGAACGAGACGTTACTATTGGTTGCGCTACAAGATTCACCATGCAAAAGAATAGACCCGTATAGTTTTGACATTCATGATTTTTATCCTTCACTTTTTATTAGTTGTACCTTTGGCCACAGATGCTTCACTCGTAAGCGTTCTCAGAGCCAACTTAACTATAGCGTGGTGTTACGACATTCATGATAATCAAATCGCAGGTTCAGAATGACTATCCGAATGTCCGAAAGAAAACAAAATTCAAGGACAACCAGATAATATAGGATAATATAAAGTGAAATGTCTCGGGACGAGCGCAGTGAAACTTTTGAACTGCTATGATTCACACGTAGCTCGATTCGCTTCGAGGTATCTTCGCGAAATCTTTGGACCATTAATTAAAACGAATTTTCTAACAATAAAATCTCATAAATGATCATTTCCTTTTACCTCGTGAATAAAATACTATAATCATTAATTATTTGTTGTTGTTGTATGTTATAGCAGTGTTCAGTTATATCGTGTTATCAATATAAATTTGTGAACGAGTTATTAGTACTCAGAGATTTATCCCACATATTTATACTTGTATTAGATTGGTACGTACTAACGGTATCACGATTGGAATTTGATTGCTTTCTAATTAGCAAAGGTTTTTTTTCTCAGTCACTAGTCCAGACGGCAATCGATAATTTATCGTGAGACATTTCTCACTCGCGGATTAAAACATCGATAGGTGTACCTTAAAGATAGCGTGCTACGTGATAAGAGATAGGGAAATAGAATTTTAGATAGAAAAATTGAAGCGATCGATCCGGAGCCAGAAGGAGGATAAAGTATTAATTTTTAAGAGACTCGTTCAATGCGGAACAAGGCGATTTACAGAAAGGCAGAATAAGAGACAAGAGTTAGGGGCTTATCGAAAACATTGATGATTGACTTTAAGAAAAATTTTAATTGTATTATCTGAGTCTTATTTGTTTTATAATCGATCGACCATGTTGTCGATCTGGTCGATTTTGTTCGACACGAAGTTTTTTCTACTTACGACATTGATTATCTCGTTTTACTTGTATATGAAAAAAGTTGTTTATAATTATTTCGAAGCAAGAGGAATTCCATACGAAAAACCGATTGTCCCCTTTGGCAGTGCTCACAGACTGTTTGTTCAACGTATGACATTCGGTAATTACGATAACCACCGAATCGGAGTCATTGATGACGTAGTATTTTAAAATGATTAAAACTATCAATTTGTTTCAGGTGAATTATTTGCATCTTCTTACAAAAGATTCAATAAATATCCTTATCATGGTATTTTCATGTTGCATTCACCCAGCTTGGTAATTAACGATCCTGAGATCATTCGTCTCGTGCTCAATAAGGATTTTACTAAGTTTCACGATCGCGGACTATATTTCAATGAGAAAGCCGATCCACTGTCCGGTCACTTGTTCGTCCTCGGTGGTGAGAAATGGAAGAGGCTGCGTGCCAAATTGTCGCCAACCTTTACCACCGGAAAAATCAAACATATGTTTCCTGTGGTCCACGAGTGCAGCCAATTGCTCGCAGAACACATAAATGAAAATATGAAAACGGATAGCGACTTTGAGATAAAAGATTTGCTAGGAAGGTACGATATTTTCATTTAAATAATAATTAACAGGTAGCTAAATGCCGTTCGATATGTCAATTAATCCTTATGTCAAATAACATTATTTTATTTTTCAGATATTCCACTGACGTCATCGCGAGCATAGCTTTTGGCCTGGATAGCAGATGCTTAAGAGATCCAAACAGTGATTTTCGAAAATATGGCAGAAAAATTTTCATGGGACAGACAATCCGAACGTTACTATTCATATTTACTCCGCGTCTTGTTGATCGGTTGGGAATTTCGCTTTCGCAGTCGGATGTCAATGAATTCTTTATTAAAACGTTCACGGAAACGGTTCAGTACCGAAAAGATAATAATATAGAACGAACCGACATGCTGAATTTACTGATACAGTTGATGGACAAAGGTTACGTTGAATCCGATAACGCGAAGTCTGATAAGTCAAATGGTAGTTGTATATTATATTTATTGGCATGACTGTCACAGTGATAGACTGTCATATCTTTTTGCCTAATCATTTCGAATTTTTATTATGTCTCTAGGAGAGGTCGACAAGCAAAAACTCAGTTTACTCGAAGCTGCAGCGCAGGCCTTTGTATTTTTTATTGCTGGATTCGAAACATCATCTTCCACCGTTACGTACTGTCTTTATGAATTAGCTCTTCATCCGGAAATTCAAGAGAAAGTTAGACAAGAAATTGATAATACGATAGAAAAATACGGTGCACTCACGTATGAGTCTTTGGCCGATATGACGTACCTGAGTCAAGTACTGGATGGTTCGTTTTTGAAATTGATGATAAGAGTCAATGAAAGTTTTGTTCTACATTTTTTGGGCTAATTATTGCTTTTGTAGAGACTTTGAGGAAATATCCGACAGTACCTGTACTCAATCGACAATGCAACGAGGATTTCATGGTGCCCACGACAAGGCAGATTATTCCGAAAGGATTGAATATAATTATCCCAGTTCTGGGTCTTCATCAGAATCCTGATATATATCCTGATCCAGAAAAATTCGATCCTGATCGTTTTAGTAAGGAAAATGCCAAAAAAATTCATCCATTCGCCTACTTGCCTTTCGGAGAAGGACCCAGACTGTGCATTGGTGAGGGGTTTGAGTCTTTCAATTTTTGAAACAACAGTCTCCTTTCTGTGGATACTATTAATGACTGCGTGTCGCCTTTCAGGAAAGAGATTTGGGATTGTACAGTCCAAGATGGCCATAATTTCCCTACTGTCCCGCTTCCGATTGTCGCCCTGTGCAAAAACAACAATTCCTGTTGTACACTGTCGTAGAAATTTGGTGATGACTCCGCAAGATGGAGTCTATTTGCGATTCGATCCGCGATAAGATTGAGACAAGGACGCCTTATTGTACGTAAGCTACTACGTATCTGTATATTTTAGTTTAGTACTAGTTCATCATTTTAATTGTATTTTTTAAATTTCCTATGACGACGCTACTCTTTTGTATTCTTACTACTTTCTACATTCAATTATCATTTATAAGTCATTTAACAATGAATAAAACATTATGAGAATCTGTAACGAGTAATACTTGGCAGGTCCTTGTTCAAAACTTCACAGTGCTGGCTGCAGACACGAAACGCCAAAATATGAAATTCTGATAATTCGGTGTGAACGGTCTCGTCTATCGGTGAATTGCCAGCGGCATTCGTCTCGTAAAAAAATAAATGGACGTGCCAAGACGACGAAACCGAAATAAAATGATCTCGCTATTCGCCTCAGTACGCCTTGACTCTGTACACCAATCTGATTGTTTTTTTATGGCAATCTATTCGGAATACTCAATTCCTATAATGAACGTATCAATTACTTTTTCTCATAAATACTGATTCGAAACACAGGTTGCCTTGCGAATGAGTCGTTTCGAGTAAACCGTCTCACTATCGGTCGTCGTCCGCACAGCCGGCTGCTTCTACTTGACACGAGACCATGCCGAGTCACTCGATCTTAAAGTGGGGACGAACTTTTCCCTCTCCCGAAATAACTTTTAGATGTGTGAAATTATCATTAGAAAAACACGGTTTCCAGTCATTTTATGTAACTATCTTAATGACCCAGTCGTCCAGATGGATCGTGCGTGCATGTAGCGTCATACGTTGTCTATTTAAAAGAACAGAGATCGATGCGAGAGACTCATAACGTTTAAGGAATTCGAACAAATCCTTTCTCTAA
>JARQTI010000563.1:317817-385699 GCA_030142655.1 Trachelus tabidus | reverse complement strand
CGCAGTCATGCGCGAATTGACTGTCACGAGTGAAAATTAAGTAAAATGGCGTTAAACTTTCTCCACCCTCTTCTGCCTCTCAAACGAACAGAGTACCGCTTGCCAGACAACTCAGAATTAAGCATTAAGAGATTAAAATTCACCAAATGTACAAAAAAAAAACGAAGTACATCATACAAGACAGTAACGATACCCAAGAATTTTATAACCGATAAAATCTCTAATATTCGTCATATAAAAGTAGAACTGGCATGCGTTCACACGTTAGGAATAATTACGATAAAGAAATTCTACAATTAAGAAACCAGCTAAAGCAGCCATAAGAGGGTTAAAGATTTCTTTGTAAATAACGTACAGCTGGTACGTTGGGTCCCAGGGGCTTAGGAGGCTGTTTTGGTACAGGGATGAATTTTTTAGTCGAAACCGGGAATCATCATGCCGATTCATACGAAACGCGGACATAGAGGACCGCGGCACCGGTACCGCGGCTAGAGACTGCATCGCGAAGCTTCCTCAGGGTCTCTTATACCCTCGGCTTGACGCATGCGCACGGCAACTTCTATTTATTTCTATAGCTATATAGACACCATATACCTTTACTCCATGTCTACGTCCTTTTCTCGGTTCTCAAAGTCTTCGACACGTTCTCGCTATGGGTTTCCCGTCTCAACGTTCGTCACACTGTTAGATACCTTAAGCGTCCTTCGAAGACGTCACCCTGCAATAACCTCCCCTCCCTCATTCAGTTTATACTTTATAATATATCATGATATAATACGCTTCTAACAAACCTCATAATTTTTATCCAACCTTCAGCACCTTCGGCAACCATCCTCATAGTACATGGGGTGTTGAGCAATTTAATGGGAAAATTACTCCTGGGCACGATCCTCACCCACTGTCTATCTATATCCAGCCTCTTCTTCTGCATCCTGCTGTATCTGGAATAACAGATAGATGTGTCCTCCTGTGCGTACATTGAGATTATGTTAATAACGTTAAATTAGGTTAGGTTAGGTTATCAGTAATTTCGCACTGTCATGTAAAATAAAATTGTGCAATTACGTTACCGTTGATTAACCGTCAACGAATGTTATTGTAATTTCCCAAATTTTTGTTATGCCACATAGCTCAGGCATAGTTTCACACTATCGTATTTCATATTCATTTTGTATACTCAAATCAGGGAGGCTTTGATAACAGTTATGACGTCACTACGTTGAATTATCAATAATCAAAATTCGTTACAGAAATGTCCTCTACTCAGATGCAATGTACTGCTGTTAGTAAACGTACCTCGGGTACTGAGCTGTCTCAGTGTAAATGAGTAATTAAAGATGATTTAGCTAAGTTGGAGGCTGTATGATATTTCAATTTCTTCACATTTTTTTTCTTCCTTCCATTTCTTCACTCTGGTCGCAAGACCAGATCACGATTCACTGCATAAATTGAAATGTTACTTGAAAAAATACCGACTTTGATGATCGTTTCTTACAGAAGCTGTTCTTTGAGTTGGAAAATTTGTACAGGGTGATGTCAAAGGTGAAGAATTCTTCTAACGGATATCATGTTTCTTATGAATTTCCGTTTGTAACTGAAAGTGAAGAAATATGTTTTATAAATTGCGTGTCGATAAATATTTGTCATATTGTACTTGCAAACGTTATTATTACAGTCGTTTCACATTGGAGCAATTTTTCTGATACTTTATCACTTTTCAAATGACTTTTAACGAACGCAGAGAAAAAATAATAAATAAAAATAATAAAATCAATATAAAAAAAAAGATGCTCCAATGGCTGCTGGCAAGACTTCAGAAAAGTACTTTATAAATTTGAATATAAAACGAGGATAAAGCGAGATAAAACGAATTACTCCCTTTGCCTATCCCACGATATTTAAACGTACTAAAGCAGGAAATAGTAAAAGTTCAAGGGACTGTTGGATCGTCACGGCGCCAGTCATCATTTAACTGAGCGACAAATTACACGCGACATAATGTACCAGTATTACGTATATACATATAGACATAGAATACATAGTAGACAGACTCTATTAACGCCTAGAATAAATGAAATTAGTACAACAGATATGTTGTAAATTAATCGTTAATTGGTTGTTGTTTTGACCATTTTTTGTATTCGTTCCTATGTTTTAGAAATTTTAACGATTTCATCGAGAAAGGTTACCACGTACGACCCTTAGTAAATGGTTCATATATTCGATATATGTAACACGTAGTACAGTAGGGATGAAATTAACGTAGTCTATACAATGTGGAAAACACACGCGCGACCCGTAAATTCTCACTAGTAGGATTTATTGTCCAGGACTTCCCGGACTGTCGCGATTTTCTCGTGAGAAATAGATCGCGAGGATCCTGCGGGAATTCTAGTATGGATTTTGTACTGTGACTTATTATGAAGGAATATACTGTATATATGAGTGTATATACATAAGTACAGTTATTATGTGCCAATGAAAATGTAAAATTGAGCTTATAAAATCTGTTAAAAATAATTCACATTATTAATAGTAAAAAAAATTATTTGATCTTATACAATGGCTCTCCCAGTTTTTATACGTAGATAAAACATTTGCCAATTTTCGAAAGTGCACCTTATACCTGACGACTACGTAAAAGTTAAAGTCAAGTCACTTATTTACATCAGCGACAGTTTTACGAGATTTTCACGCCACGTTCAGAAGACACTTTTAACCAGGAGCGATACATCATCTGGGTTATAAGAATTTCCAAAGGGCGACAGATACTGACCCGACTGGACGCATAGTGTGGTCCTGAACATGAATTATACGAGCGTCTTAGAGCATCCTGTCTCCTCCCGTCGCTCTTACGTTGCTACTATTATTTTTACCCCAGTCGAGAAAAGCTCTAATTCGATACCCAGAGAAGACTTCATGACGTTACGTGATTCTCTTTCCTGCCTTCTGAGATTCCATGGATTTACTTCTGGTATACATGATAAAAAGGATTTTCTGAAAACGAAAGGATCAGAACGGCAGGGTAGAAATTTTTGAGAAATTTAATTTTGACAAAATTTATAAAAGAATATTACCTGGGATCTTTTACCAATTAGTCTCTTTTACCTCTCGGATCCAATTTCATTTTAAACGCTTAAACGTAAAAGTGGCTCTGTGAGACCCATAACGGATATTGCGCCCTTTGTATCGGATGCGGGTGGTAGGAGTGATCCCCTATATTTTCTTTTCTATCTGTGTCAAAGCTCTCCGTCAAATTCTTAAAATATTTCAACTGATTTTGACTATCGGGTTCACATCGAATTTTTTTTTTTAAAGCTAATGAAACTTACCCTGTTCATAACCTAAGTTTCTTTATTTCGCTGGTAAGGAATCAAGAGAACTTGTCGACTTCTTTTCTCTACTTAGAGGATCCTCGTTAAGTGCACCTTTCCCGTGGGAGGACATGATTATTCAAGTATCTTCAGGTACTACATTGCATATGAGATGTAGTATCAACCCCAGGGAACATAACATCGATCTCTTTGAATAATGCTCAGCTCTTAACCCATCTGGAAAAGATTCAGTCTCTGGATTCAGACTCTATTGTACATGCAAATGGATTTTTTCTCATTGATCTAAGTGCCATATTTATGATAAATTATGTATAGTTAAATGTACGTAGATACTGTATAATGTATTCGTATCGTGGATGAGGTATGAATATGGTACCTTTTAGAAATTCTTCAAGAATTGCTTATGAAGTAAGCGTGATATTAAAGACATTTATTTCGATTCATCAAAAAATGTGTATAAAGATTGTTGCTTTCATATCATTCGTTTAATTGGACTGTTCTACGAGAACAAAGCAATTTTTTATCAATTAACGATTGATCAAGAAGAACTACCAGTCCAAGTATTGAATTGAAGATTGATGATTTTTCGGTCGTTTAGAAAAGTTTTGACGCCATCGGGTCTATGCCGAAAATAATAGTGTATTAATGGGAAAAAAAAAAGGAAATAGAATGGAATGAGCTTGAAAACAGGCTATACCGATGACCTCCTGCACAGTTCAATTAAAAAGCTGTCGAGTCTCAGCGGATTATTGAAAATTGTTCGCTTCGCTGGTAATTACAGAATAATTTTGTTAAAATGTTATTTTCAGGAAAATTGACCGACCTCACCTACAACTTTATCCGCAGTCGACTAGCGAATACTGTTTTTCCCCAATCCTAGAGAATATTTATTATCTTCGTACCTTTTTCCATCTCCTATTCTTTATGCTCTTCTTTCTCCTTTCACCGAGTTTCCTCGCGAGGATATCGAAGGCGTGAATGATTTTCTTGTCAAGAAATCCTAACGGATGTGTCAAACATAACCGTAGACGGTAAAACCTTGAAGTCGGTTAATAAGATACCTACTGACGCCTATACTTGTCGCGTGTCGCCCTCTGGACGACAAATCTAAGAACTACATATCTAAAACAAGCCAACGTACGCGAAATTGGTTAAAAAAAGAGATGAGTAAGGAGATGCACAACGCTCTGGTTTTAGGTGATAAAAGACTTGCTAACTCTACGTACTTACTCCATGTACTTGCTACATACTTATCCTGAATTTAAAGAAAAACTGTGGGTATGCAAACGATGAAACACCATGGAGATTTACAGGAAAAAAAAACTCTTTCGAATGGGACTAATTGGAAAGGTGTGGAAGCAATACTTTCTTCAGAAATTCAAGAAAACTGCGTTTTCATGCTGTACTTGCTACATACATATTTTTAATTTAAAGAAAAACTGTGGATGTTCAAACGATGAAACGCAGTGGGGATGTACTCACCGGAGCTGGTGCAGCTGATCCGTGAAAGCCGAGAACTGCATCCAGGAGACACTGAGGTGGGCACTTCACAGCACTGAACTTCCGGAACACTCACAGAAAATCCACGGAATTGTTTGGATGTCGCGAGAGCAACGCGATAGGTACACGAGCGAGAACTTGGTATAGGGTATCGAAACACGGCTAAAAAAAACTGTCAACAGACAGTACAGGAGCACGATGCAGCTCGTGACACCTCGCTCGGTGCCCCGAGACAGACTGGCTTTGACAAAATAGCTAAATTCAAGAACTAATCATTCTGATCATCCGATTGGTCGAGATCCTTATATCCGATAAACTCTTCCATCTCCCTCGAGTCGTCCCTTTAAGCCAAATCGAGACCGTTCTTTAGCGAATCGGTACCGTAACATTTAGAGATCCGCTTCCCCAGGGCATCGGGCGACAGCTGGGCACCACTTTCTTACCTCAGGTCGGGAGATTCCTCCTCTGCCCTTAACCATATCAAAACTCTTATCTTCGCTCTACAGCCCTTTGCCCATCTCCAGCAGGGCGCCGGTATCTCACCCGGGTTTCTGTCGGTCCGTGGAAACGTCTCCGTCGGGTCGTCTCCTCTTTCGAGGAACTCTGTACGTCGAGACTACCTCCCCCTTTTTACGAGAGCATTGGCATAACTAGACGAATGAACCCGAGAGCGTAGCTCCTGAGCAGGGTGATGACTCGAAGGGAACCAGAAAGCGAGAACGTTATCTCTGTATCGGTAGTCGGAGTCCGCTTGTGACCGTGAATCGAAAAATCCCGTCACAAAGCTTGCCCATGTACCAGCGTACAAGTACATCTAGAATAATTGTATGAAGTGTATTGCGCTATGTATTTTATATAATTGTTAAGTAATAAAGCGAAAACCATAATAATTGATAAGGAGAAGACAGATAAGGGTAGGGATAAGTGCAAGAGACTTCTATAAGATTAATTAACTTCCCAGAGACCCTGATGGTGTTTTAATTAAGAAAAATCGACCACGACTGCCACCTCAATTTTTGAAAAATACTTATCTTAATGGTGTTCAACATTGTTCAAAAATTGAGGTGCTACTACTAGGTTTTAACAATAGTTCTGCTACGTAACATCGGTAAAATACCTATTAAGGATACTAGTCGCACCATACGCTTCAGTGCAGTTATGCATAAGGAGCTGGCTTTCAGTGCTGTTTCAAACAGTTCCGGAATAGTTCTCTCTAGTACTCAATGTTGGGACCATAGTTCCGCTTGGAACTATTGTTAAATAATGCTGGAAGCTAGCACCACGTCGTTGCCCTCCTTAACGCAGGCCTAACTATCTGATAACCGGCCCCGTTCTAAGGGTTGCTCTGGTAACCAGCGGTAAGTTGCGGAGAACCTCTGCCGGCCAGGCTACACGTTCGTGATCACGTTCAGCTCGGCTACGACGGGATATGCATTATCCACGGAGGCGATGATCACGAAATCCTACTCCCGGACTGGCCGCTCCGATTTAGCGGCATGTTTTTGGTATCGCCTAAAATCATAGCGCTGTGCATCTCCCTACTCATCTCTGTACATACATCGGCCTGTCCTGACTTATCTTGATGTTGTTCAATATCTAGGAATTGCTAGGAATAATCAAAACACGACTGTGTATATACGCGACTTGACGCGGCCACATGCGATTGTACTTGGATTAGCTTGGGCATATATATACCGTGCAGTGCTTGTGAAGAATTAAAATATTCGAGGATAAACGCTTAATATTATTGATTGAAGAAAAGTAATCCTTCTCATTCAGCAGATATGTCTTCGCTTCAAAAATCCATTTTGAAATCGAAGCTACCACCAACTGGATTGAATTGCGGAGGAGTACCGTCCAGGTTAGCAGTTGTCAAGACTTCTTTTTGTCAATTTTATAAATTTTTATTTTGAGTAAATTCCTGTTAAAGATTATCTTCTTACCTTGGAGATACGTCTAATTTGAAGTGTGTGATTATTATTAAATATACTATTTTTGCGATTCTATGTTTTTTGAATGTAATCAACTTATTATTCTACAAAGTGTTACGTATCACTTTATACGTTTTTAATGGAACATTTAAACCTAGGGCATTGCAGCGCAAACGAGATTATGATCCAATACTATGGTCTCCTTATTTCGATCATTCTGAAGATGTTGAAGTCGGTGAAAATACATTTCATGTTTACTCTGTGGGAACAGAAGGACCGACATTAGTTCTATTACATGGTGGTGGCTACAGTGGTTTAACATGGGCCGAGTTTACAGTAAGAGAAATAATGTGTTTAGTATAATATTGTACTTACAAATAATACAGCATAATTTAATAAATATTTCAGAAATGCATAGTCACAATGGTGGTTTGTAAAGTAATGGCAATAGACTTACGTGGTCATGGAGATTCACACACAACAAACGAAGAGGATTTATCTGCTGATACGCTGGCTTCGTATGTACACAATTACTGTGTAAGCTGTATCAAAGGAAGTAAGATGTTTATACTTTTAAAATGGATGTATTTTCCTTGTTTAGAGATGTTGCTGGTATAATAGAATCTGTCTCGGACGATCAGACTCCAATAATTTTGGTAGGTCATAGTATGGGTGGTGCAGTGGCTGTAAAAGCAGCACCACTTATAACAAATTTGGCAGGTGTAGTAGTCATTGACGTTGTTGAAGGAACTGCAATGGATGCGCTAACGTCTATGCAGAGTTTTTTAAGATCTCGCCCATCAAGTTTCAACTCGATCTCCCAAGCTATAGAGTGGTGGTTTGTACGCAACAATAATATAAAAGCTTTTAAATGAACATTGCAATCAAACAAGTAGCATACCCTACTTAAAAAATCCGATTAAAATGATTTTGAATGAATAGGTTATCGTGTTTATTGTGACACCATTGGTGATTACCTCATGAACAATAAATTTGTAATTGGAATTAACGGGATTTAATTCATTTTCAGTATTAAAAATCAATAAAATTTAGTAAGAAGTTTCCGATGCACAAATCCGATTTCATCAAACTATTTTCAATCGGTTTTAATCGATTTTTTTAAGCAGGTAAATTATTCTTTTATATCATAGATAGTTCTATGATACATCTGTCCCGTAACCGTTAGCATGGATATGTTAAATTTCAGCGTAAGAAGCGGTCAGATACGTAATGCACAGTCGGCCAAAGTATCAGTTCCTGGACAAATAAAAAAGTTTGTAAATTTCATAGGTATTATTAGATATCCAATACACAGTCTGTCGAAGCTCCAAGTTACAAAATTGTACATTCCTGTTGTCTTTCTAGTATAAAGACTGGGAAATTAGCTACACATGACATTGAATCACTTTCAAGTGATCCCAACCATGAGAACGAAGTCGAAGATGGTATCCATCGCGAAGACATCATTCAGGAAGAAGAGACGCCTAACATGCCACCACCTCCACATAGCAACAAATCTGAAAATAAAAATTACGCATGGCGAATAGATTTAGCGAAGACAGAACAACATTGGTCCGGATGGTTTAAGGGTTTATCTGCGGCATTTCTGAACATTCCATCACCAAAAATGCTTCTCTTGGCTGGCGTTGATAGATTAGATCGCGAACTCACCGTCGGACAAATGCAAGGTAATCTCGCGTTTCATCTTCATTGTCAAGATTATTCCTACTACCATTTCAATTTAATTCACCACATTTAATTATATATTTCTAAGGAAAATTTCAAATGCAAGTACTGCCAGCATGCGGACACGCAGTGCACGAAGACGTACCGGATAAAGTGGCGGAAGCTGTTGCGACTTTTATGGTCAGGCATAAGTTTGCGGAACCGGCCTCGGAATTTACACGGTAAGAAATTTCGCATTGAAGCCGAATTGCAATATGCAGTAAATAGATCGAATTAATTTAATGAAGGTATATCTTTCAGGACCTTCCCTGCCTGTTAAGAACGGCGCTAGTATGATATAGGTAATAAGTTAAAACTCACTGAATAACGTTGCGAGAGATGTTCAAAAAATGATAAATATAGCGGAATTAAGATTTTTTTATTTATTAAACAAAACTGTGTGTACGACGATGTATGATACACATATAAATAAAAAAAGCGTATTACGCCGAGATTACCATTTGACAAAATTTTCTGTTGTACAACATTTTCATGAATTGATATAAACATACTACTGTAAATCTGCCCTGAGAGATCAGTTATTGTAATTAATAAAATTCTGCTGAGTACTTAATTATTAGCATTGTCAATTGCCGATGGTGAGGTTTCTCTGTCTCGTCTCTGTTCTCGTGGATATTCAGTGCGATGTTGTGCATATACGTATGTAAATTGTAAACGAAAAGACAGGAAGCTTTTCTGTTGAAATGAAAAGTGAAACGTTGAGGCGCTTGTGAGTTTTACGATTCGCTAAGAGCGAGATGTTGCTTCCTTTCCTAAGAGAGAAAGAGACGCTACCGGTAAAGAGTGATATAAAGCGAATTGAAAGTAGAAGAGGGTTCAAACTGTAAGTCACATCGATGGAAAAGATTACTTTCGTCATTTATTTATGTATGCCAGCTGCTTCACATTACAGTAATCCGCATAGTACGCACATTTCCAAATAATCCTCGTCTCTTTACGTACGTACCTCTATGAACAACAATATGTATATGAACAACATTGGGACAATTCCCAATTACAAGAATCGTCCAGTCGATCTCTCCGTGTTTTGACAATTCGCACGATCTGCGTTATCTCCCTCAGAGTTCATTCTTTTAATATAAAGGGTTATATTAAAAAATGAATGCGGTACGCCGATATTCCTTTTTTGAAAAAGTGCAAATTTATTTTCGATCGTGATCTTTGACAAGGCAGACCTTTGTTCTCAAAAGGATCTCCTTCCTCGTTACCCGCAATTAATATTAACATTTTTTTTTCATTCAAAGCCAACCACCGTTATGATCCTGCTGCTTTTGCAAAGTACGACGGTAAGAAGACAAACAAAGGAATCGAAAGTTCATGGAAATTTCCACTGGACTGAAAATTATGTGAACCAAGAAGCCTGCCGAGACAGTGCTCGTTCCTCCTGAAAGTAGTCCAGGTATAGGACTTTTAAAAACAAATGAGGTTCATGTAAAACGAAAAACTTGGCGAGAAAAAATAATTCTTGTCCTTCGCGGGTAACCGGAAGATCCTTTCTTTGAATGAACACGAAATTCAGTAAATTCGGGTTTCACTGGGTCGTTCGGTTGTACGTAGCTGTCGCAAAGGATTGCCTTTATGTCGATCGAGCTACTAGCGGTGTTGCCAAAAATATCGATGTACCAACGAGGCAACGATTTTCAAGTTTCTAGAAACTTAAAGCATCCACGTGACCCAATGACCGAGAACATCAGAACGAATTCCAATTAGAGTATCTTATTCTAATTGTCCTCCTTGGAAAAATTCGCCATTGTTCCCGAATGGGGATTGGCAACACAGATACACCAGGGACATGTAGGATTTTTTCTTTGGTTTCAAAATCTCTAACTCGATTGCGTGTATCGCATTAGAGAGCCATAATTTCATTATTCTTTCCTTAACGCTGTCTCGTTGCTTCTACTCGTTTGTGTAACCCGAAGAAAAATCCACATTAATCGTATAACTACGTCGCTAAGGGCAAGCATACAAAAGTCCGAGAGGATTACAAAGATTTTGATTACAGGTCACGACAGGTCAGCTTCCTTGTCGGCATATATAAAATTTATTCGTCGAAAAAATCATGAGAATTCCCAAAATCGTAGTCAGCCGTAACGCAGAAAAAGAGATTAAACGCGTACTCCCTTTTGATGCCGTTTACGGATACGATCGAACCCTTTCAAAGTAATGATTGTTCTCTCGGCGTGTCATTGTCTTGGCATGATTCGTTTAACGTTCTTCCGCGTGGAAATTTTTAAAACAATGAAAATATCTGTACGACACGCGTGCGCACGTTTATCAACAAGATAAAAGTAGACAGAGAGAGAGAGAGAGAGAGAGAGAAAAAGTAGATCATTAAAATATGAAAAAAATTAAATAAACAAGAAGAAAAAACAAATATATTAGAAACGAAGGAGGCACGTATCAGAGAGAACAGGATCTCTCTGTATACGGTGATATGTAAAGCTAAAAGCATACAGATTACTTAACGTAAAATAATTATCCTTTTATCAATTTTCTTCTCTTTTACACCCCTTGCCCTCTCTTCCATCCGGCCATATTCCCACGGCTAATCAGTCACAAGCATTTCGTTTCACTCTAATCATCCAATTTAACGTTTACTCTCTAACAAATCTCTTTGTACTAATTGTAAGTTACGTCTATCACACCAACGTAAATTGACTACGTCTCCAACTGAAGGACAGAATTGATAATGAGACAATTGTCGTTTATCAATACTGTCTCTCGATCAGAAAATTAAAGCGTTGCCTTATGAAGTTTTCTAATTAAATACCCTTACGGAGAGCCAGGCAAGAATTCGCGCAAATATGACTAATAAGATGGGAGGTGTTGTACGGTCTAGAAATCCAATGGAAAAACCGAGTGACTCGCCAGTAAATACAGAATTTCACTTGTAAAAGCTTATGGCTCTATCAGCAAACAAAGAAGCAGCGACTTTGGCCTACTAGTTTCCTATTTTTTTTCTTCCTTATCAACAGCCATCACCTTAACAACGGAACTACGCTCGTGGTCCAGATCACATTCGACCAATCTCATTGAGAGACAATGAAATGGTTCAAGAGTACATTTCGCATCTGGTCCGGAACGCTCGCACATGAAATCCTTATGTTACATAATAAGTCGCTGTCGTAATTCCCTAAGTCGTTAGCATTACAATTACATTCACTTAGATTAAAGTTACTTCGTTTAAAAAGCCTCTCTCACATAGTCTCTTTAGTGATCTAATAACGTATGCACCTCATTCTTCTTCACCACGTATAAGATCGGCTAACCCAACTACAGCTGCGCGTATCAGGAGCCATCAGGCAACGTATTGCATATCGACGCCATTTTAAAAACATTGCACCGATTCGTTTTTTCTCCACAGCAATTTCATATAACATAGGTACGTATAGTTCCGTATCGCTTCTCATTGGCTGGGAACATTTCAAATTTTCCCGCCACTCCCGAGAACTCACGACACGACCTTCCGCCTTCGATTACCAACCGTCCATTTCACCCTTTACAACTAGATTTACATTATATTGCAATTGACATCCGTTTATTTATATAATTTGCGGCGACGTCGCGACGTGACTCGTCCCGCGTAACCTCGCGTCGTAATTCTCCATTGGTCGCGACGCTTTTCGAGTGACGTCGTACTTAGGTATTACAAACGCGCGTGTTCGCATAGAACTTTTAACCTGGCGCGATTATCTTTTTTCGCTTCTTTTTTTCTTTGTCTTTTTCGACGCAGGCGTCGTCTCGCCTCAAACGAACCTATCATCGATCGAATATACGAACTGCCGAAAAGTTAGCGAAACGCAGCATCAAAAAGATTCTAGAACAGCGTAGGCACTTTCAGGAAATGGGTGAGAGAGTCCTGTGTGTATGTGTATTATTAATGTGTGTATTGTGTGTATACATATGTGAAAAAGGAAATGGACCGTACGTGGAGGACGTGCAGAACTTGGAGGCGTCTTCTTGTATCAGTCCAATTTAAACGACAATCGTCCTGCGTGGTAGAGTAGTATTTTTTTTACTTTTTTCTTTCATTTATTTTTTTTTTGATTTATCAAAACAAAGAGATAAGGAGGATCCTTTGCCAATTTAACTGGGGATTCCCCTGCCGTGAAGCGTCTTGTTAATGATCGTTTCGCCTTTTTGTTTTTAATATTACAGCATTAAAATGTACAAACGGTATGATTCGGTACGAATGATTGACGCGTATTATGTATGATATATTATAGTAAATATGTTGAAGGATCTACGATGACGAATAACACCTAATCTTGATCCTTCCTTGAGAAATCCTTTAAACGGTATAAGAATATCTTTAGTACGGAATGTTATTGAGATAGTCTTGCATTTATTTGGCGAGATATGCGAAAGACATCAGAGAGAGAGAGAGAAAGCAGAGAGTTAGTGAGTGAGTGAGTGAGTGAGTGAGAGAGAAAGAGAGAGCCATATTTGATCTGTTAAAACAAAAATGAAAATTCGAAGAACGAGAGAATAAATGTCTCGACGCTATTTTGAAAAAGTGTACGTGGCTACGTACATCTGGACAATAGTGACGTCATCGATTGCATATTCAAGATCCTTGAAAAATCAAGGACATTCTCGCGAGTCTTAAAATAATCACTTAATCGATTAAACACTATGCGAATTGTTCCGTAGACTTTTCGCAATTGCGCAATATTCTGTTTTCTCTTTTCCATCTTTATTTCCATCGTTATTACGAGCTACAAGTGGCGCGTTGGTAAGCGCTACGTGGATTTCTCCATGATTAAAGGGAACTAGCGAGGCAAAGTGAAGTAAGTGGATTTGTATAAAAAAAAAAATAAGAGTATAAAGTAAAAGAGGAAAGAAAGCAAATAAATCCACATGGACGTCTAAGTCACGAATGCCCTCCTCGTCCGTTAGCGCGTTAAACATTTTATCCTCGTAAAACGATTATTCGATTTTATTTTTAAAATTTCGTACTTTGCCCCGTCGTGTTTTCTCCAGTTTCATTTCATCCATATTTTTGTATCCTTTCTTTTTCTCATTCCTTTGCTTCGTCCCCCCCCCCCACCCCCCACCCCCCTTAACACGTCCCTTACGTTCTACCGAAGAATTGCTTTTCGTTGACCGTTTAAAATTACCTAACATTGCTATAATTCTATTCTCTAGTTAATATATTACATATCATCTGTCTTGTCTTCATGTTAAAATATTTTACCTTTTATATAATTTTTTTTTCTTTTATTCTGCTGTTTTTCTTTGTTTGTTTTATATCTGCCTCCTCGTCCGCTTCATTGTTCATTGTATCATAACGTACTTGCGTGTTACGTGAACTCTGGCGAAAGTCTCTGACCGAGAGAAAACAATTTTCTTAGTATGTACTGTGGATAGGCCATCCAGTATCACCAGGTCACATTTAATATCTCTCGTTCGCTCTACCACTTTGCCATCCACTTGATCTTTCTTTTTGCAAAATGGACCCTATACAGTTGTCGATAACTTCAAGGAGCTACGAGTCAGTTCCCTCCAGCCAGGCTCGGCATAAAAAGTACAAAAATTAAATCTACCTTCTGGATTATGCAAAAGCAATGCAAAAATAAATAGCCATTCCGTGAGAGTACAGGGCAATTCGTCGCACGCAGAGGACTTTGGGAAGACCGTCGGTGAGTTCTACAGTAAAAAAAAAAGAAAAGAAAATTTTTAAATTATCACCGTTAAAACTACAAACTAACTAGATCCTTCCGACTAGCAGCTGGATCGTTAATGCAAGAAGAATAAGGACGGGAATGACAAAAGAGAGATAAAATTATATAATGAATTTCCATACCGACTCCAGGGAAGCACCTAGTGCTCCGAATTCAGATAAAAAGAAAAAGACCCTGCGGCATCTCTCGTACGCACTGTTTCCCGTGAAACTTCAATCTCACTCGTGCCATCGACGAATCGGTAAGTCAATGAGTGAGTTGGCGAATGAATAACAAAGAGAGAGAGAGAGAGAGAGAGATTGGACTAAGTATAATAAAAAAAAAATAAATAATATTACGGATCTAGTGCAAAAGAGTTATTTTCACGAACGCTCTTGGACTTGGCACTGGCATTGAAAGCTACGTGATTAAGGATAATCTCGGCGTTAGCCCTCGTCATCAAAATAGGCCAAGTTTCGTTCTAAGAAACTCCTTGATGGGAACGTAGTATTGGTTCCTTAAGGCCACCATTTCCGGTGTCTTGCGCAGACTGTTGAAGAGCGTGGTGTCCGTCTCGAATACGAGGACGATCACGATGAAGAGAACGGTTATCGTCAGCATGAAGGCCGGAATGAAGAGCTTGACGATCCTGAGACTCTTCAGGGCCATCCGGCCGTCCGTTCTGTGCTGCGCTTGAAGACAGAGCTTCGAGTTCTGGAGCTTCTGCATCTTCGGCACTGGCGTCACCGAACGACTGTGCGTCTTCCCGGTGACGTCGAGGAGTTGACTCTCCGAGGAGGAATGATCGAACGAGTCCCGAAAGTAATAGTCATTGAGATCGCTCTCGTTCTGCCCCACTGCAACAGAAATAAAACTGGACATTTATCCGAGTCGATTTCATCGGCAGCCAAGAATAACAGCGGTTCACCCTGGATATTGACCAGACATTCGAGCACAGAACGACATTTCCTCTTTACGGATGCTTACACGCATGCTTCAATTTATGCAAAAGAAAAAAAGGTGCACCATTCTCGAGGATATGTGTACATACTACGCATGTGTAGATGAAGAGGTGAAAGAGTGAACCGATCGGTATTACAGTGAGAGACAAAAGGTAAAAATGTTACGTGTAGAGAATATAAAACAAACGTGAGGTAAGAGAATAACGTTATCGTGTAAAGAAGGAGACATGTAGAGACAGGGAGGAGGAAGGAAGAAACAGAGAAAGAGAGAGAAAGAAAGTGGAAAGCGTGTGTTGTCAAATCGATAAGAGGCAGTTGAGACGTGAATAATGATGGGCGAGCCGATCACGGCGGATGACTTACCTGAGGATGCAGCGAGACGTTTCTTTAGGGAGACTAGTCCGTTTCTATGGTTGCTCAAGTTGCTCGGCTTGTCGCCTGTTAACGATTCGGCCGATTCTAGAGGCTCTAGGAGCTCTACCGATTTTATCGGCTGGACCGGGTCAAGGTTTGTCTTTAACGTCGTTGAGAAAACATCGCTCGCGTTCACGGTCTCCTTCGCCGACTGACAGTGAGTCGCACGAGCTCGTAAAGTCTCACTCGACGGCGGCGACGACGGCGGCGGCAGCGGCGACGACGTCGTTGCTCTTACCTGGCCGTCATTCGTGTTCGCGTTCGTATGTGAATTGGCACTCGCGATCGCGGATGCTGCGGACGTCGCGGACGCAGTGCCGATTCTCACGACGGAACTGATGGAACGATCGGGCCTTACTGTCCGGTCCTCCTGGGCTCTGGGGAGGAGAGAGCCGTTAGCAGCCGTTAGCAAGGCTCTCTTGGCTGGCGCCTTGGAGGTCTTTATGATGAGAGCTGTGGACCTCACGACTTTTGGACTTTTCTCAAACGAATCGATCTTTTGCCTTACGACGTTACTGACATTCTGACCGGTCAACTCCTCCGATCCTATCACTATTCTCTGACTGTACAACGCTTGCGGTCGGATCAACGTGCTCTTTGGGAATTTCTGTTTTTTCGTCTGACCGATTGCGGAGGTGGTGTAGGTGGCACTCGCATGCGAATCATTTTCGTTTACGGCTAAAGAACAGAAAGAAAGGAAAAACAAATGATAGTCTAAAAAGCCAAAGAAGCACGATTCGATATTACGGTGTTCTTCACACTGCACCCCATAACGTCGATGCTGTACAAATTCCTGACGGTAATGACCGTCCTTGAAAGATCCCTCTGATAGACAGATTCCTCCCTTCCCTCCCCCAGGAGAATCAACCCCAGTTTCTATCAACAGGCACAAAGTGCACTCGGTTGGATCTCATAAGAGCAAGGACTCCCTGTAACGATCGGCTATAGAGACAGCCGGAAATTGACGAGCACCTCTGAGCACCCCCTTGCCGAGTACTCTTTGTGCCCGATGGGATATCAAAGAGGAAAAGTCATGCAACCCCATAACTCTCGAACATCTTGAAAATCATTCTAGGCATGCAATGACGCTCGCGTGTCGCTCCAGATAAGCGTCGGCCTGGCGTAACGGTCTCCGTCATCCGTCGTACCGGAAGTCAGCTTTGTCAGCATTGCCAGCTTTTCCTTTTCCTTTTCTTTAAATATCAAGTTCATCCTCGACACTCGACTAACCGTTATTCCGTCGAGCGTGAATCTCCTGATCCTCCGAGACTGTTTCCAACAGTGGTAAAGTGTTGTCCGGGCAATAGGGTGAACTCAGGGGAACGCCACTTCCGCCATCAGACATTCCGGCACCATCCAATCCTGCGCTGTGACAGCTCCGCGGCAAACTCGAGTATCCTGCGAAACGTTAAATGTCGTCTTATCACTCTGGACCGATCGATCAATCTCCAAACTGTGAAGATCGACAGGAGGACATCCAATCAAAGAGAATCTTTGTTAAGGAGAGGAGGACCGAAGGGGTCAATGAAAAAGAGATACTAACGGATTTCGACCAGGTCCTGGCTCGGTGTACTCGGTGTGGCTGGTACGCTGCTGGCCTTCCTTCTGAGTCCCGTACTTTGGCAGCGCTGTATAGGTGGCTCGTCCTTGCGCAAAGGACCCGTTTCTTCAAGGACTTCCTTTTCCGTCCTTCCGGTGTACTTAAATTTCGTTCCCCAGGAGAAGATGGAGCCTCCGCTGACGACCGGTGCATCCGACGCTCTGGGCAAGCTGAATGGCAATTGAACACGTTTTCCGGTTAGACTGGATAATTCTGAGATGACTTCCTCACGATCGTCGATCATGCAGTCGGTGCAGTTCGCGTGGATCGCGATCGATGGTTGCGCCTTAAGGTTTAGCAGGACTGCTGCAGGCTAGAAGGAATGCGCACGGAATCGATTCTCCGCTGCGCGAGGAATATAACGCTTAGGTGGGAACGAAAACCACAGGGGAAAAAGAGATCCATGTGAAAAAGTCTTCACGCTAGAAAGCTCTGCGGACGCTTCGCGTCGCGGCGCCGTATCAGCACTCCTGTGTATTTATAACGGTCATAAATTCATCGAGGCTACTTCCGGGATCGTGTTCTTACGTCATGCGACCTTACCCTTCCGGGCCCTCCCCCCCCCCATCGCCCTCGACCAAGGAAGCACTTGGGAAGCACCGTCGCGACGTCTTTTCAAGCATAACGCGGTCGTCGGGGGGGGGCACGTATTAATCGACTGGTTTGGCAGTGCTACCAACTGAAAGAATCCCCTTCGTCGATTGGCAATTCTGCCGAGCTGGATAATTGAATTTTCATAAGTGACGTCAGACACCGCGTGACTTGAACTATCTTCGAGAACGAAGACGCTAACGTGGACAGATTGATGGCGAAGCAGGATGAATGAAAATAAGAATGTAAATCTAAATGTATCCAGCATCCCCGATGCATCGTCAGTTCGTAGCGATTTCTGTCGCTTGACGGGAAGAGCCAGTCACTAGGGCGACGTGATGGGAATCGCAGGATGCCAAGCGCGAGGAAGATTTCAATTTCAAAGTACTCAACAAGTACGAGGCGTCCGTGCAGCACGGCGTCGGTAGGTGGGTGGGTGGGTGGGTGGGTGAATACGCCACTGCATATGCACTCGAAAAGAGGGAAGAGACTGAGGACTACTGTGACGAGTCCGGAGCGCGAGTGTCCCAGTGTCGACTTTCCATTGTTTGGATGACAGCCAAACCACTGACAGAGACAAAAGCGAGCTACCCTAATACAACAGGTCATTTCCACCGGAAACAGGGAAAAGCTTGTAACGGGAGTTTCTGTCATCTAGAATTCCTGATTTCATAATCGAGATAACGGCGACCTGTTTAGAGCGGCGACCAGTTCACGTTGAGGACTTCGTTTCCGGTTAGGACGTACTGCCGGGTAACAAAGTTTGTAGTGAAACTTCTTCTTCTTCTTCAGCGTCTTGCAGGCTAATTAACACGGCTCTTCGGAACATGACTGACAGTTTCTCTTGCCCTCTGTTTCTTCATTTTTCATCTTGCGAATACAATCGTGACGTAACATCGCAATAAGACCAGACGTAACGATGTCGCCGATTCCAAAGTCTAAAACGATCTGCTTCTAAATATTAACGAGTCACGATGCTATCTAGAGTCTCTTGTATTTACTATACCATCTAATCGCTACTGCAGCTCGTCTACTTATTTCTAATACCGTGGCACTAGGCACTAAGCAGCAGAGACTATAGGCATTAGGCGTTAGGCAGTATCGAGGACATGACGATGACATTACGATCGCTTAACGAGGACACTGATATTGCTTTGTGAGTTAGACTTGGTGATAGAAATATAATTCTGTACTCACGTGAAGAAGAGCATTTGCTCGATGGCGCATCTCCAAACGTGACGGCAGTTCGATCCCGTGGGACATTTAAATCCAACGGTGTGTTTTTTCTGAAAATCCGGGACAACGAGGCACACATGGAATGATCTACATAAGCGACTGTATATTTATACATATATCTACACGATTAGTAAATCATCTAAACTATTAAGACTTCATCTAAAACAATGATTTATGGAATTTTCCGTTTTTATATACCAGTGCCACGTCTGATCCTTTTCTCTAAACTAGCTAATTGCCTCGGTACAGTGTAGGAGCTTCTTTGGCATCTAGCAAATTTTTAGCAGCACGAAATTTTCTATGAAACTTACAGAAGTCAATTCCTTCCGACTCGCTCTTTCTCTTTGTATATCGTAAGGAAGAGCGACACGTTTCTCGAATATTCACTAAATAAATATTCCTAATTAACTGACGAAGGTTTTATGTTTTTCTTTTCGCCAACGAAAGAGCCAGAGCACAGCTAGGCCGGCTAGACCAGCTAGACAGTTCGATACTATTGACGCTAGAGTTCTGGCCGCACTAGAGCATAACAAAACGACTCACCTTCGTCCTCAGGTCCTGGATAATGCGCAGTGGAAAATAATTGGATTACTCGACTCGTGTTCTATGTATAGCGTGAGCAGCAGCTCGTACACGTAATACATAAGTTGTGCAGCCCCTTTCGCTATCTTTTCACGAACTGGGAGAATGTGCTTGAATCAGTCGACTGGTATTCGTGCTTACGTTAGAAACCGAACCGAGGGACTTCAGCTTTTGCATAACTTGAAGACTAACAATCTTCCTCGGTTATATGTGTGCTCGTGTAACGTGCAGCATCTGCGTATAGAGAATTTCGAGTTGCGAAACGCTTGGTAAATCGAGTGAGGTTTACAAAGACTTGAACAGTGTCGAATTGATGACCACGTGGCTAATGGAAAAATAAACGAAAAAGGCTTTGGTATCTGCAAGACCTCAAGACTCTTCACATAATTATTATTTTTTCTATACGCAAACAAGAAATGGCATGGCTTCCCAATGGCTGTGGGTTCGTCGTTGATGGTGAATATTTTATTGTTTACTATTAATGTATATTGACTTTTTACTCATTTATACCATTCGAAGGATATACTCTGACGTTCATAACTCTCAATGGATATTCAATTTGTAATAGCACGTGTCCTTGCGAGTAACGTCACGAGGGACGCACCGGACACACTTTGGTATTTATAATTCTATAAGTCGCTTGAGAGTCCAGTGCGATCAATTTATTGATTTAAATTTTTTAAAAGTGTGTTTACCATATGATGGTAGAATTGTAGGGTAACTGATTCTGTACCGGGGAGAGGAAAAAAGTGAAGCTGCCATTTAAAGATTTTGATTGGACGTTTCAACTAAGTCACGCACTTCCCAATTCGATGACCCAACTCGAATCTTTCTAATGTCAATATTCTGTGACTTACAAGCATCGCGCGTCTACCTGAAACTCACCTCGTTGATGGTCAAGTGCACAATGAACATCTTGCCCTCGTAGTTGATCTTCTGGACTTCCGGCCAGCGGAAGTGATGCGTCTTCCTCGAGCCTTGAAACGTCAAAATTCCACAGTGGTTGATCCCCAGATAGAGTTGAGTACCCTTATGGTCCTGAAAGAGAAACGATCGGCTAGAATTAAATGGAAAATTCGCCAGGTGGCGTTTGGGACTTTTGTCCTACTCTACCTGATGAGAACTCAAAGCCGATATGAAGGAAAAACCGTCGTAGAAATTTGTTGCGTAGCGACAGAGATGGAGGAGGAAAGAAAGCGACAAATTTAATTTGTGACTGAACAGACCGCATATCGTGATACTCGAAATCGATAAAACGAGCAGAGCCTGACGCCACGGCCGGAAGCTCTGTTAAATAAAATTTCTGATACAAAACTGAAGCTTATAAGGAGACGACGATTGCCGGAAAATCCAATGTGCCTCCGATTGGAGCCAATCGATAAGAAGCAAGAAAATTGTGTCGTCGACTAGCGGTACTCTAATTGGTAAAAGGATAATTCACGTGGAACAAGATATTGGCTGGAATAATAAGAAAGAAAATGCGAATGCAAAGTGAGTTCGGGCGTAACGAAACCACTAAGTAGCAGCGTAATTGTCGAGTAATGGCTACGGAATACATAGCTGCGAGATAAGTGCCTCCCCCAGTGGTCCTGCCAGAGAAAAGTATATACCTATGTACGGAGAAGGGTGTGAACCGGCAAGAGGAGAGAAAAGCCGAGGAATTCTTAACGGAAATACAGGCAAAGTACGCGCGACTAAAAAGACTGTAGGAACTGGAAACGAACCATGAAACACTCGTATCTCGAGCACCTTAGATTCCGGCGAAGGGCAGGAAAAGTGTTGCGATGAAAACTGGAGCACGGTCTCCGTTTCTTCTCTTTCCCGCAGGCAGGTGGAGCCACTGCAGACGCAAGTGCTGCGAACGTCAGAGCCGTCGGGACGGCAGTTGGCCGAATCATCGAGTCAGTAACGTTCAAGATAGAAAAGAAAAGATGTGCACGGTGTCTGGCGGAGCCCAAGAGAATTTCAATCGGGGAAAAATACAAAGATCTGCTTGACCGTCTGCCGTAACGTTAGCGGATGATTCCAGCAGCCGAAGCCATAAAATAGTAATGGCAGTTAGAGAACGAGAAAGCGAACTCCTCAAGGGCTGTGTTCAAACAGGAAGATACGTTGCTGCAACAAGTCTGAATAACGACTTTGGAAAGTCTTTTCGTTTATCAGCGGTAGAAGCGAGTGAGCTGACTAGGATTTTTAAAGAATTGCACAATATTATTTTAATCCATTACCAAACGGCTATCGGACCTTTCCAAAAGGATCGATTTACATTGACTGGCTGTGTTGATGCGAACCAATCTTTCAGGCGCAACCCTAAAGCGGCGTTACGTCACGTCCCTTTAATCGGAATAATGTCCTGAGTAGCGTGCAGGTTAAAAAAAATAAATAAAAAAAGCTACGAAAAAAAGAACGGACAAGATTGAAGAAGAATTAGGATTCGATCGATCCCGAATTGCGTGGGCGCAGAATCAGCTGTGAGCCGACTGACGTATCGTTGAAATTAGCTCAATAAATCAGCTTTTATTGAGCTTCCTCCGCACGTTTAAGAAACGATAATAAAAAAATAACAGAAAGACCAGGAGAAGTAACTGCTCGAGAGAACTCGTTCGATTCTTCAAGTTACTTTGATCGGTCAAGATGATCCCATCTGGATGCTGCGTACAGCCATTTTGATGGACGCGCAAGAAGTAGAAGAAACTCGAAATCGCGAAGTGCACATTGTTATCGTGTTGGGGGGGGATATTGTCTCAGCAAGGATCAAAGGGACACCGATGCCGTGCTTAAGGTGAGTTCATCCGGTCATTCGAGTGTCCCCGTGAGCTGCAGGT
Organism: Trachelus tabidus; assembly: GCA_030142655.1. Lineage (NCBI taxonomy): Eukaryota > Metazoa > Arthropoda > Insecta > Hymenoptera > Cephidae > Trachelus > Trachelus tabidus. The sequence continues at coordinate 363,314 of JARQTI010000563.1, read as the reverse complement.
GACAGTTGGAATATCCCAAAGGGTCGGAAAAGTACAAGGGTTCCTGGGCTATGTGGGAGGATCAGGATACGCGGCAGGGAATCCTGCGTGTTTGTGGAAAGGAAATCGATCCTACGGGGGGGTTGGTACGACCCCCCGTGGAGTATCTTAGAATGATGAGAGAGGGGGCGGGGGCGGCGTTGGCTATATGGCGCGTACACTAGCTACGACAGATACAGCAGCGTGTTCTACGTTTACACGAGGGTCCTTCGAGAGGATACGTAACGTAAATGCAAGATGGAGGACACCGTGAAACTTTTCAAATTAGAGTAGAGGGACAAATCGCTGGATAAGTCCAAGGTGATTTCGAATCTAGCTAAACTTTCAGTTACCGAATTAAAGAATAATGTAGTTTGTTAAAGAAAAAGCTGTTACGTAAGAAATCTTTTCTTGTCTCGTCACGGTGATAGGTGGGATAGTTGACTATCTAATTTTATCGTTACGAGATATACGTGGAAGGGGTGTGTTGACGGGATAGGAATTTAACGGAAATAAGCAAAGGGCGCCATTAACGTCACGCGACCGGAAACGAGCGGAATCACGGCATGTTCTCGCCTTACCTCGTGGCCAATTTCAACGTCGCGGACTCCCCGAACACGTATTCTGCAGATACGAATTTCAGGAAGGACCGGCGACCGTCTTTCTCAGATTTAATGAAAATGGCGACCGTCAGCGAAACTCGGACTTTGAAACCTCAGCACGGCACGCTCTAGAGAACTCTGAGACGTTCCATAAGCTACTCTCTCTCTCTCTCTCTCTACGCCGCCACCTTCCTTACTCGTTTGCTTAACAAGCGACTCTGTTGCTGCTCTGCTGAACTGCTGCGCCACGCGAAGCTAAAACGAATCTGCTCTAAGGTCGCTAGGAGACGGCATTAATTTACAACTGCAGCAGGCAAAATGCCGAATTCATAATTAGCATTAAGCCCGTTACAAGCTGCTAAATTTATTAGCAGACGCGTGTAAACAATCGGCGTTGTTTGAGTTACTCGAGGGAGTATACCTATATATAAGGCTACATCGACGAGATAGAGGGAGAAAGAGAGAGAGGATAGATATTACCTTGACAGGATGCGGATCCACGGCATAGGTGTCCAGTTGTGAGGCTAGCCTAAGGAAGTGCGTCTCTGCCTGTTCCGGTGTGAATCCTTTAAGCTGCGTTTGGTGCAATTCCATAGCCTTCTCTTCGATGCTCTCAGTTTGTTTGAGCAGCAATTTGTGCTCGGAGATGTAATTGGCTTGGTGGACCTCCGGGTCGTAGTCCCCAAGTTCACCTGACAAAATTTCTTCCTCTTTACCGTCGGCCACAGGGACATTTTGTAAACATAGAAATACATTACAATTCTTCGCGGATAACTCGAGCTCGATAGACTGTTAAAGGGAACAGGCAGCTGCCATTCATGAATGAAAGTATTTAAAGATCGATAGGTAAAATCGATACCAGACAACGCGAATACATAATATTCGATAAAACTGTCGAGGTAAGCAAAGAATAATAAAACCTAAGGATATAAGAGTAAAGCTACTCACTCTGAACGATACAAGCTGCCAGGAGGGCCGCCTCGCCCGGACTGCAGTAGAGACGCCCGTGAAGAAGATCTCTTTTCAATTGTTGGTAAACCTGATACCTCGTGATCTCCTCTTTCACTCGAAAAGGGTCCGGCGGATAGAATTTCACGCGGAAGCTGAACAGAATCGGCTCCATGTCTGCAAGAGTCACGCGTAGCTGAATTATCCCGTGAGAAAACAATGACAAGGATCAACAAGGACACATCGCGAAGAGACTAATTAAACTTCTACGGACAAACGGGACAGAATTTTATCGGGACAGAAGCGAATCGAGTCACGCGGGAAATTTGAATTGGTATGGTTAGGAGGTTAGGTTAGGCTCGAGTCTACGGATCTACATTTATAATTGCGCCTAGCATAAGCAATGAATGCCAGGTCGAGCGAACGTGAAAGTTTCATGTGACATCGACCCGTGTCGTTCGGTATACATCGCGAGAAAAGCCTCGGTCGATCGAATCCACGGTCACAGTTGTTGAGAAAGATTTTTTTTTTTCCACGCGACAGAAAAACAGACTTGCGATACGAGTACCTGTCACTTAGATTTTATTCATGTACATTAAAATGCCATATGACTCAGATTCTCACATGTGTATCACATTTGTCAGCACGTGGACTAACCGCTCCTTAGCACACAATGCTATAGGAAATATATACAGATGTACAGACATAAAAGATATATAGAGCCAGTACTGACCTTTGACTTGCTTTATTGCCGTTTTCGCCAGGTCCAGCCAGTGCTGCAACATACAAATCACAAATTGGTCTTACAACCCATAACCTCACCTGGAAGGCCTGCCTGCATTTTCCCCTAGTAACCTCTGCTGCGAGCCTCTACAGCGCGGTTCACAAGGCACGGTCGATTCTCCATTCTCACGTTACGGGAGAAATGCATTTTGTGCACGGATGAATCGACATTACTTTCAAAGGGTATCGTTCGCCCCTAAACATTATGCTGCCCTGTGGGACACAGCGCACAGGTCCCAAAGGGAGTGAAGTTACGTCTGGGGTCGTGATCCTTGAAACTGCCTGTACATCAGAGTTCGCTCGTGACGAGAGAAAAATGTCTAGTTAGACTTTGAAATGCTCTGTCATATTGAGAACTCTTGGAATGGCGGTCAACTATCATTCCCTAGCGCGAAAAATCCTCTCTCGTTATCAACGTTCTCTGAGCACTCTCTCTGTGTCCAGCGAGGTCCATCCGGGCCGGAGGCTGAGTTGGTCAGAGTACGGGCTCTGAAAGATGCCACCATTAATGTTTCAAGATTTCTCGAAAGACATCGCCGGCGCAGTCCGAGTCGGTTTTATTGATTTCCTTAGGGGTCAGATACGGTCCGAGGGACGGACCTTGGTAAACTTTGAATTTCAAGGGGGTTGTGGCCCACCCCCTAATTAACTAGGTGGTTCGCCGTCATAGCAGAATTTCCATACGAAGCAGCCAGCAAGGCGACGTTCGATTAGATCTTTAACCAGGAAACATCCCTTAGGAACAAGCAGGAAGTTATTATCGATTTTGGACGTCAAAACTTTGATGATCTTCAATTTCGGACACGACTTTAATCAACTTTGAGTATTTCTGATTTATAGACGCCGTGTCAAATTTGGATAACTCCCGGTACTCTGTTCGATCGACATCCGCAAATTTTTGCCCCATTTACCTGGCGGTAATTGAAAATTAATTTATTCAAATATTAATCGCATATCGTTATCATACCGCATGACGTCATTCGTAGCAAATGACAAATGTCAGAGAGTGCAGGATTTTTCAAATGGACGCCGATAGGAACACGTGTTTAACTGCTGTTCTCAATAAATGCCAATGATGGTGCAACTAACGCGTTCGCAGGCGTCGCCATTCGACTGGGGTCAAGGTAGACGAGCATAATAAGGCAAGGTTTTTTCTTGTTTCTTCTTTTTTTCTTTTTTTTCTCTCTTTCTTGCACCTCAATTACGTCTCTAGCATCGTTATTTCACAAGTCGAAACTCTAACACGTATATCTTGGTCCTCTAGCTTATCAGCTTTCTTGATTTGGATATCACTGATATTCTAGCATGGCGAACTACTGATTTTTCTTAGCTTATCCAAGATCAAGTACCGATTTCAAGGAGTTTTTTTTGCCGATTTATGTCTATGTGAGAATCTTCAGGGAGAACTGCTCTACAGATATTATTCATTGGATTGCTTAATTGTATGGACGATTTTCTCTCGGACTCCCACAGAATTTCTGTTTGTTTGACATCTGCCAATATCTGTCACGTCGCTAGTAACTCTAGCTGTCAAAAATATCATATCATAAATAAGCATCGTGAAAAACCGACAACAAATCATTCGACTCTTTCCGACACGTTTGGAAGCATCACTTTTTTGTGAAAGATAGGATTGATTTGCTGGGCATATGGACATTTTTTTTTTCAAAAATTCGTAAAAACATTTTTGTCCGAATGTTTGCGAAATATACCAGAGTAGTCGATGCGCGAATTTCGCGTTTTAATACATCTACGAACATAGTTATGTAAACGGGCGACCGAGTATTTATTTTTCGTGAAAGCCTGCAAAATTGGGAGGTTCGATAGGAACTCAATTTAAAAGAGATTACGCGAAGTACTGTGACCCCTTCAAATGCCGATTGATAAGCCTGCTGGTCTCGGGTAACGTCAAATTGATAGTAGCAAATTCCGCTCGAGCGATTCTCCATGGAATTTTACGTAAAGCTAAAGGACGAAATTGCTGGAACATTATTTGGTGTAAATAACGATACGAATATAATGGTCCACATTAAAAGTATTCAGAGTGGGAAGGAATCACGTAACCGGTGGTCCGATCGCTTCGTTATTTCTATCCGTGATTCATGACGAAGTCGTTCTACTTGTTCCAGCCGTTAGCGTAATACTTGAAGTCTATTTATAGCTCGCTATCTGGTTCCGATATAAAAGTAAATCTGGGAATCGCTGCTAGGTGCTTTCTTGCTTTCCTGTTTCCTTGAGGAGGTCAGGAAAAACGATACAGAAAACACGTGTTTGCCGGTGACTCTTATTAATAAAAGTCCGACGACTAAGTATACATATAGAGTATAGTGGGCCAGTGCAAAGTTCCACAGATAAAAGTTACATTGGATAGACAAAGGTAAAAGATTTTTCAAAGTGACTAATTACAATGACAAATTACGACTCACCCGCTGCCTGCAATGATCCACGTAGCGAAGTCCGAAATAGTCCGTTTCCACAATGTTAAGTTGCTTGCAGACATATTCGAGTATGTATCTTCCTTTGTGCTGGGGCTGAGAGAGAAGAAGTACAGATAAATACATTGGACGAATAAAGTTTATCGCTTTCAGCTTCCGAACGTAAAGTGACATTTATCGCGGACGATAAGTGCAAAGCGGAAGTGGGAAAAGGAGCAGCTGCGGCCATTTCGATGACTCGGTTTAGCATGGGAGACAAGGCTGGAAACTGGAGGAAGGCAAAGTTGAATGAGTCTAGAAAGTAGAGACTGAGACATTGAGATTTTTTTTTTTCCTTTTCCCCGTCCGAGGAACGTGCGGTATCTCGGAAGTTTGACTTTACCAGGATCCCCCGAGTGAAACATCCTTATTAAGTGTATTTCCTTAACAGTGGAAAATTCCTTCGCATAGGATACCAGAAATACCTATGTATTTATATACATAGGTAAAGCCAGTGACTGGGATTTACCTGATAACACCAGGAAAATGCAATCGCGTCGAAATTTGGTCGAGAAACTCGAGCGAGGACTGTTACCTATTTTATACATATTTTCAGAAAACTCTTCAACGTCATCCCACCTGACGAAGAAAATAAAATATTATCTTCCATGACAAGCCGAAGACCCGAAAAAGGATAAGCACTTGAAATTACTAAAGAAAATGATGGAAGTCAGTACGATGCAAGAGGAATGATAAAAAAAATTGAATAATTCATGGGAAACCAGAGTGGTATGTGCAAGCGAGAAATTGGCTGCGTTCCAAAAATCAATCAAAAGATGCCTAACGATATTCCAAGACACAGGCTGTTCGGAGAGTCAAGCAGGATTTAAAATCCTTGAAGATAATATCAGTAAATTTGGAATACCATTGAAATTGGAAGGCACGGTAATCGATACAAGTTCGATTAAAGCGAATCCTGCAAATTCCCATAGTACAATGCATAAGCACGAGTACTGCTCGTAGCAATGGAAGAACCTTGACCGCACTTAAGAATACAGCTGATCTATATGTTTAGCATTCGAACTATATCTATAGCTGTGGAGGTATAGAATAGTTGTCGTCGCGAATACCTAACCTAAAATAACTCCAATCGTCGGGCCGTTTAGGATTACAGGAAAAGTGCAAGTGTTGAATTAACTCCTGGCCAATGTCCTCCTTTGATCCTTGCAAAGGTATCCTGGTACTATCTGTCTCCAGGAAAAACTATGTAATGGACGGTACATCGACCTTCTAGTGAATCGATACTGTTTTTATCAGATCCCCCCACCGCTTCGTCTCCCTTCTCTCTCTCTCCCCCATATGACCTCACTCTCTTTTATCTTTCTCCTGGACTTCTTCCTTCCCACGCGTCCTCGAAAAGGCCTCACGTGTCTTTGCTTTAGTTCTCCAGGACGGCGCTTAACTTTCCGCGGCTCTTGGCTCTATCGATTGCTCAACATTTCTGGCCCCTCGGTATGCCTTTTAAATATTGCAGAAACACGTATAATTTCGCGAATGAGGCGAGGCTGCTGCGACACGCCCGATCCCAGAGCTCCGCGTCGCACGCCTATCGGGGAAAAAAGCGCCGAAGCTTCGATCAGGATAACATTGGGAATACAAAGAAGTTGGGCAGCTTTGAAATATTCCTATTGAAGTTAGTATAATCGTGTATAGTATAATACAGAAACTTTATTTCGTCACGTATGTACACTGCTATTCCCATGTGTCATTGAGCTCTGAGAATATTGGCAATTGCAGCGTGTGTGGGGCATATGTGTGTAACCTTAAAATAATTCAAAGCTCTACTTCGTTCCGTTTTCTTTCTTCAGGCATGTCCTCTGGCGGGCTCCAGCCTCCGAAGGATCCCGGAGCAGGACCACCAAGTACCAAAAGTACCAAAAGTAGCAAGTACATAGAAAGAGAGAATTACTGGTCCGGTGATGGATCGGCAGGACTCGAGAGGACTCTTCCAGGATGCCAAGAGGAATGTTGGCAAGACTGCAAAAAGTATCACCACAACAGAGGCCGAGGCCAAGCGGAACTGGTAACCTCCTTAAAAAGTGCGAATAATAATAACAGTCAAGGGAGAGGATTTCATTGAGACTGTAAATAGCCAAGGGATGAGCGTCCATTTGGATGGAATGTTTTGTTGGTTTCATGCTAAATCGCGAAATTTCGAATTGGACGTGAATTTCGTCTTGTGCGAAATCTCAAATTCAGGGATGACAATGTGTATATCTATATGGGCACAAGCACCCATGTATTTTGTATAGGTCAATTGAAACGAATTGCTGCAAAGTCTCACGCGTCGGGACGCCATTGAAAATAATATTATTGCGAAAGGTAATGACTAATGACAATCGACATAGAAATCGTTGAAAATCCTATTGTATGGTACAACTGACTTTTTCAAACTGGTACCAATTAATTGGTCCTGTTGTATATCTGCTGTGATTGTGTACAATGAACAAACACCGATGCGTTTGGTATTTTATAATTTTATTCGATTAAAAGACACGATTTACCCGGAAAACTCGTTTCCATGCAACTTCTCTTCCGACCTGTTTTACATCAAAGCCGAAAATGTCTGCGGTTAAGCAAATCCAGTTCTGACAGAATTACTAGAAAAAGTTTATCGATGGTCAGACGGTGGGCGGTGAAAAAAAGAAAGAGGCTATAAAAAAGATAAATTTACAGGTAAGAGATTTTGTCTCGGACTGGTTAAAAAAATAAAAACAGGATTACAGAGTCGTTCCCAGAAACAGCCAACGAGTCCAGGAATCGATTGAATCCAGGAAAAAGAAAAATGTCCTTGTCCCACTTTTCTTATGGAGAATAAAAGACTCCTAGAACGTATCTGGCTCTATTTCAGTATATGGTGTGTGCACTGTGTCTCTATGCGCCTATATAGGGCATCACTGGAGTATTTCATCACCTCCTCTCAAAAATAAATTTTTCAATTACTTATTTAAAATTTTTCAAAATCCTTAGCATCTCTCAAATCTGTATGTTCACGTGCAACTTTCCCATTTTCGTGCTACGGACCAAAAATTGGAATCTGCAAATAATTGTAGGTTCCTAAGGGACAGCTTTGTGGGCTTTAAATGTGTCCGTAAGGAACGCAATACCCCAGCTATCTCGAAGGAGGTCACTGCATCGACATCAGACTCCTGCCGGAGCACGTGGAGGAGGATTCTCCGTATTTTCCTTTTTCCATTCGGTTATCCAGCTGGTGGAAATTTCAATTTCCAGTGAAATGGCGATATGAAATTTCTCAGGTAAATTTGTGGAGGCGCCGAGGCAATTGCGAACAAAGAGACGAAAGACTTGATGTCCTAGTGGATCCAGGATTATCGTGCGGCTTGTCAAGTTTTATTACTCGGCGAATATCAAGCGGCTGGCTGTGAGTTCAGCAGCCTCGTCGACGTAACGATATGTTCCGTGGAGAAAAAGAGTGAAGCGGCAAACTAAAATGCATCGATAAAATTCCGGTTTAATAAAGGCTGGTGAATTCCGATAGTGATAAAACGGTGGAAGAGCCTCTATCGGTATGTGCAGGCCTGTACGCGCTTCCACAACGGGCAAGGTGAAGCCTTGATAAACCAGTGATAGGCGAACGCTGCAAAATGGTGTAGAGGAAACTACAGCCCGCTAGGAAAAACCAAGAAAAACCAGGAAAAAGTTAAGAAGCATGAGAGAGGAGAATGAATTATCGAGGGAAGCAAACTCTGGGCAAAAGGTGAGACGGAGTATGTTTTTATCGCGATTTGACGGACTCTCTCTTTCTCTCTCTGTAGCTTATCGAGTGGACTCGCAAGCATGTTGAGTTTGAAAAAAAATTCAAAAAAGAAAATAAAAAACATGACGCGGGAACATAGCCGATTGGATAAAATTACCAAAGAGGTAGTCAAAAGAAATAATAGAAAATAAAGAAAAAAAAAAGTCATTGTCAACGTGTCGATTAATTTGAAAGGGAAGAGGAGTGCCAAAACTAATATCGATTGGCTGCGATGAAAATACATCCCGCTACCCCGTGGAGTCCTTTTGAAACGTCCTGCGTTCTTCTCTTGGATATACATCAAGATCCCTGGACCTCCTCTTCCTTATCCTGGTAAGAGCTTTTTTTCTCTCCCCCCCCCCTTCTCTTTACATGTTGGGTGACCTCACGTATTTGCCACCAGAGATGAATATTACTTATGCAAGAGCACTCTCCTCTCCTCCTGACCTCCGAGAGCCACTTTTCTTCCTTTTCCCCATTTCCTTTTACAACAAACAGTCCAAAGTCCCGAGACAATAGTCGAATCCTTGCGTGCTTCGTCTTCATCTTCGCATGGACCAAGGATCCGTTCTCGTTACTTCTGCCGAGAAAAACTGTGAGATCTTACAGGTGAGAATAAGCTGGTTTCTGATACGACTCCATTTTCAATGGAATTCACAAGAAAATATTATGCTCGTACAATTGATACTTGACTAGTAAAGTATGACCACTGGACCAGACAGCATCTCCGTCAGTTCAAATTTAACTCAGTCCAGTCAATCTTCTTCAGAACTCTTCCATCGGTCAAACGATTTAATATTTTTGCGGTCTCCGATCGAGTCTCAAATTGTCTTCGCAGCACAGGAGACCCAGAGTCGTTTATTTCCAAGAAATTGATTTCTCTGAAGGCACCCTGCGACACTGAACCACACAAAATAAAAGGTATTCCGGTCCATGCTCAGCTTCCGTTTTTCCTCTTTTATTTAACCTCCTCGTTAAAACAAGATTGCAGAGCCTATTAGAAGACCGGAAACCATGTGTAAAACACATCGAAACATACGAATTGATATAGACTCGAAAGTAGTCTCTGATAGCAAAATCGACTGATAATAAAACGCGCACGTTACGCTGTGCAGTCAATAAATTTACAGGTCAAACTCCATTAACATTAATAGCAAAGGTTAACGAAGCGATATCTCTATTGCTTTTTTACACATCCTATAGCTATCTGGAGATTCCACATAACCTACAAACACATTGATATCTCTTTAAACGAACGTAAATGACCAATGACTCCATGAGAGTTCTACCATTGGTACAAAAAGTGGGAACGAAAGAAGTAACAACCCTCCCGTTTAAAAATTCACCCCTCAGACACGATGCAATGTGAATTTATCATCAACGTATGAAAATAACACGTCCTACAAACATAGAAACTCAACAACTTTTAATAAATTTTCCAAACCGAAAAATGGTCTTTTCTCTTATCCTCGTTATCCGTAGACTTGGCAAGTATGTCGCGAGCTCGACGACGCTTCTCCTCTATCCTCGCGCACGGTCATCGTTGTCGTCTTCGTCGTCCTCAAGAACCTCACTTCGAAAAGCGCCCGATGTGCCGCTTCTACCAACCTAACTCTTTGATCACACACTCCCTTACACTCTATTCTCCGTGATTATTCGTCCGCAAAGTATTTTCTCATCCCAACTTCCTGCCGAGCTGCCTGTGCCGCCATCTACAACTAGTTACTACAAGAAGATACCTATTGCGTCATTCAGAAACTAACCAACCGTCGCTGTAGCAGTTACGCACAAATGCATCTGCATTTAATGTACATATACGTAAACCACCTATCTTTTAGGCAAGGTCCCGCTAAAGTCTGAATAAAGAGTCATTGTGGAAACGAAAGAGCCCAATTCAAGCTAACTTCACACTGTACCTTGCAAAGAACTCTATCCGTCCATGAATCCCCCATGAATATTACACGCAATAGTTGTGTGTTATCGTGATACGTTTGCTATTATGGTGAAGCTGCCCATTTACTCTTCGAATAATTACGACCAAAGACTAATGTCAATTTAAGGTAACGGAACTCCATGTTAACTTGACAAGCCTCCTTCCATCGATGACGTTTTATTGACGGCCACGCGCCTTTGGCAGAATCCAAAAATATTGAAACCGACTGTAATTGACTTGGTGAAACACGCCGTACGTATTCATCGCGGCGCAGCTGCTTCGATCGTTATATCAATAATTATTTGATAAAACGTAGAACAACAATTCACGAGAATAATCATCACAATATTGACGCGCTTGGGAACTACGAGAGTCAAAATTGGCTGTCACTCGTCAAAACGTCATATTTCCACACAGCTCCTCGAAAAATCTTCCATTCACATAGAAATCCAATAAACTCGTAATGCATCAAGATTATTATCGGTTTTCATGAGAATTTTATCAAAGTTTTCGCGACGGAAATCCAACCGGTGTCTAACGACCTAGTGGCTGCCCTCTACTACGCGACTTTATGAACTCGACTATAGACGAGTCCTCCGTGTCCCACTAACTATAGATCTACGTGTTGATACATACTATAGCATAATACATGCCCGGCAAACTGTACCTTGAGGCGTGAAACTGCATGATAAGACTTTTTCAATGACAACAGGAAGCAAATCAATCTTTGAATATAAATCTGAATCTTCGTACGTGCACTCGAACCATAAACCGGATTTCGTGACTCTGCGAATCCTTTAGTATCCATCTTGAAACGTATACCGTGAGTGAATTCAGTTAAAAATTGCATATTCATGATCAGAAGCGTACAAAGCGTGTCTGCTCTACGTTTCATGTACTTCTAGGGTTGATTGCGTTGACTTGCAAATGAGAGTCATTCGTTGTCCTGCTATTTATTGCACGTTTCGAAACAGAGTGACAGTGAACTAGTGCGACCGAGGATTTCGAGGCTAAGTTTGTGTACCTAAGGGATATTTATAAGCCTGCTATCTTACCCTCGGAGGACTTGAAGTCTGCCGGGTAATGGCGCTTTCAACTGGCAGTTGGCCAATCATTTCACCCTGAACGTTACTCTAGTGGATAATTGATAACTGAAATGTATTTTTCTCTTTGCAATTTTACCAACTGTCAATAAAGACCTTCCCACTATCCATGTTTTAACGGTTACCGATATGTTTTAGTGAACGGCCATTTTTTTTAAGAACGACGCCTGTCCATCAACATACGTCCATTTTTTAGCAATCTTTAACAAGTGACCGAACATGGATCCATCAATATCATAAATATGATCGATCATACTTTTTGTAATACATGTACTTTCAAACAGATCTCAATGCCTGGATTGTATTACGGTGTTTCGTAAATTATTCCTGAAAAATTGTCCATAACGTTCAGCCATTTTCCCTAGCGGCCAGAGACTGGATGCCTTTTGTCCTTGTATGAGAATTCACTGGGCTACGACTGGTGTCCGATATCGATTCCGTCATTAACAAAAAAAATTAACAGAATTCAAAAGTCGTTGAATGCTCGATTGAAACATCACACGAGAGAACGATATCCCCGGAGTACTGGAAACCTGAACCATCTGGGTACTCGTATCGTCCATAGAAAATATTTCAACGTTCCAATAAATTCCCGCATTTCATACGATGAAAAGAAGGGCAAAGTGCTTGAGACTGTCGACGAATAATTACGTCTCAGTCGCGCTAATGCATATCAGTATTTCTGTCATTATCACGATCGATACTCCTATATGCGATAATACTGCTATTTCTTTTGTCGTTTTTTTAAGCATATTTTTCAACGTAACTCATACTGTCCCTGTATCCGAGGGTTGGTAGTAGCATCGGGACTCCTTCATCGGCTTTACGGTCATTATATCCCCTGCTACCGTGACAGGAAGAAATTGTAGAGAAAGAAGAAGAGCGGATACCGAAAGATAAAGTAAGCGAGAGAAATCGAAGAAGAAATTTCAGTGAAAAACAGTCGTCTAAAGAGACACTCGGGCCAAGTAATCAATTTCGAAAAATATACACCGTGAATTGCGGTCAAATTCGTCGTTTACTAATGTACGAGAGGAAATGCTAGGAGCTTCTTTTTTATTCATTCCGCTTTTTTATTCACGATCGACGCTCCACGCAGATACACATAGCCACACGGCAGTGCACGGAGGAATCAACTTATAATAAAAATGGAAAAAAACAAAAAGATACAAGTCTAACGATGGGGGAGATTAAGACGAGAAGGCGAAAGAGAAAGAACAAAGGTCCAATTAAAAGAAAAAAATAATTAATATTCCACAAGCACTTTATTGCTGGTTGGTATATAAGAGCTCTTTACCATACATATCCTTGTATTATGTAAAATGCAAAATTTAAACATGGAAAGATACATATGTATATACAACAGAATAAAAAACAAGTGATGTGTTTTGATGATATACATGGATCTACCATAAACTTGAATATTACGAAGTCTGACAGAAATTGACAGGATACAGAGAAAGATTGGATGACAAGGGGTGACAGGATGGAGGAAACCTATTGTCAATTATTGGACTCCTCTTTGCCGATTCAAAGGACCCGTACGAATTCTCCTGTCAAACTATCATTGTGAAAGTGGAAATAAAAGAGAGTGAATCGACCCTGTTAGCAACTCGATCGATCGTCAAATTCGGCAGAAGGGAAACTATCGATCATTCTCTCTTGCGTGAAGTACAGAGAAAAAGTATTGGAGGAAATCAGCAAGTGAGTAATGTCTTTGAGAAGAGCGGCCATCATTCGATTTTCTAATGCCTCCTGGGAATTCGAAAACCCGATAGCCATGGTCAGCGATAACCAGAAGACTCTCCGTTGTGATAAGAGGCACGAAGAGGGTATCTCTGTGTCAGCTTCCTGGTGTGGCAACCCGCGAGGCTAATCTCGCCAAGGAGAGTCTCAAGGTGAAACGAAAGTGAAGGATAAGGTCGATGCTTTGTAGCCTAATGGCCGATGGAAGGGAAGAGATGACTATGTGTACTGTCTCGTTGATTCAGAAGCAATCTAGGCAAAGTTCTATTGACTATCCAATCTCATGACATCAGCAGAAGTTACGTATTTTTGTCAGCTATGAGAATTACGGTGACGCGATGAGACACTGAATTAAATAACAAAAAAAAATGGTGGGTTGATAAAACCAAAAGATTAAATCGAACGCGTTTGTGGTTAATAAGATACACGTTCTTCGATACAAATGTTAGATCCGTTAACGTTATACGACCACGAGTAGTTACGAGAGATTGACATTAAATTCCTGAGAAATGGTATTCACGCGGTGGATAGGATACAAAAAGGCTCTTTTATACCTCTATCAGAAATTAAAACGTTTGCAGAAACTGACATTGATCCTGCATCGTTGCTGTCAGCACAGACGGAACGAAGCTGAGTGTGAATTAAACAATAAAAATAATTATAGAGAGGTTGATTAAAGATTTGAGGAATGACAGAGAGTACAACGTATCTCCTCCAGGTATACAAGAGGGAAGATGAAATTGGTGGCTAATAGCCAAGGTGGAGCAGGGGATGCAGGATCTAGCGTTAAAGTATATGGAAGGGTTAACCGGCTCACCTGAAAGTCACAGTGGATAATTTCGGTGTCGTCGAGTAGTCGAATAGTGGCGCGATGCACCACCGTAACGTCGCTCTTACTGCCAAACTTCAACATTTCTGCCCTCAAATCGCCACCTGAATTATCCGCCCGGCCCTCATCCCTTAGCCCACAGCACCACACACTGTCCGCCAATAATTAGGTTCGATCCGCGACGCCCGTCGACAGGCGACTTTTGTGAAATTTCGGCGCTGTTCCTCGGCGAACGAAGAAGAAAAAACAACGGTACATCACCGAGCGGAACACGGAGCTCTCTGCTCTCTCGGCTCTCCGTCTAAGCGTTCTGTTTCTCTTGGTCTCTTCTTCTGGTCTGTCCCGTTCGCTGGTTCGCTCGTCGTTCTCTTCTCTCCTCTCTACGCCGCGTCCATCAACCTTCGGTACCTATGTACGTCCGTGGTTGCCAGGTTTCTCCAGCGTTCCAAAAGTGCAGAAGGATGCCAGTTCAGCCCAGTTAGGCGACTGCGCAACGTTGACACATTCGATACTGAATGGCGCAAAGTTTAAAAGCGCCTCGTAGCGACAATTCTCACCATCGGACTAACATTCAGCCTCGATCGAACTAGGCCTGTCCTTTGTGCTTTCATGCTTCCGATGAAAGCGCCTAGTGAACTCCTGCCGAGGTGAAAACTGTTTTATCTAACGTAGCATATCTACCGTGCAAGCAGCAGATCACAAGTAACCGCGGAAGCATCGAATACGAATCGCGTCCGAGAAATTGGAATGGTGTAAAGTTTCAGATAATCCAGTCGGTAAGTCTATTGGTAACGGACGCAATTTTCTCCATACCCTGCCTCTCCGTATTCATAGACCGCTTGTGATTGACATCTGAACTGGAGCCTCCGTAGAGGTTTCGTGGATTCAAATGAAGATGGCACCACCTGAGACCGTCCAGTAGCCAAGAGTGGGGTTGAATACTGACATGGTGGGGTAAGCCCGGGGGCATTGAACAAAGGTTGGCTGCGTCGCTAACCGGCAGCGCATTCACGATTCAAACATGGCAGCGGCTACCAGCGTTGTCGTGCTCGACAGGGGCAACAATACCACCTGCACGATCAATTTACACGGTGTGTGCGCGTGCAAAAGCGAATATCCAACGCCAAACCCCCGGGAGAGGTTCTTCGCACGTAGTAAAAAAAAAAGTACCCACGCTACCCCGCCCGAACGTGTTATCGCTTCCCTGGCCAGAGGCCGGACTCTTCGTGCGTTATCTTGCAGGCTATGTTTTTTGCTCTGTCATTTACGAGTCAAAAAAGATAAAGAAAAACGGTTCGGGAACGGACATTCGCTGACCTACAAGACGATTGATGCGTGTCATTAAGTTTTAGTTACATCTTGACGTGTGCCGCTCCTTGGGTTCCTGGCTTGGATTTCGCTCTTTCGTGTGAAGTTTTTATATCCAGTGTGTTTTCCCACGTCTAACACATGTATACCTCAAGTTTAACAGTTCAGAGAACGCGTGTCTGTGAAGTTTATCATGTGAATTTCAAGTTTGATCGTTTTAGGATAGCGAGTCCTTCCAAAACATAAAAAAATCGTTTCCGATTGAAAAATCATTCTTGCAGCTATTTTACCTTAACTATAAACGTATTGTCGAAAGTTTGTTGTATTTTCTTTTTCTCTCGTAACTTGGCGCAAACGGTGCACGGTTTAAAAGTTTGACGTTACTGCTAGCGAGGGAATTCATGATAACCAATCAAACCAAATTTATTCATTCCATAATCTTTGCTTAACAAAGGAGTGCGAACTCTCATTGAAACTTTTGAATTTCCAGGAGCCACCGTGGTGTCTTGGAGGGTGAACAATCAAGAACAGCTGTTCGTCAGGTAAGTCTCTCTACTTCTCTACCTTACTTTTATATCTTTTCTCCTCTACTATCACTGAACATGTATTAAGTAATGCCCGTAAACTTTTGATAACCTCCTTGATACCCCGGATAAACATATTTACGCAATCATTGAATCAACACATCAAACTTCGATATATATATTGGCGACTTGTTTCCCATTAAAAACATTTAGTAATTGACAAGCCTCGCCAACGATGTCTTTGCTAATCCATAAACACTCTTTTCTCATTAAATAATATTAATTATCTTACATAACAATTTAGGATGTGAAACCAATTAAAATATTTTCCACATTATAAGTCTCCATATATCCACACATATACCCAATATCAGCATAAATACGTTGAACAGTGACGAAAGATTATTTGAAAATTAAACACGTTAATGCGTCTGCACGTTTTGAACTTGAAGCATTTTCTTTTCCAAGACTTCTGTAATTCTAATTGATTGGCCACGCGCAAATTCACATCCATTCCCAACGAAGGCTGCTTATCGCTTCGATGTGCACACAATAACGAGTTCACACGGTATATAACTATGGGTAAAGATGTGACGCGGGGATCGGAACAACGATATTATATTACGAATCGTAAGAAAAAAAAAAAAAGAAATTATCTCGCAGCTGTAAAGCCAAGTGGCAACTGAGAGTAATACACGCAAGGACAAAGTGTTGCCAATTATGAAAGAGACAACTGCATCTCGGAATAAGATCCTGTGGCATGCATAAATTCTTTTAGATTATTGGAAAGTATCCAACGTGGTAGGCACATGACGTAATATCAGACATGACTCGAGGGTGCCGTAATTTTGATAATTGAGCCGCGTAACTCTCGAGCATCGATGCATGTCAAAACCAACGTTGATTGTTCAACCTTTTTTATCCCCCCCTCCTTTTACTCCTGTTCGTTACTTCGGCCAGAGTAAAAATCTCGTACGTGCCACAACGATCTAAGCTTCATCGAGCAAATACAAAATTCCCTGTTACCATTGGTAATTAGCTGTGCGGATTCTCAACCGAATTCATTCCCTCTTTTTCACCGTATGCACCCTTCTGGCTCACCCAGCCATTATCGAGCTGCTCTCCACGCACCGTCGACTCTACGTATCCTTATCTCTCGCGATACTTCAAAAGCGACGCTCGGCCACCTCTCTCCGTCATACGTATAATTTCTCTCTTTCTCTTTGACTCGAATATTTTTTGCTCCCGTCGACCCATCGAAATTACGACGAGCAACGTTTCGAGCGTTCCCGTCTACGTATATATGTATAATATACGAGCGAAAGAAGGCAGGCAGCATGGCTGACAGATGAGACGAGAATCGTAACTTATATTCGGCATTGTTCTCCGAGATACCAACCTATCCTTACTTTCCGATTGGTTCTTGCGCAAGTGAGAGTTGGCTATAGTCTTATCTTTTTACATATCGCTGTCTCCGTTGCTCTTGCACGTAAATACCTGACGAGCGATTTCCAATTCCGCGAAACGCACGTCTCTCTCTAGACGCCTAGCGTCGCGACGAGACATACGCCTGATGCACACCTGCTGCTAAACCGACCAACCAACCACTGCATCCGTCGTACCAACCTACCAAGAAATCAACCAATGACATTACCCCTGAGGCCACACATGGTACTCGCATACGTCCTTACGCAGGGCAGCCGCCGCTTCGGGTGAGATGAGAAGCGTTTTAAAGGCTGCGGGACTGGCAGACGTTGAAAAAACTAACGGACCAAGCTGTGGCACCAGCAGTGGTCCAGCGCCACGTACGTACTCGGGATCTCGACAGACTCCCTCTCTGTCCTTGTCTGCACAGTGATTAAATGGGCTGTTAGGACTTAAAATTCTACACAAAAGTTTGGGTAACGACAGTTTCGTAATTACGCAGTCTACGAAGCAGCTGGGGGCAGGTAGAGGGCACTGCCGAGGAGTCCAGGATGAGGTCGCGTCCGACCGTCCTGATGGGAAACGGATTGGAGGAGCCCGAAGCTGCAATAAAACAATTTATGTCAAGAAATTACCCAGTGCTCCTTTTTTTCTCACGTGGAAGAAGTACCGAAGGACTCTATCCGTAATGGGGGATGGCGGGTCAGAGGCATATTTGCGTAATTTGTTAGGAGAGGCTGCGAGGGGTGCATTATAAGTCCCTTTGAAATATTCCAAGTACGGACTTTCGGTGCGCGCCCGACCTTTGCGACGCGTATTATTATTATTATGGCAACCCCTTTCGGCACCCAGGAGACGCCTCGGCTAACCTAACTGTTTTTCGGTTAGGGAGTTTTGAGAAAGGGGTGCAAGGCACAAATGCACAATTCATCTTACCAAGGGGGAGGACGATGATGATTAAGGATCCCTCGTCTTCTATCCTCTCTCCCTGGTCTCTCCCCACACACTGCCTATAGCTATATACCTACGGCGCAGCGTATGGCTGCACATCGGGATCCTACGGGATGTCGTTAGTGGCTGCGGCCAGGAGCGAACCGTGAAATTTCATTTAGATTTTGGATGGCCGCATATGGGAGGGGTGGGACTCGCGCCCTTTTCAAAATTTCTTTAAAAAGTCCCAGTCATCGGTCCCTCGTATCCTAGAGATTATAAATCCATCTCGTATGCAACCCTACAGTGAAATCGAATGAGTAGTTTCCAAGAAAAAAAAAAAAGAAGAAGGGAGGGGCAGAGGGGAGTAACGAGTCGACTTCGTGCCTTAAATTAGTAAAAAGTGGCCATCCTCCAGAGTGGGCTATTTAGCCTTCTCGGCTCATTGTCAGCCAGTGGCGCGTCTCGGAGAAATAAACCGACGAGAGGGAGCAGCAGAGAATGGAGCAACGTAAGAGGGAAACTCGGGAGAGACGCGACGAGACGGTTTTAGGGTGTCCTAAAACCACCCCTCTGCGTTTGACACCCCATAGATCTGTCAGGGCTCTGCGCAAGCTAACATGTGGCGAGAATATCCAGCTTCAGTGGGAGCTCGAATAATAATCTCAACGAAACGAGACTTTGGCCCGGCTGCCAGAGATCCTAACGGAGTTCGGTATACTCTGTATCGGCCGTGTACAGAAATTCTTCGATGCTTATGCCAGCTACCGGAACCAGGAGAGAAGTTCGTTTTACCTGAACTTCCTAAATTAATGACGTGTTAATCGATGCAGCCTCCCTTTCGTTCCCTCGAATTCGCCGGATCTCCTTTTCCACGTCCAAAAGCTAGTCCCAAGGAGAAAAAAGTTGCTCGAGAAGGAGAGTAAATAAAATACTCGGCTGGCACGTATAACTTTTTCTCCTCGTCCTTCTCTATTCGCTCACACACACACATTGCCACATGTGTACGTGCGTGCACACGCGTGAATACTCCGATTAGGATAAGCGCGTCTATATTCTGTATCTTGGATCGCGACCCCACCCCTCCCTGCATCGGAAGTCTTCTTGATCCGTGAAACTTGCCTGAGTCAGAGCGAGCTCCTCTCTCGTTGTTTATTTGAAAATCCCGCCGTTTCCATCCTCAACCGGAAGTCCTGGGAAAAGCATTTGGAGAGTGACGGTGATCGAGAGGAGAGAATTTACGGAAAGCTGGAAGCCGTTGCTGAAAAAAGAGGGAGGGAAAAAAAAAGCAAGGGAAACGGAGAGGAGGATACTGACGTGGATGCTGCTCCGTCCTCCTCTAGAACGCCGAGGACGAAACGGAGGAGGACGGAGAGAGAACACTAACGATGCACTGCAGCCGTCGTCTCAAGTTTTTGCTGGCCGAAGCCTGGATTGCACGAGAGCACAGCCTTAGGAAGGGCACGGAAGTACGTTTACGCAGGAGAAAATTCTGCGCTTTCTATAGAATATTGTGAGGGCCTTAAGCTTTATACACACTCCATGTACACGCTAATGGTAACTTGTGTCTTAGTATTTCGAACTAACGACGAACCGAGTATATCGGAGTCTACGTTGCAAGTTTAGATATTAGTTGAGGAAAGATCGACACGTGCGAGTCGATCGATGAAAAGTGGACGGGAACGTCGAGGATAAAGAAGATGAAGAAACGAGAAGAGAGGACGCGAGGTGATCTCCTGAGAGTTCACGAGTGGCTCCGTGACGTCCATAATCGCTCGGCTTAAGAGGACAAGCGTCTTCCGTCGGTGCGTGGATCGACTTGAATTAATAAATAGATGAAAGCAAGCAGAGCGAAGTTCGCCCTCGTCTGTAATTCGTGGGATGCTGGATGACGGGGTACCACCGGTCATGGGTCTCTATATAGAGGTAAAATAATCCCGTGGAGCCTTCGAAGCAGAATCCAGTTGAATGGGAATGCTGTAGAATGTCGGCAAAAACCGCAGCCACTGGGATCATTAGTCTACAGTCGAGCCTATAACCATCAGAGGGATATACCGGGTGGGAGATTCTCAACGAAGAATGCTGCTCGACATTGACGTTGACGTTACCATAGCCGATCTGCACGTGCGTCCCATCTAACTTTACCTATGGCAGACAAATGTCAAACGTCCGTGGAAACCCATTGCATCGAAGGACAACGAACTAGCACGTCGACCATTCGTTACTGACTTTTGTGTGCGCGACGCTAATAATAATAATAACTGGATGATCCATTTAAAACTTACGCACGGCAACTTACGTTTTTCCCGCACAGCGCTGCTATACGTTAACACACGAAGCAGCCATCGAGCTGCGGAGCATCGAAACAATATTATTAGCCCCAAGCACTGCGCCCTGGACGATGCTCGAGGGTGCAAGTGGTGGATGGTAGCCGTAGGTACCAACCGTCAGGAAGAAACTTTTTCTCTTCTTTCGTACACCGTTTTTCTCCTATTCCACTCTATATTTTTATCACGCACCTCCCTCTCCACCCTCCGCTTGACTCTGGATATCTGAAGTCTGACGAAAATTTAACAACCCATACGCTCAAATGAATCCGCGCTACTGCGTCTGGCTAGATTATAAAGTAGTGTGACGTCATACGCGTAATTTCTCGGGAGCACACACACGCGTCACCCTGATTCTTAAACGACCGAATCGTTCGTATAATCGGTTGTCCGTGTGTCGATTCCTCGTTTCAGGCGTTCATATAAATTGGCCTGTCAGAACTTGTATAAAATGGTAATACTATAGCCGTGATCTCGTGTCGAGCGATAGCCGTCGCCTCTACGAATTTCCAGTGCAGGAAATGCGGCTCCGGGGCACAAGACACTTTGCGTGATTATTGGCAATGCGCGATAACGAGCTGATTTGGCGGCTCTTTGAGAATAAAAGCGTGTAAGTCGTCGTAAGTGGACGAGTGGGCCGCGAACGAGCGAATTCTTTGTCAGTGACGACGTCATGCAGTTTCTCGTCACGATTCTCTGATTACAAATAATACCGTGTACCACTGTCACGAGGATCGCGCTCCAGGATGACGGAGATTCCTTATCTTTGTTATTCGAGCGTATCTCGCGTCTGTGTACCGATCTGCTGGTCTACCGATTTCTCGTATACCACCGGGTACGGACTATAACGTATCGGTTACTTAAACCCTTTTTGAGGAGGTTGTTTGCCAAGGGAGTGTATCTTAATCCGATAGATGATCCTCCCGGGAAGGATGCGGAGGATGAGTAACAGGAGTACCAGGAGCACCAGGAGTACCAGGAGTACCCCAGAGCAACGGAACAGCAACGACATATACTTATAGGCACTCTGGCGCAAACGTGTCCAACCTAGTATAAATAGGTTTGGTTCTTGCTCGCCTTAGTTAAACAAAGTTCCAGGATGGGGAGGGGCGGGGAGGGGACGGAGAGATTGCTCGGAGAGGGTTGAATCCGGCGGAGCCTGGCAAAACGCAAAAACCCCTGGCTTCAGTCGCGCTTGAACCCCGGGGACCTAGGGTATAACGGGTGCTCGGAATTGAACCCGTAATTCTCTACCATTGAACGTGCAACTAGCCGCTTTGCTCAGACATCAAACTGATTCTTATGTCGAATTATCAGGGAATTTACAGCGTGTATCCATTGGATTTTTTTTACCAGAACCTTCACGCAGTAAGGAAATTATATCGCACTGGAATCCACCTCCAGTCAGGAAGGTCGTCTGTTGGATATTTTCTAATCGAGACACTGATATGCCAATCGTGCGTAAATCTGCCTGGGAAGGTTAGGTTAGCTATGGTTTTTATGACTTTAGAGATTTCTATTGGCACTGCCGTGTATAACGATTGATACTTGTTGGTGCCAATTCTGCCTGTAGTCGCGCTTTACGTTAAAGTATCAGGGTCTCTTGGAAACGGCCAGAAGCGAGAAGTTAACTGCAGTAAAGTGGCAGACTGTAGTTGTTATTTTTTTTTTAAATCCAACCCCCTTCCCCCGCGCGCTTTGTTTAACCACTGACTGCTTTCCAAGAAAGACGTTATTGAGTTGAGAGAAACCTTCGAAGTATTTATCGAGTCCCGTGAATGTACTTATCTTGAGGTATCCGTCCTTTTACGACATAATAATGTATCCGGAGTGTATACCTAGGGACTGGGGAATTTTTATCGTTCCTCCGTACCGGGCATAGCAAGAAATACGGATCGTGTACTATAGGGGGACGCGACCGAGGACCAATTCGCATCGGAATGCATAAGGGAAATTCACACGATAAGTTTCAGGTGATAAGGAATTTGATGCGCTCGACTTATGAGAATTCGCAGAACTTAAATCTCCTGAGATCTCGAATCCCCTTGGTACTGGACCTTAATGCACTTTTAATGCGTGGCGTCCGCCACTCGCACTTTACTTCTCTCTCTCTCTCTCTCTCTCTCTCTCTCTCTCTCTCTCTCTCTCTCTCTCTCTCTGAAAATGGCCAACTGGTCTCACTGATATAATCACGAGATATAATCTAGGGGAAAAAAGAAAGTACCTTTCTGCGTACATCAACGCGAATGCTTCGGCAATATGGATGAAATTCCGCAGAATTATCCCTCGAAAATCCGAAATCTTCCCTTGGACTTCTAGGTGACTCTCATCGAGGTCGAAAACTGGAATCGTCCTCTCGAAAAAGAAAGGTCCAGAGAACGAGTATGATTTTATCCTCGACGATGCAGCAGATCTTTCTCTTGAACGTGCGAATAATTCCGATTAATTGAATACAATGCGACGTGTTTGGTGATCTGACTATCGATTGGGAATCGATCGTCCCCCATTTTGAATGCTAATATGGGTTCGCTTAAAGGTGGGAAGATTTTGTATCGAGGTAATAGGTCCTAGTAAAAGTAAAGCCAATTTTATTCGCGTTATCGATACGTTCGACGCGACGCCTAGAACTTAAAAGTAGAGCGTCGTTTGCCGTTTAAATATTGATTTCGCATTAGTCGACGAGAGGACGGTGCTACTTGAGGTACGCGATGATAACACACGCGCACCTCCTCGACACAGCAGCATTGTGCGCCGCTTTACAGTGTCTACATTCATCTACATCGCGTATCGTTATATGTATATACAATATACACAGGTAATATAGCGTACAGGATTACCCAACTCGAATGCCACCAGTCGTCATTACTGACAGCTGTCATTGGGATCGTGACGCAACGTGTCGCTCTAGATCATTTTCATATTCTTAAAACTGCCCGGCATCGACTGTGGATATGTGCGCGTTTCTATACTGTAGACGATCTACTCGGAATTCGACGACGTAGAGTCCCGATCGGTTGGCTGGATTACTCGTTATGCTCGATTTCCAATTGGACGATGACGTTGCGTTTATAGTCGCCGAATGAAACTCAGGGGAAAGAGTCTGAAGTAAATCGATTATTTTTGATTGGTCTATGAGGTGTCCATTGAAAATCGACTAGGTCCAGATCGAATCGCATCCGTTGTTATGGCGCATTGCGTGGCCCTTCTCAACGTGATGCTGTGTACCAGCGAGATTCAAGGGAGAAGAAAAGATCGTGGCGATGCTGATGCGAGGATCGAGTGGATCGAGGGAGCCGGGGGGAAGAGCAGAGGAAGGAGCGGGAGGAGCAAAAAAAGCGATTGGAGAAATCCGATCGAGCGGAAAACTTTAAAGGATTAATCTATCGCATTTGCGGCGGCGGTTCGCGATCTGGAAGCCTCGAGGATATCAAACCTGCCTTCCTTATTACGTCAGGTCTAAAGAAGAAAAGGAAAGCGCGAAATTGGCACACACACGACTATAAGATATTGAATTGCTCAGCCATGCGAAGATCCGCCGATTTCTTGATCATCGGACGCGTGACCGTCCCCCCCTTACTCGCAGACTCCTCAGTCCCGAGTCGAAGATCTTGGGGACGCTCTGCAATCTTTACCGGGAATATTTGCATTAGGTCTCCGTGCGTTGACGCATTGATGATCGGTTAGGATATTTCGACGGTAAGAGAGAGAGAGAGGGAAGAAATCGTGGCTATAGGGCGAATGATCGGTACGAGGGAGACGGAAAAGAGAAATATTTGGGACAACGCCGGGTGTAACCGCGTCACGAATTCGGTGGTGCAGCTACGAGTTACAGGGACTACGGGGACTACGGGAACTACTGGCTACAGCTATGGCGAGGATGGAGGTTGGAAACTCTGATGTCCACAAAAAGCACACCAGACAGCGCCGATCGTTTTTGCTCCGCGCCAGCCGCTCTCCTACCGCCATACTTCGTGGTACATCGCTCCTCTTGCGCTCTCTCTGTGTTCCACTCGCGTTGGGATCATGCAAACGGACGAGATTACCTCGAATGGGATCCTCCTATGACTCCACCCGATCCTTTCGACCTTTTCTTCCAGACCCTCCGACACTCCTACTGAATTTCCCTGTACCGTTAAAACTCCTCGTCAATCGTCCACGGGCGTCATTTTTACCAAAGGATACGCGTCACGCATATGGTAAAGACGGACGGAGATGGATTATTTATTTTTCTCTTCGCTTTAGCAACTTCTGTGAACCGATTGGCTCGAGTTTGCTGATCAATCGATTTCAGTTTAACTCGCTGGGCGCCATTTGGTTTTTTATTAGCCATCCCACCTACGGCCGGTGCTCGAAGTTTCTTCTCTTTCTGTGCGTTCTGGAAAAAAAAGTTCACCATTAGATTTCCAACGGTTTCGCTACTCTGGACGCGCGAATCGTCCAGTCCAGGTTGCCGTTGTCCTTCGGCAATTATTCTGAGCATGATACGGGATGACGACACGCACAGAGGACGACAGCGACCGACCGAGTCTCCATAGCGATTGGACAAGAAGGTGCGCAAGCTCGCGGAACGGCAGTTCTTGGTCGCGGAATCTGAAAACTGTGGCTAATTGTCATCCGAGGTGATCCGTCCGATCCGTCATGGATATTATAGCTGGGCAGATATCGTGCCCCTGCTCCCTCCCACTCTTGCAGTCTGCTCCAGTTTAAATCCGCCAAGCCTGCCTAGACTCGTTGGGTTGGCAGGACTGAACGCGTCCTGGACAACACAGGCAGAATAGCTGCCGTCCCTGGTCCCGCTTCTTTCTTCCTCGGGACGTCTCGCTACTCCTCGACAGCCTTGACTAATGGTCGTCCTGCATCCGCCGTTGAGCATTGTACTTCTATACTCACTGGTCCTTATCTGCTAGGGCGTAGCGTCTCTGACCAGGGAACAAATGACTTTTCTGATAGGGGCAGAGAGGGCAGAGGGAGACGGAGGCAGGAAAAAGGGTAGAGAATAAAGAGAGGAAAATCCACGTAATTTTTCCCTCTGTCCGGCTGGTGGACTCGCCGATTAGCCCAACGACAAAGTACCCCAAAGACCAGGCGCAAATTTCACCAGCTGACCTAACCTTGCTGTTGCGAGCAACGACCTTGCCAGCAGTGCACGAGGATGGCTTATCTCCAGGACCCATCGGGCATCGATTAAACTTTTACAAAGTTCATCACGCGTGCTTCCATCCTGGTTTCGATCTTCATCCACTGGATACTGGATCATTGTATAATGGCGTGCAGAATCGATGTCAATGTCGTTAAGATCAATACGGAGGCGAAACGCATCTCGCGTATCCCCAGGTATCCTCCGGAGGGCGTAATGGTGACACCTTAAAATTTTTGGAATTCTCGTAAATTAATTGGTCGAGCTTCGAGCGATCTTACGTGCACCAGTTATTCGAAAGCTGTACAACAGGCAGGAATGCGGTTGGCTTCGACGAGAGTAAGAGAGCGGGACGCTTTTTCTTTGGGATGCTGGATGACGATGGGGGGGGTCCATCAGATCAGATGGGATGAGACGAGATGAGCAAGGAGTCTGGATGTAGGGATTCTGGGCAGCAGCTACGGCAGCAGGAGTGGCCGCCGAGAGGATAGTGCAGAGCGTGCAGAGTAGGGAGATCGGGGAACCCATTAGACACACCACCTGTTTGCCATTGTCGTAGGAATCTTAAAAGTTTTCCCCTCGAGCGGACACTCGCGACTAACGACGTTAGAGCCGGAGTTAGATGCCTGATTT
Organism: Trachelus tabidus; assembly: GCA_030142655.1. Taxonomy (NCBI): domain Eukaryota; kingdom Metazoa; phylum Arthropoda; class Insecta; order Hymenoptera; family Cephidae; genus Trachelus; species Trachelus tabidus. The sequence continues at coordinate 336,837 of JARQTI010000563.1, read as the reverse complement.
CAAGGGTATCCGTCCATTTTCTGACTCTTGCCCGTATATGCGAACGCGACCATTCTCCTTGACAGTGAACGTCTCCCAATATAGATATATGGACTGATTTTAATCGCCGCTCGAGTTATGGGCAGTTTGTGCGATTGTTGCTCGAGGTAAATGGTGCCTGGGATAATGCGAGTAGCATGCAAATATTGAATGACCAGCTGGCTGGGGTAGCCTGGGGTAGCCTGGGGGCGACGTCAAACGTTTGCCTGGATATCGAATATCCAGCCTGGGGAGTGACTGGTCCTTTCTCTGTTTCAGCAAGCAGGCCGTCTTCGACGGCAAGAAGGCCATTAGGGGAGGAATTCCATTTGTCTTCCGTAAGTAAATGAAATAAATCACGAAGTACGCTTTACACGAGGGCTGGCGATTGAGAGACATTGACATTTCGAGCTGGCGAATCTGGATATCTCTTAACCTTCGAGGATGCTGGGCCTTATTATTTCCTTTTTTTTCTTTCTCATTTTAGCACAATTCGGCGCGTGGACTTTTGGCCCAGGACATGGATTCGCACGGATCATCCGTTGGAACGTTGAGAAATCACCCGAACGTCTTCCCAGTGGGGACGTCGAAGCCATTTTTTCAATAATGGACAGCGAGTTCACCCGTTCCATGTGGAATTATCCTTTCAGATTAACTTACAGGCTAATTCTTCGAGAAAAGGAGTTACATTTCAACATTGGCGTATATAATCCCAGCAAGGATCATACCTTCAGTTTCAATCTTCTCCTGCACACGTATTTTAAAGTGCCAGACGTCAGGCGATGCCAGGTCACCGGATTACACGGGTGTACCTTTATAGATAAGGTAACTGACCTTTACTGATCTTTGATCGTGATAACCACACACGTAGTCCTACTTCTAATTCCACGACCCGATTCACTGCTGGGTATCAATTGCGTCACAACGCACAGACACGGGACAACCAAATCTTTCAAGAGGGCCGGGACGTGGTGACGGTCTGCGAGTGGACAGACAGAATCTACCAGAACACGCAGCCTGAGCACATCATCACGAACGTCGTTTCCGGTAGGAAGATGCGCGTTCAGAAGTACAATTTCCCCGACACCGTCGTCTGGAATCCTTGGCAGGACAAGGCGCGCGACATACCGGACTTTGGCGACGATGAGTTTCCCAATATGATATGCGTGGAAAGTGGACACGTCAGTAGTCCTGTGATTCTCGTGCCAGGAACGGCGTTCGAAGCCAGCCAGATACTTCAGGTACAGATACTTATACTGCTTTCCTAGGATTTCAGTAGCGTGCTGGAATTCTGACAAGATGGCTGTACCTGGCGTAAAAGAACATTCTAATACATATTTTCTGTATCTTTTAACGCAGGTGATGTGAGTAGAGGGTGGACCGTCTTCGCATGTCACGACGAACAGCGGCTCCAACTCGTTACTCCCGGTGACGCCGACAGGACCAACGGTCTGGCCGTCCGGAGCTGGGTGGCTCTACATGCCGCCCCCTCCGCCACCTCCGCAGTCACACCCTTCGCATCTTCATGCACACTGCATCGCACAAACTTGCACAATATGCTCCTTGAATCTATAAGCAGCCCGATATATCGTCCATCGTCAACTGTCCATCAGGAAACAACGTTATTTATATATTGATGGCTCAATTAGAATTAGCCAATCTGTACTCGCCGTCTTCGAGCACTTCGACCTCGTGACCTACTGGCTTTTTTCTCTCGCTCCTTCCTGTCGACGACTCCTTCTTTGAATCCTTCATTTTCCTATAGTGCAATAGTTGTTCGTTTATCGAACACATCCGCGGAAACAGAGGGTGCATATATCAAAGATATATGGACAAATTTTTTTCTTGACATTTTGGACTTTCATTGTATTTAAAAAGTGGGCCACGATAAAATTGACTCGTTACTATGTTAGCGAATGATCCTGTCTCTAAGCATCTTCCATTGTACATGCGACTTGTCAAGGGCGGTCCATACATTCCACTCGATATATCCAAAATCTATGAAAACGACAGTTTCATGTTCCTCATCTATCATTCCTGAATTTTTGGCGTGTCTAGTGATAACTATGGTGTAGAATCTTTTCCACGTTAGTTATCAAAGAGTCACGATAAGAGTTAAGCGTGTAGCAAATAGGTATATGCACCTACGTATGTACGTAAGAATGTGATAAATAATTTATCGCACTTTGAACTCGTCTTGTTTTGTTCAACGGAGGCGTTAATTAACCTACGAATAATACAGAGATGGTGCTAATCTAACGAGTTACGATTCAACTAGATAGCGAGCTATTGCCCTAACACGAAGTGCATTGCACTTCCTATTGGTACCAATGACGAGAAACATAGTAGATGAAAACAGAAGAAAGGGAACACGGCGGGGAAAAAATATTACATCATCGAAATAGATTTAAGCAATAATTACGCCATAATGTACCGGTATTATTATTAAATTACGATTGCGTGTCCGACGATTGTAAGGAGCATTAACTCATCAATTGCTATAAATCACATGGATAAGTATACGATAGCGAACAAGAACTTTAGGAAAGTCTTTCCATTCTGCCGCCCATTGATCGAGTTAGGTAACGCGACGATGCCAATATTCATATTTAAGGGAATCGTTTATAGGAGTAATTTAAACTCTTCGTCCATTTCTCCTGTACAGTTACAAAAGCGATATACGATATTCTTCTGGTTATGATTATCTTTCTTTTTTTTTCTTCTTAAGAAGGACAAAACACTGAAGTAGGATATATAAGTCTATTGGTGCTCAATTAGAATGGATACGAAATACATTAGAGTGCCATTAGTGTCATTTGCTTCATCTTGATTTTGAATATTCTTCATTTGCATTACGAGGTCCAGAGCCAAGATGAAGTTTTATCTATGGGCATGTGACCTTTGATTACTTCAAAGCCTCCTCCCACCTAGTTAGTATAAGTGACTACTTTAGTATTCTTCCGCGACTACTTCATCCTGGTCCCACCGTATACGGTTTTTGGACCACCAATCTTCGGGCAGACACCATACACTAATTCTAAACGTGTGGCGCTCGACTTTGTTAGAATATTGTTCCTACTTGGTTGAACGAATTGTTAGCTGGTGTGCAGCTCGGGAGCGACTGAGAGAGAATTTTGTTAGAAAATGTGTAGAGAGAGAGAGGGAGGGAGGGAGTTAAAGAGTGCCAGTGATAGGAGAGAAGTAAAAGAAACAGTAGAGGCTTGAGGAAGGACTTGGTCGTCCATTACGATGGTATCGCGATTTTTCATTCGCGAGTAATGCCTTAATATCGTTTAATAGATACGACGCAGGATACACTAAGGATAAACGAAGTATACGAGAAGATAATGTTTTTCATGAATCTTTTCATGCTCATGGACGTACCTCATTTTTGGTACAATGAATTTTTTAATGTTGCGAATGAATGCAATTTACGCCGTTAAAAATTTGCCCAAGGATAGTGAGACACAGGGAATTTAATACACATGCTTGTAATAATGAGTTTTTACGTCACTGATGTGCAGTGACGGTAATGAATAATTTAGAAGTGAAATAACAATATTATGATTGATAAAAGACAAGATAGATGCCAACACTACCTAATGTAATTATAACGATGATAATTGAAGGTAACTAGTAATGAAGCGAATTACTCGTAATATTTAAAAATAAAAAGACTATGATAAGGGTTTTGGTCTTTAGAGGCTAGACAATATTTTCAATTTTTAAAGTAAAGTTAATTCACTTTTATATATCTTCTTTCCCATGTTAATAACGTAGAGTGAAAGAGAGAGAAAATGAGAGAATGAGTGAAAGAGGAAAAAAGGAGATTTGGTCTTCCACCACGTTCATTATTACTCGATCTACTCATATGAGTTGATGAAGTTGATGAGACGCGCCGAAAGCGGCTATCGTCGGTCACGTATGTAGTATGTTTCTCACACGTGATTTTTTCAATAATCTTCTAAATAATCCTCATATGTTCTATAGACTAGCGGTAATCGTATTAATACTGAAGCCTGACAATTGCAAGTAACAAGTGTGTTGAAAATGTACTCTTTTTTTTTGGGAAAGTGCAATAAAAATATGGGAAATAACTGTCATGCCGGATCTTACTCTGTAACATCCTGCCAAATATATTTTTATATTAGGCATAACTCTATTCTCTATGTGGATATTCTTGGTAAACAGAGGATGTAGAATTTAACATAGTTAATTTAGACGATAAACATGGAGTCAAATTATTCATCCTGTACCAGAGATATGTTAGACAAGACTATGAGTAGCTCGAGAGACAGATTATATGTTTGTATTAAAATTTGAACGATTTATTATAAGCTGACCAAAGTACATGATTTTCACATTCGTTATACTCCATTCGTTTCAATTGTACAATTCTTTAAATAACAGGAATTTTCTAATTTACACATTCAAAATGATCATTTAGTATACTTATACCTAGATATAGGAGTCAAATGCCTTTTTATCATTTACCATTCCGTTTATAGGTAACAACAGTTTTATACACGCTCGCTATTACATTTTCGTGGTCACACGGTAGATAAATAATGCGACATCGGTGTGTGGTAGGATCATAAATAGCTAGAGATCATGCAGCATTTAATCCTGTTTTTTAAATCGGAGGATCTCAACTCATAAATTCACTAAAATTATAACTATTTAATTTCTTCTTTTCACGCACAGTGGAGATAGTAACAGTGCTCCTCGATCATTATTATTTAAAGAGATAATTTTTTTAGCTCTGGTATCGATTGCAAAAGATTCAGAGAATTTTCAGCCTGAATTAACTGACCCTCTGCTTTGTCTTGTCTTGTTGTTCTTGTTGCTTTTTTTGTTGTTTCTCTCGCATTCGGTCAGCATCTCTATAAAATTAGAAATAGTATTTACTCGATAGACACCGTATCAACTAAAAATATATTTTACATTTTTGCTATTTTGGTTCTCTCCATTTTTCATTTATCTTTACCGCGCTTTACGTTGTTCCAGGGAGAGTCCTTTGTTACTATCTTGCTCCCCTGCTGCCTTTTTTTGATTTTTCTTCATGTTTTTGGCACGAGCCAATTCACGCTGGTTTCCACCTATAAGAAATACAATTTCTTTTGTCAAAAAGTTTCTTTACAAAGGCCATTTTATCAATTAATAATAAATGAAAGGAAACTTAAGAAATTTTGCTCGGTTCCACATCTGCAAGAATGGTCAAACATCACTGTGTCACCACTGAAGATATAATACTCTTTTGTCATTGGTTGTTTTTCTACACCTTTGGTGAAATACACTAAATTAAGACACGACGGTACCGCAGAAGGTATTAAGCAACTCTGTTATTTCGTATTTCACAAAGTCTAACAGGTTTACAGCAAAGCGCCCATGGCTATTTTCAGAATTTTCTCGAAATGTCACTTTCTAACGAAAGTTCCGTTACCAAATATTCAGAAACCTTAAGGAGAAAAAAAAATAAAATCAGCCACTGTTATTCGTGCCCGACAAAACCATGTAGCACCTGTATTACAGAGTTTATGATAAACTTCGATAATATCAGAGAAAAAAATAAGTGGTCCGACCTCAACTCGAAAATATGGAGGCCACGTTATATGTGCTAAGATGATTCTTAAACTGTAATACTCTCAATCAATGTTGAATAGATGAAGAAGATGACACTGATTCTCATAAAACCTTTACAAAGTATGAAATTTGCTAAGCGCTATTCTAACAGTATATTAGTAAATAAGAGAACTGTGAACTCTTCACGTACATACATAGGTGCGTGCCCGTGGAGATATACACAGAATGAGATAATCGAATTGTTCGTATATTAATACACATCGTAACACTTACGGGTCATGTTTTCAGCCTTGATCTCCGACTAGCAAGTACTTCAAAATTTGACGCGCAGAATTAACGAAACGGAAACCAGAGATTCCTGATTCTCGATACCCGCGAATGAAGTTCTTAACCAAAATAATGAGGCAGCGCTCGTTGGTTTCTCCTACCACCAGGTGGTGCTCGAATAGCGTCTCGATTTGTCAGACATGCGCATTTTGCCACTCTTAACATTTCCTAAGGCCTGTGAATCTCCTGCTATCCTGTCCTCCAGACCACAAATATAGAAGAAACGGGAGCCAATTTTATGGGGTTTGGTGTCCGACAGCTACTTCCCACAGTGGGCACGAGAAGTGCACCCATACAATTTTAATATCATGAGTGATCATTAAGCAGATTCTCGTCTTTAGGATAGACACTCTACATTAATTTGGAAAATGAGCTTAGCATGAAGATTCCACAAATGTTTTTGACTCCATAATAGAGTAATTTTTATTAACAATTTCAATATTACACTGAGAATAAATAATTCACCATTAAATATAATCTGTATCTGATTTTTAATACAATTTTCATACAGATTAATCAACTCGTTGATAAATATTTCGGCTATGTAAGAGTTCTAGTAAGAAAGTTAATTTGAGATTGCGCCAATAGATTTGCTTAGAGGCGGCAGTTCAAAAAAGATTTTTTGTTTACATATCAAAGGAAGCTTGAAGTAAAAATTTACAAGGTATCAATGTATTTAACAGTGCAGGCTGTGTAAATTCATTGCCATAATAATTGAAACACACAATTGAAATTCTATTATTAATGAGATTTAGTTTGTATTATAGAAAATTTATACGCTGGATCTTGTTCCTTGCCAATTAGGTTATTTGATCTTTAAGATCCTACCTGAGGTTTGAATAATTTATAATCATTGGATTCATCAATTCCTCAGGTACGATTATATACGTAATTTATAGGATTATATCGATCAATCTCATTTGCATAATATCTAACAGAATCCACATTAAGATGGATGATGATATTGATACTATTGCCTTTTATGACGATGAGGAAGAAATGTGCGAAAATGGATGCAATAATGAGGGATACACCGATGACAATGATTTTGAATATGACTATGATTTATATCCTGATGGGGAAAGTGAAACGATTTCAAAGTTGATACATTATTGCCTTAAACCAACATTGTACGATGCTGCAAGCTACATGGTTCCATTACTTGTAGCATCACTGGCATTTAAAATATTTGCACAATCCCGTAAGGCTAATAGGATATCCTATACTTTCAGTACAGAGGTAGATCCTTCTTTGAGTATAAATTGGTTCTTTTGCAGAATTTACACCATACAGGATATTCCATGGAATTTCTGCGATTACAGGACTCTATGTTGTACAACATTATGTTCCTGAATGCTTGTACTTGATAATCATACTAATAGCAGTAACGTATATCAGCCTGTACGTACCAGAAAAGTATTCTAAAGGCATAAGAGCATTTCTACCGAGTATGTTGGTCATCTTCTATTGGTATGTCTCTATTCGTTCTAACATGTAGTCTGTAAAATTGTATTGACCATAGATCGTGTATGTGGTACTGCCAGTCTGACATTTCTAGTGAATTATGGATGAAACCAGCTGAATGGCATAAAGTGCGCAGCGTCATGATGGTTGCAGCTATGAAAGCTGTAAGTGTAGCCATGGACAATATATATATCGAAAAGAGGCCCAGCCTTTGGGAATACTCTGGTTATATGCTGTGTGCATCGACCTGTCTTTTTGGGCCTTGGATATCTTTTAAAGACTATGTTGCTCTTCATCACAGAAATCATTGGGTCTGTTGAATTCATTAAGCTTCAATACTAATAGCTCATACAAAAATTTCGAAAATTCTATTCATTTCAGACCGCCTGGTGGGCATTGGCAACCATTGGTAATCTATTAATATCATTTGTCTTCCTAAGTATATCAAACTGCTGGACACAATGGATACTGTCAGCAAATGCTGGAAAGTTAGTATTGATTCAGCATTAACCGGAGCAATCTGGCATACAAGACTCTTATTGTTCCAGATGGCTTGTTGCTTATCGAGACGCATTGGCCTTCAGAGCATCACATTACTTCATCTCCTATACAGCATCAGGAATTTTGCTTCTAGGAGGCCACCCAGTATCTCTGACAACGATAACAAAGCCCTTTCAAATTGAGTTGCCACACTCCCTCGTTCAAGTGGTTGTATGCTGGAACATTCCAATGCATTTCTGGCTAAAAACTTGTAAGTTACAAAACAAAAAATGGTCTAGCAATTCGCAATACCTTCTTCACAATTTACAGATATCTTTCGTCCCAGTGTGATGCATTTGGGAAAATTTGGTGCTGTGATAGTCACGTACTTAGCTAGCTCTCTTCTGCATGGACTAAACTTCCAATTGGCAGCTGTACTTCTCAGCCTTGGATTCTATACATACGTAGAGTTTCAATTAAGATCCATTCTGGCCAATACCTTCGATGCATGCATTGCATCAAAACGTTGCTCAGATCGGAAATGCTCCCACGCGCGAACAGTCAGCAATTGTTGGTGGGTGACCATGACAAATCTAGGATTTTCAGCACTATCCGTTTTCCATCTGACCTATTTAGGTTTGGCATTCGACACGTCAGAATTGCAGGAAACCGGTTACAGCTATGCCCACACGATGGACAAATGGTCGCAATTGGGATTTGCTAGCCACTGGGTAGCACTTGCTACATATTGTGCTTATTTCTTAATTAGATAATTATTGCAACATCTCTTTTTCCCGTCGTGTATACATATGGTCCTTATTCTCATTGACAGTTTCATTAGTTCATTAAGAAAAACAAAATACTACACCTTCAGTATTACAGCAATTGTTTTAACGCATTTATTATGATACGATAAGGAAACTTTTAATTAATAGAACAGCAAGGATTATATCGAGCTGTATTTTCAAAGATATGTGTAACCTTGTATACTTTTGTATGATAAATAAATCTATTTTTATTGACCAGTTCTTTCATTTTCTTTAATTTTCCATCAAAGCATCGTCATTAAATTAGCAGACTAATTATCCTGAGCACCTAGTGTCCCTAGAGGAAGAGCATAAAAACTTTTAATTCGGTGAGGACTTATTGCTTGCATTGTTTCAGAACGTAAGGACTTAGGTATTTGTCTGCTAGTTCAATTACACCGATTGATAATACATAAACTTTTAGCGAACATATAACATAATGATAAGTTGATCGGGAGGTCGTATGTTATCGTTAATACGCAATAAAAATATAAGGGTAACGGTAAATAAAAGTAAATTCAAATTATACATATAATCATTTAAAAGAATCTAGATAATATATAATACTTTAGTACTGTCATTTCCTCTGTTAATTGTTACGTATCGACGAATATTTTTATTCTATATTAAAATTTAATAAAATATTAACAGATAATAATCTGGGCGCTTCACTTTAGAGTAAAATCTAACCCGCCTATTTGCGCATCATCTTTTATATAAGACTACTAGTAGGAGAAAAATAAGATCTAATATGGATAGTCGTAATTGTAGGTGCACGCAGTACGTATTGCCGATGAAAAAAGTACTCTGTATAAGTATTAAAGTACATATTTCTTCTAAAAGGCCAAAGATATCTCTGATATAGTGATATCGCACGCGCCAAGACGATGCTAGTAAAATACTTTGATACTTTTTCAATGATACCTCATTATCATTCATTAACATCCTTAACGTAGCGCAACCCTATGTATTCATATTATATATATGCACTTGTGTAGAATTAGATCCGCATACGCACGTATATGCAAATACGAGTGCACCTATTTTGTTATAGTATATAAATCATAATAATAACAAGCCAGATCAAAGGTAAAAAACCTTTTGCATAATAAACACGGCCACGATTCCTAACATTCTATGTTATCGTAAAACGCCCTATACTCCTTTTGTCATAATGTTTCTTTTTTTTGTTCCCCCGTTCTCTTTCCCTCCTTTTATTCTATACATTCTTTGAGAAAATTATTTCATTCGATTCTACGATTATCTATGAGACATTAACAACGATATATAGAGACTTTCCTTGTGCAGGAAAAATACTTTTTTAAATGTCACCATGGCACGAGGTGCGAACGACTGATCGAATGAAAAATGGGACAAGTAATCAATTACTGACTGTACCATTATTTATTTCATGACTTAAAAGATTATCATGACGATATATGAAGCAAAGAAAATGGTAGACGAATACAAAGTGGTGATGATAAAACTGTATTCAATGTTATAAAATCTGAAGCATTAAAAAAAACACTAAAAATTGTTCTTCCCGAATATCTGCTCGATGAAAATAATTTAAAAGTGTCTCTCTCTCTCTCTCTCTCTCTCTCTAAAATATTAAATATAAATACCTCATGGTTAGCGGTGTTTAATAATAAAATCATATAACGTATATTATGTATGTGACGTGTAGCTGCTGCGTCAGGAAGACAACCATCGGATATAGCTTTTCAGAAATCAAATTTGTACAATTCTTCCAACTCGAGAATATCAGATACGTGATATTGCACAGATTCACGGTGTTGCATGGAGCTGATGGGACAATCCTTTCTTTTGCTTGTAGCACAAGGAGGAAATCGAAAGTTATATCAATACGATATTAGATAAGTTTATTAATAATTGTAATTAGGATTCCAGATCATCCAAGACTCAAAGGACTCCTTGTGCATAGTAAGCCATAAGGAGATGATACCTGGTAAAAAACCTGGCAATTTATCACAATGACTGTGAAATACAAATTATTTTCATCGTTCAGATTTGATTGTTTATATATATATAATTCTAAAATAAATTTAAAAATATTATTATTATATAATAAATTTGAAAATATTATCTTCACATTTCCTCCACGTGGCACAAAACTGAGTTCTTTAAAATGACCGTTATGCATTGGTTGATTCTTTAATTCTACAGTGTGTCTCTCATTGTATCCCTTACACAATTATTCAAAGGACACCTAAGAGACAACTACTGATCGTGACGCAACCGCCGCATAGTCATTTTGTTACACGCTTTCTTATATATTTATTTAATTATTTCTCTCTTGTTTCTCTTCCTCTTCGTAAACATATTTATCTGCATCGAATATGTTTTGAACGCTTTCAGATATAACGAATGTATTACACACGTAATACAGTAATCTCTCGTGAACAAACTCCTAACCTATTCCAATGTGGGCTCTGATTTGTCAAGTGGAAACTCGTATTACATTTTTTTTAAATACTATAAACGGTGACGCTGTTTATGGTGCTCGCGATACATTACCTCTTCTTTCTATCGTTACGTAGTCATGTCGTGGTTAACATTACGTTTCTCTTTTTAAGAGTCACCGATGACGTGAGATGTAAATGCCATGTAAATTACATTAACCACTGGTATATGAAGACTACGTATAATAAGAAGAGAACCTTGGAACTGCAAGTTCTTTTTTTTAACAATAAATTTTACTATGAGCTACTATCGACAACGAGCCATCTCGTGAAATTATTATACTACAGTAGAGTAAGGAAGGTAAGTACCGTACCGTCATTAAGTATTGTCCATTCGTTGGAAAATGGATGGACGGCAAAAATAAAAACAGACAGACTCACTCCGTGAGATTAACACGCACGACATGCAAAGTAGATAATATAGAGAAACAGCCATATCGCAATGGAAGTTTCGAAACGTAAGTGAAATCCTAAAGAAGAACGAGAACAGTTTTCTTATCGCGAAGCAAAGATACTATATTCTCAATGGATTTCAAAGACAATGGGAAACTTGCAATTCCAAAGTGTGGTAAATATAAAGAAAGAATAAAGAAAAAGAAAAAAACATGAGTGTCGTTAAATACTTGCACATGAGTATGAGCTACCTTGACCAGAGATAGGAATAGCAAGCGCGACGAAAGGGACGTTCTGTTACATCTGTTATAAACGCAATGTCTGCTCGAAGTATAATTTATGTTTGTTTTTATGTAGATGAATGACTGAAAGACCCATGTTTTAAACCCAGTTTTGTAGCGGGAAGTCGATGATTTGGGGAAGTATTTTACTGAACGATGGGGTTTAAGCGATGAGACCTTCGGCGGTGGCGAGATGCTCGTGTACCGGTACTCGTAACCGGTGTCCACTCCCCAACGCCACTGAGAATATCGGTTAGTCATCTGATAAATGCTGTTTTGTAACTTTTTGTTGTGCGCGCACTGCAAGTCACAGAAACGAACGGGGTCGGGTCGTTAGCCACCCTTGGTGCTACTTTCTCGACGCTTGGCTAAACTAAGCTTTAGGTTTTATGCATATGACATGTTACATAGCGAATGATAGAGAGTCCTACTTCAAGCAAGTCAAAATCGATAATTTCGCTTTACGAAATTTTTATGATATCGAGTAGGAAAGAAGCTGAGTTTCATGCGACTTCGCAACATAACCAACCAATGAGACCGTAGGTTTTTCTTGAAAATTCCATATTCAATGGTATTTTATTCTGATGAATATTTTCAATGGTATTTTCTACGGTTGTTGGTTGATTTGCCAGTGTCTTTCTTAGCTTTCAAGCGAACTCAATCACAAATCATAAGAAGCGATGATCATGCGGATGCAGCGTATGTGGAGGTTAATTGTTAACAACAAAACAGAGGTAAAGCCAGTGGGGGTATGAACGGTACAACAACAACGGCAATGACAAAAAAAACCAAAGTACCAACTCGCTATGAGAATCGTGGAATGATGAACGTAACGATGGGGAAACGAATGTTTCAAAAGGGACACGAGCGAGCTGTGCAAAATTTATCGTAAAGAAGACTTACTGCCTGAGAGAATGGTAGCGAGTAACACGATCTGCCGACCTGAGGATCATGTTCATGCTTGGTTGCGACTGCTGAACAGAGTGATTCGTCGACGAGATCGTGGCGCGTGCCTCTGCCACGCAGGAGGCTCGCACGCTGGCCCTTGTCACCGGTTTTGACATGGAAATTGTTGCGACGGGGGCGGTGGTGTTGTTGTTGTTGTTGTTGTTATGGATCTGTGTTGCTGGTTTTGAATTAACGCGACGGGATGATGGCTCGCAGCTACTGCTCACCAGCCAACTGTTTCTATAATTTGCAACAAGATAAGAGGATCTTTGCTCCGTCGAAATCTACTTATGCTAGATCGTACGAAGCCAGACACTTTTAGTTAAGGAACACAGAAGTCACTTTGCGATGGACTTTTTGATGCTACAGGAAGTAGTATATCGTTATACTTTGCACGTAAGACCCATTACGTCTAGACACCATGCGTTATTATCATTTAAGGAAGCAGTAGATTCTACTGTTATCGGAAGTACAAAGTTGAGCAGGAAGAAAGAGATCGTTTAGAAAAAGTGGTACGGATAAACTCGGACCTTTTTACGATGGTCGTTGTTGTCGATCGGGACAGGATCCGTTTTGCTGTGTCCTTCTCCTTAGTTCCAGATGTTCCGATTGCACCTTTTTGACTTCTCGAGTGCAGTAAAGGACCTAAGTAAGGGCTGCGAAAAGAGATGAATTTTACGTTATAGCTTTTTCTTTACAACAATTACATAGGACGATACGTATAAAGAAAAATAGACTTACTGAACAACTGCGGAAGGTCCTGTAGGAGTGGTGATGGAAACTGGGCTTGAGGGAAGACCGCTTCTTCTAGCCTTAATTTGATTTAACTTATCGCCTTGCGTCAAGACGGCAAACCTGGTTGGGCTCGCACTGGATGTTGGTGTTGGATCATCCAGTTTAATACCATCCACGCGATGCATTATTCCTGACACGTTATCTTGCACCAGTTTCGAATTCCTTAGACCCGCCAAGGAAGCACCAGTTGGCCTGCCCACCATTGAGTAAATTCCGTGCTGATGTACAGGATTTCCATTTATAGGACGTAGTGGTTCTTTCAGCAGCGAATGGAGATATGCCTCCTTTCTGAAAGACATTAATCATTCCCAATGAATCAAACAAACGTCTCATTAGGATGCTCTATGATTAGGATGTACAAATATCACGTACTCCTCTAGCCACTGTTGCTGATGACCGATCACCGAACCAGGCCTGCATATCCTGATCCAGGCAATGGTTTCATGTGCAGTTAAATGATAATGCTTCATGATGTAGCAGCCAATCAAGGAACCTGTTCTACCAAGACCCGCTTTACAATGCACAGCTACAGCTCCTGTTGCAGTCTCTGCAATTTTTAAAAATTGCCGCATGATCGAATCCGTCGGCGTTGATCCATCTACAAAGAAGAGTTCCTTATGATCGAATCCAGCCTCAGTAAATCTAGCCGCGTCATAGATCTTCTTGTTGAGTCTCACTATTGTGGAAACGTTATTGCGACGGAAGTAGGCAAAATACGACTCTGGTGCAAGCAGCGGATACCCTGTAAGAGAAAACAGAAGATGAAGTTAAAGCTTTAACGTGTAAGGTTGAACGAGATTAGAAATCAACATGGATTTCCATTGGTTTGTAGTTGATACTGCACGAATTTACCATTTTCCATCTTAGTTTTGGCATGAGGACCACAGAATGCTATGAATTTTCCTGGTACTATCCAATTCAGGTCACCGTTCTCAACACGTTCAAAATGCTCGTATTCCGCTAGATGGAAATCACGAAAATTAAAGAAACCCAGTTGATGGCACTTATATACTGCACTGAGACACTCTTTCAATGAAATCTGATAACATGGCGCTCCCAACGAAGCATCGCGAAACATGGCGAATGGAGGACTGTTTGGGCTGCTTGTTAAACAGTCATAAACCTCTTCAGCAGTGCGTTTGCAATATAACACCTGTGACAAATTTGGCAATTGCACTATAACGAGAAAATGAATGAAATGTTTAGTGAACTCTTACCGCATAGCTGGCGATGAGAAACGCAGCGTTTACTCTCAACTGAGGGTTTATAGTCGTGTAATGAACAATCTTCTTTTTACTGAGTGTTATTGCTTTTAACTTTCTATTAACTTTCTGACAATACCGATACAACATTGCAAGATTAAGAGGACCAAAATCAGAATAAAAGTTCTCGTAAACCAGTTCATCATCGATACTGAAGTAATGAGTATTTGGTGTACTTCTTGGCTTTACGGTAGTACGTAATGTCACAAAATACAAACGATCTGTAATAGAAGTCGAGTTACTCTAAATGTAAAATAAATGAAGCACGAAGATGTCTAATACCTTTGATAAATTCTGCAATGCAGACCAACACTTCGTTAGAGTCTTCCATCGTGTAGCACACCTCTAATGACACACCATAGGAGGTATCTGGTAAACCTGACATTGGTATGAATTAATGAGTGACACAATGATAATCATTAATACGTCTATAGCAGCAAAGTGGTAATAGGCGTGGGTGTAAAGGCAAACTGGATACAACTGCCTACACAGAACTTTGCCGTACGACGTATCGAAGTAGAGTCACAGGGAAGCACCGGACAGGCGACATATGTTGCGAAAGTACACTGAGTGAAAATACAATAGTCACTATATGAAATCTTACCTGACAAGTAATCAGTCGTTTAGCTGGATATCTAGTTATCGGCGCACCGGTGACAAAAAGATAGACGCGGCTAAAATTGCCGTAGTAAGTGAAGAGCTAGTAGCACGTAGATTTGTTGTCTTCCAAACATCGTTTGACTTTCTAGTAGACGATGTGTTGCGCAATCAGACATAGATAGTTCAAACGTATCAACAGAGAATTATGTTAATTCGAAGAACTCGATAACGTCATTATTCGTCGTTCAACCCAAGTTGTTTTTGGTTTCGCTGCCATGTTGGGCATCTTATCCCGTGTCTCTGTCACTCCTGATGCCAAGAGATTCACAAGCCAATGGCAACAGCTCTTCTCGCTCTCTCTGTCTCACGGAGAGTCGCGCATCCCTGCACCCTTAATAAACACCTTCCCTTCCTTACTTTCCTTATGGCTGACTCCTCCAATGAGGAGATGTGCCAGCTTTAATAAACACAACTTCACGCAATCTCTTCTGACCAGTGGTACTCCAAATACCTACAAATACCATCGATGGATTCATCCAATTTATTTAGCTCCTTATATTTTTCTCTTCTCGTCTCGAATAATAGCTAAACACCACCGATATTCCTAACTTTGCCGACACCGCCCTAACTGGCCCTGACTAGTCCTGACTCTACTTGCTCTTCTCTTCGGTAATCACACTTGATCTCCGCAGGCAACAAGAGCCAACGAGCGGCTTGGCGGCCAGACTAGGGCGCCAATAACTTTTAAACTATATCGCTGCGCACTGGCCCAAACCATTCCTAACGGATCTCTTTGGAATCCCTTCCTTCGAGTAACAAATTCCTGGTGGGAGACCCTAAAGCCCGTTTACATTGCTATGCCTAAAGTAGCAGCCAGTAGTAGCCCTTTCTTTATTGAAATCGTATAACAATCCAACATCATGTCGCGCACTTTATAAATTCACTAAATAAACTTGCAATGAGTTTAATGCTTGTTTCTGTACTATAAACTTGAAATTTGTATAGAATAGGTCTTCCTGTAAAACAGCACAAGGTATGTTTTAAAAATGGCTGTTATCCTGTTCATATGCGATTGCGCTTTTTAAACCTTTTAAAGCCGTTCATATGCTCACTACAGCTGTTAGCTCTATTCTATTATGAAATGAAGTATTCCGCTTTTGACATGTGAATTTGAGTTTCTCGTTTTACGGAAAACATGTTTTTTTAAATTTTAGAGAACCGCATCCATAGAGTGAACTGGTACTCCATTTATGTATGAAGTTATCGTTCTTGTTTACAAGAATATAGTGTTCTTGCCAGTGTATGCTGCTGATAATAGTTCAATAATGTCAGATGCATTTGAAGAGATACAAGCAATTAAAATAAAGAGAAACAGTTTGAGAGAGAAACTGCAGAAAAGGAAACGTGAACGACATGAATTATTTACTCTTACCTCTACTTCATCCACATCCTCGGGAATGGAGCCTCATACAGCTGGTGATAAACAATCCTCCAAGTTGCACTTTATCTGTACCACAAATTTTCGAGATTATAACCAGTGTAATGTAATTTTACTTTTTAGAGTCTGCTGCGACAACTAGTAAATCTGAACACGGAGAATACAAAAGGGATGTACTCTGCATTCTGCATGAATCTGCTCCCAATTTACCTATTACATCTGCTGAACTTACAGATCAGTTGCGCAAAAATTTAAGTGCAGATGTTTCATATTCAGATGTTAATAAAATATTGGAGAATCTTGCTGCGCAGGATGTAATTAAGTTAGTGAGTTTCCTTGATACACAGAAATTGCAAATTTCTGATATATCCATTTTACATTTATACTGTTACTATTTTACTTTTCATGTTGCAGAATCAGAGAAGTGACAGAAGATGGTGTATTTGGTTATACAATATTGACTGTGTCTGAAGTTCAATCTTTGTGCCAATCACAATCGGAGGATGTAGAAAATCCAGGTAGCACAGATACCTCTGCATCCGATCCAAATGACAATGCTACTGCAGAGAAACAGCCAAAGTTGGATAAAAAAAATACTGAAGATATAATGTCTTTAATCTCAATGCCAACTATCAGAGAAAAGGAAAGTAAAAAAGTTGGTGAACAAATTCTTGACCTTCTTTCGAAACAGACTTCCAAAGAAAAATCTCTTGCCGAACGTTTTCGTTCGCAAGGAGGAGCACAGGTCATGGAATTTTGTCCTCATGGAACTCGTGTTGACTGTGCTAAGCTCAACGGCAGACCCGGTTTTGCAGAGAAATGTAAGAAGCTGCATTTCAAAAAAATTATCCAAAGTCACACAGATGAATCTCTTGGTGACTGTAGTTTCCTGAACACCTGTTTTCATATGGATACATGCAAGTATGTGATTCTATTTAATATTATATGAAAACAATTTTATAATATACTTAATGTATGTTTATTTAAAGATATGTCCATTATGAAGTGGATGCTCCCATGTCCCAACCAAGGGAACAAAATGATACTGAGGATACGAATGGTGGTCCAATCAATAAAGTAACAAATCTCGATAATAAAAATGGCAGTGCAAACAATTGTGGCAGCAGTGGCGTAGGAGTTGCTGAACTGACCCTTTATCCTCCACAATGGATTCAATGTGATCTTCGATACCTAGACATGACTGTTTTAGGAAAATTTGCTGTTATCATGGCTGATCCACCTTGGGATATTCACATGGAACTACCATACGGAACCATGTCGGATGATGAGATGAGGCAATTAGGAATCCCTGCTCTTCAAGATGAAGGACTTCTGTTTCTCTGGGTTACTGGAAGAGCGATGGAACTTGGCAGGGAATGTCTCCAGCTTTGGGGATACGATAGAGTTGATGAAATTATCTGGGTAAAGACAAACCAGTTACAAAGGATCATTAGAACTGGTAGGACAGGTCATTGGTTGAATCATGGAAAGGAACACTGCCTGGTAGGCATGAAGGGAAATCCCCGTATTAACAGAGGGCTCGACAGTGATGTCATAGTAGCGGAAGTACGTGCAACCAGTCACAAGCCGGATGAGATTTATGGAATCATTGAACGGATGAGTCCTGGTACCAGAAAGATCGAATTGTTTGGCCGTCCACATAATGTACAGCCAAATTGGATAACTTTAGGTAATCAAGTCGATGGTGTTCATTTAATTGATCCACAACTTATAAAGGCGTTTAAGAAACGATATCCAGACGGCAATACCATGAAACCTGGTAAAACGTAATTGTATTCGAAATGAGAAGTGAATGAATTATGCGTGAGCATGCCTCATAAAAACTATATTTACCTCACTATCGGGTTTCTAATGTGATCTCGTACAAATGGCGACTACAAGAAAGTGGCATATAAAATGTACAAAATAAATGCTTTTAGTTATACAGAATATAAAACAGTAGTAAGTACATACAATACATTAGGTAAACAATAGTTATGCTGCATATACAGTCTTCATAATGAAAATATTTAATACTGTATTTCAAATGCTTGGAGTTGTAATCTTAAAAATTTACAATTGCGTTTACGAATACGTAACTGTATCATTCAGACCTTGTAGATTTAATCGTTCAGGAACTCA
>JARQTI010000563.1:219941-317717 GCA_030142655.1 Trachelus tabidus | reverse complement strand
TTAAAAATTTACAATTGCGTTTACGAATACGTAACTGTATCATTCAGACCTTGTAGATTTAATCGTTCAGGAACTCACAACTTTAGTTCAGAAGATCCTTTACGCTACACACTATTTTAATCAGTTCCGAATTCTCTCTTTTTTTTCTGGAAACTTGTCTTTGAATTCTTGTACGTGAAGATAACACTCTCTAACAAGAACATTCTCAAGTAACCATGAATCGTTATACGAAGCGGTATAAAAAAATCTAATTATGTGGATATTTGCAACAATATCTGGAAAACTTCAATCTCGAAAATTTGAAGTAAGATCCAGCAGATAATATTTTGCAAATATCTTCAGTTTTTTTACATCTCTTCAAAAAGTTGATCACTTCGGTCCATGTAGTGTTACAGGCATGTCTTGTTAGGAGAGCAGGAATTCTTGTAGCATCTTGTTGCAAAAAAAAATACAAATTTGCTACTAAATGGGAACAATATTCGCTGCTCTCTGAGTGAACACGCACAGTCTACTTCCTATTTGCACGGAAGTATCGTCCATGAAGGCCTTAAATGAATCCGACGCTACTACGTTTCTGTTTAAGAAGACTCTTCCTAAGAGAAACTGAAAATCGACTGTCGCAGAGACTACTCAGAGATCTTCTCTTGGGCTGATTTTTCAAAACTGGTGATTCTGTTTTCGGTTTGTTTTCCTTTCCCTGATTATCGATGCTCTTCTGACGCGTGACAATTCCAGTTGAAATGCGATTAATTCTACTGAATGAATCAACCCAGTGCCGCTGTGCATGTTCGTCCTCTGTCGTTAGATGATGATTACCTACGATGAATCCGGGTACTTTTTCCTCTATTTCTATTTTTATTTCATCCCGCGATATTACGGGATGGGATATATTATATTTTTTGCAGAGACGTCTTGTAGCTCGCGTAAGAACGAAGCATGTATCAAAAAGGAAACAGTGAAACTTCTGCAACAAAAAGAAGAGGGTATTTTGAAGACTACAAATTCGAAGTACGATAATGGGAAATATTTGCACTGACCGTTCCTCGCGCATCTTTGAGCATTCCTTCCGTTATCAATTCCGTGGCGCCGTCCACACATTTCATTGGATCGTATTCCGAATTTGTATTAATTTTCTCTCTCGCTATGTCGCACTCTGCATCTCCCATGGCTTTATCGATTTTCGTGAGTAATTCGGAAAGTACTACAGCAGCTTTCTTTAACGTCTCTTGATCCGGGTGAGCTGGGGGTGTGTGCCGTAAAATCTCGTTGACCAATAGAGGATATTTAACAACACGTGACCGTGGTACGTCCAAGTATGTCCAGAGATCAACAGAATGCGGAGAGAGTACACGCTTTTTTAAAAAATCATGAAAGCGTTTACTACTCGCTTTTTTCATCTCTAGTAAATGCCTTGCATATACTTGAGTTCTACATCTTTCAATGTAAGGTTCTGTTAAAGTGGAAACCTAAGAATACATTGTACATGTTACAACAAGTATATGCTTTTATGAGATTACTATCTATCGGATACTCTTAATCGCTTACCCAATTAAGTATTATTGGCCCAACTGTGTCTGTGACTCCATTTGAATCTCGAACCTTAACCAATTCATCTTTCAACTGACTATGTATCTCTATTAATTGAGATATATCTCCAAAAAGTATGGACATGTCATTAGTATTAAGGATACCAGTTGAAAGCAATGGCTCATAATATACATCTCTAAGCATACAAAGATCATGTAGGAGTACATCTTCACCACAACACAATTCATAAATGGCTTCTTGTCTTTTTATTCCACTTCGACTGAGGCTAATATCTGGATGGACTCCATTATTTCCATCTGCAACATCCACAACCCAGCTGCGGATTCTAGCATTGACTAATTTTCCATTAGTTCCTCTGATTCTAAAATATGCAGTGAAAAAGAATTAGGATACAAACACATATATATGTATAACACAAACATTTGTTAGTTACTTTTTCCTTATTGTGCTCAGGTCTGGTTCATCCACAGCCAATGACAGATCTGATGAGTTCGCTTGAATGCTAAATGATCTTTGAAGTACATTTCCAATTCTGCTGCTTGTAGGAACTGAAGATAAGAAGAAATTGCTGGCCACCTCGGTAATTCGTCGTCGTTTTTTCTTTTTTCCAGTTTCTGACCCAATCGAAACATCCATTGAACTGACGCTGACCGCATCGCTATTTGGACGCTTTCTTGATCTCTGCAAAAACTCCGTATATTTTAAATCACGAATATACATTGGGTTTTCATTGTAGAGATCATATCAAAGATATCTTATGCCTCGAGATGAAATAAGATTCCCCACTAAGTTTTCACTTCGTTTTAAACTTAAAACCAGAAAATCTTACCAGCCAGAATTTCTTTTGTGGCTCCGGAAATTTGTCCTTAATCGTAGTATCGCAATCGTCTTCCATTTTTATTGAAGTAATAAATACTTTTTACGTATGCGAATATAAAGACCAAGTACCCATTCTGTCAGACGAAATACGTTACAACAAAAAATGATTACCAGAGATGTGTTACAAGCAAATACAAGTGTTCAGCGCAGTGTGGATCATTCTGAACGCTGTTCAGCTGCTATGCGCATAAATCTACAAATCCCACCCATAATGTTATACATACATGATATATGAAATTGCCGATGAACGTAAATCGATTGGTAATACCAGAGTATTCTCTGGTAATCACTGATAATACGTAAAAATATTATCTTAAAAACATTAGATGATCTATAAGTTAATAACTAGAAGTGGATAAGTAATAGACTTAGTTTCCACCGTGCAGCGCTTAAACAGAGTTAACCAATCACTTATAGGAGTTGAATGGAATTTACCAATGAGGCCTCTAAACTTTGTGTAATCTCTGCACGGTGGAAACTAAGCCATAGAAGATCTGTTTATTCTCATAAAATCGTAAATTATGCAAATGTGAAAACACTGTGAACGTAGCTTAAGGTTGAGTGACGACGATGCCGTGAAGGGGACGTCGTTTATTGCAAGCTGGCTTAACCTGGCACGAAGTAGAAAGTAGTATCCTACTCAACGTTGATAGTGTTCTGTGCGCGATTTGTTTAGACTGCTGTGAAGATTATTAAGCGATTTTAAGTTATCCTGAGAAAATGCCAAAGAAGACGAGTAAGAACTCTTGGGGGGGACGTAGGTTGGACAACGCTGAGGATAAACATTTCTTTGGTAAGTGCAATGCAAAAATCATTTTTCTATTCATAACAAGGATCCATAAAATTTACGACGCATATGCCGTTTTTCTTTAGATTTGCTGCACGTGCCACACAATTGATGATTTTCTCATTGTTTACTATAATTTAGATACCATTCCATATTTCATTTACTATTTTATATTTAATGTAATGGTATAGGCAAGTCACTATACATATAGACTAAATTTAAGAAATAAAAATAAAATTGTGCTTTGTTACTTGGCAGGTCATGATGATAGGTCTGTCCGTTTAGATGGTACAAGGCCGAGGGTATCCTTTAAAAATCATGCAAGACCTATTAGAGATAGACAAAGATATGCGGAACTGGCTATCAAGCATCATTTGGATGATGATATATTAATGGCCTTGGGTACTAACAATAATAATAATGGGAGGCAAGTAATTATGAGAGGAAGGGGTCGGGGTGCATCACAAGGAAGAAACAGCCCATTACCTCAAAGAGGATTAAGAGGTGGAATGCTTCAAAGATCAAGACCTATGGGTCTCGTAGAGGCCAATTGGTACAAAGTTCTTGTAAGTATTAAAGGATAAGCTCTCTTTGTAAGTTATTTTATGAGGTGTGTTTCAGATACCTTATGGCCAGAAATATGACAAAAAATTTGTATTGACAAGTTTACTTGGTCTGATGGCACCAGATACCTTCGTGCCTATAATGGTTAGTAATATTTTTAAGAAAGTTCATTTTTATTCATGGCTATGTTTGCATTGGAATTAAGCTGGAAGATCATATAAGTATGTTATATATTTGAGTGATTCCATCAGACTTCAGCCACCTGTATTTTATTTGCTGTGCTACATGGATTCGGTCGTTTTTTTGTTACGATGTACCATCTCCAGGATATCTATGTTCAAGATAAAAACGACTGAATCCACGTAGCACAGCAACTAAAATACAGGTGGCTGAAGTCTGATGGAATCGCTCGTCTATACATATATCAGTGAACTATAGGTATAAGATTAATTTATCTCAACTCTCGATCAACTCTGGTGGACAGATAGTCTCTGCAATCAATGTGATTGGGACTCCACTTTCGTTTTTCAGTACAAAGTTGTTGGAAACGATGCTGTTTTTTATATTGAGGACTTTAAGATAGCGAACAAGTTGTTAAACTGTGATAGAAGAGTGACCACAAGTGATGGCTTTAAACTGCATGTGAGAGTAAAGCCAGGATATCCACAGTGTGATGTTGATGAATCCCTGAAGGCACGATTAAAGCTAGCGTTGGTTAAACGATACGTACCAGAAACAAAAGCCTTAGACTTGTCAAAATTTCATCAAGACTCAGGTAAATTTGGATATAATTCAAATAAAATTTCATGCAATAATTTACTTACCTTGTATTTCATATTGTATTTGTTTTAGATCTTGTGGCAGACTATTTTTGCGCGTTATTCCGTGCTCCCATATTAATGGCTGTACTGGATATCGTTTCCGAATACGTCCCTGATTTGGAGGCATTAAATTTAGATGGGAACAAGCTGAACATCATTGAAAGGCTTAATGTCTTGCATAAGAAATTCTCTTGTCTAAAGATTCTTTATATAGGGGACAACAAAGTAAGTATAATATTTCAAAAAATGCTGAATAGACTGCCAGAATCTCATTATGAACAGTGTGTGTTGAGACAACAAAATAATATTTTCAGATAAGAGAGATGAATCAATTAGACGTGATCAAGGACTTGAAATTGGAAGAGTTCAGATTAGCGGGTAACCCAGTCTGCTTCAAGTACAAATCACGACGCGATGACTACGTTAGGTAATGTATGGTTTAATCATTTTGTGAAATATTAGTCAATTTTAGCAACAATGTAAGTTACATGGATAAAGATAATAAGTCGATATCATTATGTGCATAAAATTTTAACGTATCCTATGATAATGAATGCTTTCGTTACAACTAACTCGGAGCTTCCGGGCTTCTGGCTTTTCTTTCTTGGCGACAGTGACGTGCGAAAAAGATTTCCAAAACTTCTAAAACTGGTAAGTTTTAACATGTTCATTGTCATAAACAATATGCCTGTTTACCTTCTTATTTTCATAAAAAAAATTATTTCTAAGGACGGAAATGAATTGCCACGACCAATCGTCTTCGATGTTGCGGATGAAGGAGTTAAATTACCACCGAGTCAAAGAATGTTTGTTGCAAACGCCAAAGCTCAAGAGATCGGCGGGCAATTTATGCAACAATTCTTCCTCATATTCGACAGTGAAAATCGTCAACCTTTGCTGGACGCGTATCATGAGCATGCGTGTTTCAGTATGACAATCTCTTGCGCTAACAATACAAATAAGTAAGTTAAACATAACACGTAAGATGAAATATTTCCAGTTACTCCTATGAATTTAAGACTTATTTGAATTTTCAGACTAAATAACTATCTGACTGAAAACAGAAACCTACGTAGGTTAAATGACACCAATAAAAGACGAAAATTATTGAAACAAGGAAGATTGCCAGTGGTGTCCTTCATTTCTCAATTGCCACGAACCAAGCACGATCTCAATAGTTTCACGATGGACATCAGTCTGGTGACGGTAAGCGGAACAAGAAATTATAAGTGAAAAAGACATTATTTAGACAACCTAAATCTAATACCACAACAATATTTTTCTTTAGGAAACAATGATGTTGATCACCGTGACAGGATTGTTTAAAGAGTTGGATAGTAAGGAGGAATTTATTCGGTACTTCAACCGAACCTTCATAATTGTGCCTGAAGGAAGTGGATACTGCATTCGTAATGAACAATTGCATATTAGTCAACCATCGGATATGCAAGAGAGGAAAGCTTTCTCAGAACAGTCGGTGGAGGTGTCAGGGTCAGTTGCATCTGGGTCAGCATCTTCATCGGCATCGAGTTCAACAGTACCGGTATTGTCCCAAGTCATGAAAGAGCAAATGACAATGACACTCAGTCAACAAACAAACATGAACTTGGAATGGAGCTTGAAATGTTTAGAGGAAGTGCAATGGAACTTTGACAAAGCACTGTCAACGTTTCACGAGTTTTATAAGCTCGGTCAAATTCCGCCTGCAGCGTTTGAAAAGTAGATTAACACACTTAGAAAAATGTCTATACAGTTCCATGGCCATGTTCATGTTGGTTCACGCGACTGCGTGCTGAATATTTTCTTCGTTATTTTTTATTTATTTTTTTTTCCACATCATATTTCGAATTCATAGTTGGACGGCGAACATAGCGATTCAGTCACTTTCATTAGTTCCGTTTATAATTTAAAGTGAAAGGGGTAACATTCGTATTGCTTATAAACTTTATAGAAACGCGATGTTCGCCATCCAATTGATTTGACTCGAATTAAATATTAAACACAGTGTCTGTTGCGTTGATAAGCATAACATTAGTTTGTTATAAAGGTAAGTTATTTCATGTTCGCGTGAAAAAGTAGTTATGCCCATACAAGATTTAGATATTTTCATTTATGCAATCTCATGCACGGCTCTTTTTATAACAAAATTCTTTAACCTTAATTCATCTTTTATTTTCTTCGAAATTTCTCATCGTTTGGCATTAATATATAATCATTGAATATTTTTGAAGATGATTTTCATCTTAAAATATCGTTAAACGTTTCTTTTTTTACCACTTTGAAGCCGTTGAATATAAACATGATGTTCACTATCGATAGAGGTCAGCATCTAATAACAAATATTTTTTTCTATAGAAGTCAAATTAACATAAATTTATGTTATCGTTATTCATGATAGAATCTAGGGAAAGCGATTAACGTGTCTATAAATGATATAATTTTAGTATGATTGAAGCGGAATAATTATAATAGACTAAAATTAAGAAAACGTAACTTATTTAACATTATTAGCATATCACGTTATTAGTCTTTGTTAGATTTTCTTTTCTCACAATGTTAGAACAGTGATGTGCCGTGTGCAGAACTTTGAGACGCTCAATATAATACTGCTGTCAATAGCTCACAATAATTTCGAAATACTTTTCGAATTTTATAAATTTTCAAATATACAAAAGAATAACACGAGCATCTATTTTGCTCCTTCCTTGGAGCATCCTTCTGTTAATATAAAATCTAGTTTTCGTAGTCGTTCTACATGCAAAGACGTTTACCATGAAAAATTCGATTATACCATCGTTAACAGTAAAAAATTTTCATTCCTAAAGTGACGATACTGATATGATGTTCGAAGAAAGAAAAGGTGCTTCCATTTTCTAAGTAGGCTTTGTCATTCATTTGATAGTGTCAGAACTTCATTAATGGAAATGCTATCATCATACTATCGTCGGAAAAAGTCTTTGCGTTTGAGATATACAAGAATTAGTATGATATAACGTAATAGGTATAACTACTGAAAATGTTCACACAAAAAAATACATTGAGGAATTATTATTTCCCGTTACACTCAAAAATGTATATTTTCCTTTTCTTATGTATAATTCTGAAATATGCTTAGAAGACTTCGAATGGACAATTCTTCAAATGTTATGATAGTTTCTAGTTGAGCTTATGGCGTTTGATGACTTCTCAAAGTGAAATTATAATATGGCCTTTGGACATTGCATTGTGATGTAAAATTAAGTCTAAAGAGAGAACAGCACAAGGCTCGCACTTGAGAAAGAAAAACAATATCTTTTTATAAAGTATCGATAAAGATTAGCTTAGGCTTAACAGCATATAATTGTGATTGGAAAAAATCCTAAGTATATGAAAGAACTTTAAGTACGACCTTGTAGCATGATCACTCTATATTTTAATACAGTATAGCGACTGCGAAAAGTCATGCGCGTTATGGGATCACAAATTATTGGCTCGATAAACTCTTAGAAATGTTGAAGAGCATCGCGACAAGAAACAATTTTTTTTTTATGAAGAACCAACAACTTATCTACAAGAATCATCGTGGCTCATCGACCTCGTCGTTATCATCGAATTGAACTAAATGCCTCGTTATCGAGAACTACCCTCAACAAGAGTGACCCTGATGAGCGTCTGCGCAGCGGATCACTAGGGAATTTGGAATATTAAAGGAATTATGTGCTCCGCTGCATCAAGTTATTACTACTGACTGATGACGATTGATGCGAGAAACTTGAGTATCCTGTGTTTTCGCACTCCCGTTTCTTGGGATAAAAACCTTGAATCGGGATTGGAGCAGTCTATCGAGAATGAAGGAATCATCAATGACTATTACTGGATGGTGATTCCTAGGAGACGATTGCCGCATTAGATGGCGAAGATCCAGTAACGTTGGAAATTAATCGTCTACCTGTATTTTCATGGAGAGCAGAAGTGCACCAGTCCTGGCTGTCTTACGAAATGGAGTTGTTTTGTATAAACAACTCTCTGGAGCATATGTACAGCTGAACATTTGCATAGATGCAGAGTCCTGATTGTCGTATGCTGCACGACACTGCAGCAGAGTGGGAAGGTGAAAGGATATTTTCGAAAAGACAAAGAGACGAATTAAACTCCGTCTCTTCAGTTCGCGGGATTTTTGTTCGGGTAAATTAAGGGAGAATCGGTATAACGATCAATGTCAAAATGGAGGCCGAATAATTTGTGCTCGTATAACGCGCATGAGACAAGGTGTATTACGCTGATAGGGCTAGGTATATCTGATAATCCATCTTTTTTTTTCATTTAACACTCGTTTACATTTCTGTCTCTTTTTTTCAGTTTTAATGTGACTCAAATCTACATCTAAGATGAATGTGTGATTGAATGATTTTGAAATACGAACATTGTGCGATTGTGAAACAAATTACGGTAATGCTGGAGTCAAATGCATGAAGACTATTTTTTAGTGATGTGAATAAACGAAATGAAAGAACTTAATTCCATGCACTCAATCGAATTTCGGTTGTGACAACGGCTGTACCGTGATTTGTTGATTATGAAACAAAAAAATTGTACGCGCATTTAAGCGGCCATGTAAATATTCTTGTATTTGCGTACATAGATTGAGCACGTTTGATTGTATAAATGATAAGTGACGTTATATATTATGTACATATATATAAAGGAAGATAGAAAAAAGGTTAACATTTCAATGGGAAGCAACTTGATTGTGAATTGTAATGTATAAAAAAAAATAAAATAATGAGGGAAGAAATACATACGATTTTGGAGTAAAGAGAAAAATCCGTACTTTAATGTATTTTTATTTATTCTGTGTCTCAAGATATTCATCAGCTATTAACTTTTTATGTTTGCATTCTCAAATGGCATTTCAAAATGAGTTTGACTAGATAAAGCACTGCAGCATCTTTCGCATACGTAAAGTAGGACGATCAACGTTTAATGCTCTGTGCTTTACACACCATTTTAGTCACTCATATAATTCTGGGAATGAAAAGATTTAATACATTCGCACGGAATTAGCGATATGAAATAGAAAAACATTGTGCTGTCTTTTCTGTTTGAAATGCATGTTGTGTATCACTCGCTCCCTATGGGTTCCATATTCTGCAATTAATAATATGTTAGTGATTGATCTCATCATTTTTTGTGACTGACGTAATTTAATCTTACTAGAATATCCGCCTTCAGTGCATCGAGATCCTTCTTTGTCTGTCTCTTAAAGAAACCCAGCTGCATAAAAAAATGAATATTATAGTTTTATTGAATAAATACGCACATTCGGACAAATATAATTTTTTAATAATTCTGCTCACCCAACTCAAAATTCCCACAATTATGCACAGTAATAACAGCCCTAAGAATAGGGATCCAACTAGAATCCAAAAGGAAACTTTGATTTTTTTTGCGGTACCATAAAATGCTGTTGTTACGTTGATCATCGATCTGTAGAAAATTTTAATATGTATAATTATTCATCATCATCAATGCAATCAATAGACTTACATAGTTCCAGCTATTGGTAATGATATCGATGGTCTTATTACTGTGACAGTGGCATTCAAACTAAGCCGAATTATTCTCTCAATGTGTGGCGAAGTTGCTATAGAAAAAAATGACAAAATACATGTCTCGTGTTAATATTGTTTATTAATAAAGAGGTAAATACTTTACCATTGAATGTTGAAAAATGTAGAACCATTTTGATATACAGTTTGCCAATATCCTTTGTTTTTTTTAATGCAGCTAAATTACACTTTATCCTTTCGCATTGGACGCCATGGGTAGAACAGTTTAGATAAATTATTTCGCCTTTCTCCTCCTTTGATAGATTCGTTCGATTTATCAATGTTTTATTGACTTCCAGGTGTACCGGATTACTTGAGTTTTGACTATTTCGCTTTCTTCTCTGATAAACGTTAATTGATTGTAGTTCGTCGGTGTTATCATCCTCCAGCGTGGTATCCAATGTGTCTGGTCTAAACCATACGATACCCTGAGAAGAACATTCGTAGCGACTACCAGAAATGTACAACTGAAAATTAAATAACAAAGAACAGTCAGTAAAAATATTATATCCAAGTGCACATGAGTCATAGGATATTTAGTTAAGAAACTAAAAATAAATTTCATTCACCTGAGGTTTATATACAGATAGAAAATAACTATAATTCCCTGTAGCTATTGGCACGTCGACTGTGAGTTCCGCATCAGAAATGGGCGTTGCACCTAACTTAATAATCTGATATGCATGTTGAAATGTTATATTAAGAGTATTCTCATTTTTTCTAGAAAAGTAATAACTTTCCTCGTTAGCTTTCCTGAAAGACACAGATGTTGGTTAATTTTCCTCTCAAAAGGAAAGTCTTGGTAAATTAAAAATTAATGTACCCAGTTATTGTCAGTGCAGCTTTGGTTGCTAGACGTAAAGGCATTGTAATTTGACTAATTCCTTCATTGATACTGCGCGTTCGAATGGTCATAGTAAAGTTTAAAGTTTTATTGTGCCACGAACTTTCGTGCAGGGCTTTCATATCCAAATCCAGCAGGACGCTTTTCTGTCGATTTTAGTAATGTCAATAGCATGCTTTCCTGTGCGATTATGCTAATCCCAAAATGTTCAACTTACATTCATTGCATCAGCAAGATTTCCTACGTCACAAGTTACTGTCAAGCTGTTATTGCTAGTACCTTCTTGGCACGATGGCAATATACTACGTAATGTCACTCCATCCGGAAAAGAAAATACAACCGATGTGAGATATGCGATCTCGCCCTGATTATTTAATTTCATTTCCAAACTTATGTCGTCCGATCCGATGACCCACGTATCATTATCCCTGAGAAATTATGCAAGGTTGTTCGTGCAAAGCATATTAGATATTATTTTAGGAATATTAAATCTTTCAAGACTTACTGAACTCCGTGAAATATTACATTCGCAGTTATGCTTGAGTGACAAACTTTGTCATCTCCACAGCCAATTTCGAACGGTAGTGTCAGCTGAATCCATTTGAGTAAACTCTCACTACTTTCCGTGGCACATGAATGACAGAATGTATCATCTTATGGAAATAAGTTACAAACTAATTATGAAATTAATAACGAGGAAATATATGAAGCAAGATTTGTGAGAATACCTTGATCTCCTTTGTCGCCTACGATAATAACAGTTTTCTCTAGATTTTCTGCAATTTGATATCGGATGAATATATTTATGGGATCAACAAAATTACTGATGTCGTTCTGTAACAGAAAATAAATTATCAGATTGTTTTAAACAGTTGATTATTAGAAGCTGGATTGACATTTGAATAAATTTACTTACCGCCACACTGAAAGAATAATTTGTGCAGGATCCTTTAGATAATTCCACATATTGCAAACTCTTCAATTCACTCTCTTTGATCCTTTTAAGATTTTCGTCAATCCTCGCTTCGATTTTGTATTCTGTAATAAATCATTGATTCCTCTTTCACCGTGTTCTACTGATCTGAATGAAACGTGTAAGTGAACTGTACTTTGTACGCGATGAATCTTCTTGCTCAACTGATCAATACAAGTTTCAAGTTGAAAACTCGTGGAATTTCTATTCAGCGAACTTGGATATATTTTACTTGTAACTATCGTCTTCACGACAGGTTTGCCTCTTAGTACAACGACGTGGCCAGATTTGTACGCGCCAATTGCAACTTCCGGATATCTGTGAATGATAAAGCATAACTTGATACCGAGATCACTTGATCCTATTACTCGTTAACGATGGAAATAATTTTTTAACCCATTGCCATCAATATCGATCGGCTCCGAAAACGTGTAACCGAATCTTTGAAGACCATGAAAAATATCACTGCCAGATATTCTCTGTGATGATCGCAGAAGAGTACCCTCCTCCATAGCAATGCGTCCATTAAATACATATACAACGCCAGAATCTTCCCACGGAGCGCCTACGATAAGATCTGTCCAAAAGAATACAATGAATTCTACGTGTCCTATTACAAAAAAGAAATATTTAATTTTTAAGAATAATCTTTTGAAAATTACCATCGAATCCATCACCGTCTAAATCGCCAGAGGATAGTGCGTAACCGAATTGACCCCCTTCTACATTACCTGATAAGGTTGCACCTGCTACAAATTCGCCCTATAATGTATCATAGAAATATAAATAATTTTTTATCTGTAAAGGAGAAGTCATTTAATAATATAACTCACTGTTTCACTGCCAAGATAAATATACACTTTGCCATTATCCTGTCCCCAATGAGGAGCTCCAACTATGAGATCATCCAGGCCATCGTTATTCAAGTCACCTGCAGCTAAACTTGCTCCAAAATATTGGCCAATTACGTTTCCTATGATACTTGGAACGAGGTCAGGATTTGTTGGATTGATTATCGCTATTGCTCCTGTGTAACTCAATCCGGGTGCTGAAGTGGCGAACAATAGTTCATTCTTCTTGAAGAAGTAACCGGACGTCACGCAATAGCCTACGTTTATATGAATTGTGATTTATAATTATTCACATACGTCATTTATATACTGTATGCGATTATTTTGATTTACTTTCGTACGTCATAACTTTAAGTGCATTATCTGGGGTGGGACATGTGGTACAATAAGAAATACATACCAAAATATGGTAGTACTCCTTTGTGTGTAACACGTTGTGAGGGATAAATTACATTAGTTTTCTTGATCCGTGACTCTTTTAGACGTATCAATTGCACAGCACCATATATTTTATTAGCTGGTATTCCTTCTATACCAATTGCATTTTCACTATGGTTCTATGATAAAAATCAATCATGTACTATATTACTCAATTATAATACGATAGTTTAAGAAACGTAATAAAGGAAACTGTACCGTGCTATATTTTATAGAAAAACCACGTAAAGGATCGTTCCAGTTTGGTGAATAAAAATCTGAAATATTTTAAATTAGACTGTATTTTCTCTGGCCAGTATTATTATTTTACAAATTACCGTGAACGAATGCTCTCTCTATGTCAGCTTCCATGTTTCCTGATGTAATTAAGCCATTATAGCATAGTCCATGCATAGTAAGATGAATTTTACTGATAGTCATAGTCGTACGAGGTGCACAAATCTAAAATTAATAGATAAAATAATTAATAGTTATATATCTTATTGACATATAAAACCAGAAGAATTACTTACTGTTAATATATCATCCGGTTCATATATACTCAGAGCTGCACCAAACCAGCTTTCTGCCTTATGTATTGTGATAGGATAAAATGTATTAAATGTTGTTGGAATGTCATAAATATTACTTGGCGTCACTTGAGTACATTTCTTGCCAAATAATTCACAACGATAAGCAACGCCTGGATTCGTTGGTAATTTTTCTCTTTGATTTAATGAATAATTGCCACGAGGTGCTCCAACAATCAACCTTCATTTAAATTATATTACAAAATTAAATTATTATTCCAAATTCGAGAAAATTCATGGACTTCTAATAAATGGCGTCATGGCCAATATCAAATCATACCATGATGAATTCTTTCCTGCTGAGTGGTACAGAAGCACACTATAGCCGAAGTAATCGCGGTCAGAATCATTTTGTAAGTTTTTTCCACTTGATACTGATGGATCCGAGTAAAGGATGGGACGACTTGTGTCTAAATTATATCCAAAAACTACTACAGGTAGTAACAGTAGAAGAATTTCGGTACTCATTGTAAATGTTGCATCGATGTATGGATAAATTGAATTCAAATAGAAATTCTTACTCTGAATTATGCACCACGTTATATTTAGATCACAGCAAACTATCAAGAAGTTAAAGATGTAAAGGCAAAAGGCTAAAATGTCTCTACTGTGAGATCTCGAATTTCTTTCGTCCTGTATAGAGGCGTAAGCCGACTGATAAGAGTATTTTAAAGTGAAGAAAGGATGTAAATGTGATAAAGGAATCATGTGCAGCGTACAGTAGTGGGTAGGCTATGACATACAGGCAAAAGAATATACATCTATTTATTTGATGACTATTTGTCATGAAACTGGATGTGGTAACGATACGTTAGGCGATGAGACATACTCAACAACTGAACGTAACTGTGTTGAAATTAAAGAAAATAAATAAAACAAATAATTTTCATTAGATTTTACTCTAATGAATTCGAAGAAACTATTTATTCTTGGACGAACCCTGATTCAAATAATAATTAAAACAGTGAAGAACTCCGGAGTAAAAGATAAAGAAAACGAAGGACGATCGACAAAACAGTACCAAATTCAGCTTAATGCAAAAATCTGCTTAATAGTAAGGGTTCCGACATGTTATGGAAGCTCAACGATTAAGCAGAACTTAATTATCAGGTTTCGAATGTGTAATACGAATTATTAAAGAATCACGTTATAGCACATATTTATTTTAGATATCCTCTCTTTAATATTATTTACATATAATTCATTTTTATATTAACCCTCGAATGCGGAGCCTTTCAGATTTAAATGCTTGTCGGATTAACATGTGTTCATAGCAGTGAAACAGTTAACGATTCTATTTCGAGATGAGCAAGATAATTTGGACATGAAACTTTTGACATCCTACTGTTTTGACTAGGCACTCCTTAAATAATATAGAATGAAAATACTTAAAGGTTCTTCAAATTCCTCATATTAAAGTAGCCATCTAATTAGACATTAAGATGTTACCCTGAAGAATATTTTTATATGAGAGTGAAGTCCAGGTTCTCCAAAGGATATTATGAAATCGGGATGATTCCACGTCGTTTAAATATTGTTTCATGTTCTTTAGTCGTGAGCGCGTAAAATCTTTTTCTTGGATCAATGGAAGGCAACGGTGGACACTACGTGGAAAAATGAACGTTAAGATTATTTGTCAATTCTTCGCTCTCCAGATGGAATTAAAGTAAAACTTCAGTGCCTAAAGCGACTGTGACTTATTGCACGAATAATTTGCATGTCAAGGAAGAGTTACATACTCCAGAAGAAGATCTTCTCTCTAACGCTTTTTCTATTTGATTATTCAATGTCTTTTCTCGATCTCCGTGATCTGGATGTGTTGATAACCACATTGGAATCTGCTCTGGTTCAACTTTAAGTTCAGTAAGGACTCTCATCATTCCCCAAAAAACGACAGCTTCGCGTACATCCACACATGCCTGAAAGAATGAAAACGTTTTTTTTTAGTTATATTAGGATTTTTAATCATCGAGGAAAACACTTTTTATCCGACTACGGAAAGTAGGGTAATGTGATTGGATGTAATTGAGTCTTATTTTAGTACTTTTGCACATAGAATCAAGCCCACTTGATCAGCTTCATTTTCCAGGGCTCTACTGTATGGTAGGTGGTGAATTAGATCTATTACAATTTGTCCCAAAAATTGAAAAATTATTGCCAATACATCTGGAAAGAATGCCCAAATTACAGCAATTGGCAGAGCTAATAATAGATCCAATATTATGCCATTTGATAATTGTTCAATCTATAAGAAAAAAAATATAAGATAATATGATAAAAAAAAGATATTCTTTTTAGTAATCATTAATAATTTTTAATTGCATAAGTGGTGTGCTTACCGAGTGATCCAGGAGTGCATGTGCCATTTCATGAGACAAAATCACTGCCAATTGGTCTTCATTTTCTACTATCTCTAACATACCCAAAAATACAAAAATATTTCCTCCCTAAAATTATATTATGAAGTGAAGGAGACGATCTTTGTATAAGCAGTCTGCCATAGCAAGATTTATACT
This sequence comes from Trachelus tabidus, assembly GCA_030142655.1. Classification (NCBI taxonomy): domain Eukaryota; kingdom Metazoa; phylum Arthropoda; class Insecta; order Hymenoptera; family Cephidae; genus Trachelus; species Trachelus tabidus. The sequence continues at coordinate 301,339 of JARQTI010000563.1, read as the reverse complement.
AACTGGTAAAACATAAGAGTTTTTCAGAGGAGAATTGACAACAGTTAAAGTCCACTGCTTGTCCTTTATAGATTCTAAATCCTGATTAGCCTTTAGTATCCGTTCAGTAAGTTTGATGAGTTTCTTGTATATTGGGTGATCCTTTGCTACCAAAGTATCTTTGAATGTTTCCAAATGCTGTATGATAGAATATAACATAGTTAGTATAAACATTTTGTAACAGGAGAAATCATTTTAAAACAGTGTAAAATGTACCATTTCAAAGATAATCTTAGATAGAACAGCCTGTTGTTTCTTATCAAACATTATGAATCGGGATCGGTTGGTCAGTGGATCAGTTTGTATATGAGTGCCATAGTAAAGTACAAGTCCAAATAGAAAAGCACCCATAATTCCTTTAAAAAGGAAATTCATAATCATAATATGACTTTTGATGTTTTAAATCCTAGAATAGTATATCGACTCACCAAAGAATACCTTTTTCTTTCTAGAAAACCATCCAATATACTTGTCGCGTTCTTCTACAGACCGTTTAGCCCACCACTTTTTGAAGGCACGGCCAAACAAGAAAGCTCCAATACGAATCAATGGCCGTAGAATTAATGCAATAACAGGAGAAATATCACGTCTTGGTGTAGTTTGAAAATAATATTTTTGTTGCTTTATAATCTTGCATAATACTAAAGAGCTTTTAAACTCTACCACAGGAGATTTAATAACACTTTTATAAGCTTGGCAAGGAATAATGCGCAATACAGCTATTCTGTGATATTGGTAACGCATAGGGCGTGCAACTCTTAAAACAGACATCATTTCTATATTATATCTTATCCTTTAGAAGGTAACACATTCAAAAGCAAATTAGTGTTCATACACAACACAAGAAAAAATAAAAGTTGAACATGAATTGTCCATAAAATAATAGTCAAACACTATCGGTACAGGCTGCTAAAATGAGTAAATAAAATCCAATACGTGAATGAAACTGAAACATAATTCCTCCTGCTACACTGAACTTGATAGCAGAATAGAGCATTTTTTTAGTAAAAAAAATAGTAATAAGATGCAGCCAAATCGGTCGAACTCTTCTGTGAACAATTTGGCTCAAAGGTTCTTCTTGTACAGATTTCAGTCGGATCAGACTACCAGTTCTGATTTGTGTATGATATTGCCACGTCGTGTCCATTCGGTCGATTATACGGATTGTTTTTTGCGATCACAGTGATGATATACGTCGTGGGAAGCTTTCTTTATTACTGTAAGAATATAAATCATGTTGATGCTAGACACATACGTATTTATATGCTCAAATGTAACATTCCTTACAATCTGTTGATTACGTATCCAAACACCATTTCATTGTAATAGCTCTTTTACAACTTGAAGTGGAAATCTTTCTTATAATAAGAAAGCAATGAATTACAAGTAGCTATTCGATAAAAATGACTAAAAACCTTGAATATCGTGTGAAGTGTAAGGTTACAAAGCACACCAGTAGGCAGATCAAGGCAGACCAGGCAGACGTATTACGTATAGCGCCAAAGTATTTGAGTTTTCAGAGGAACTGACCATCTGACGACTTCTTACAATTCGACGTTTTCAGAGTGGTTGCTATTTAAACATCTCTGATCAGCTGACAAGTGTCAAAAATGGGCATGTTGGTACGAAGTTGCATTGAACCGCTAAAAGATGTGATCAACCTTCAAGTTCTTCAACGAGAAATCAGCTTATTGATCAGAATTAATGAGGTTGCAACTCACGATTATTTCAAAAGCCTTGGGTCATACTGCAATAGGTAAGACCCAGGGTCATATACATATATGTATTTACCACCTATATCAAGCCACCCGGTTAATATTTATCAAAGAATAGAATTCTTTTACGTAGAGACAAAATGGGATGATTCGCATCACTGAAACTGTTGGCATAATTATCAGCAGTTAAAGCCGCGAGCTACTGAAGGACTCTGTGTGGGCTGTTGCCATCAGTTGCCATCAGTTGCCATCAGTTGCCATTCACATACTGAACCATTCCCGATCGTAATGGCGAACAACTCCGAACGGAGCAGCTTCGCTGCTTGTGGGGGTCCGTATTGCGCATATGCTTGTGTGTGTACTGTGTGTCCATCATGAGTCAGAAGCCATGGTCGCTTTGCGTTTCGTAATTAATTTCCCTCCCAAAGGAAAAATGCGAGCTTGATCTCGCAGTTTTGGCTGCTGCCTTTTCCCGGGGACGCTCATCTAGTAAAGATGGGCCTCGGGCCCCAAATTCGAGACCCGATCATCCCTCGATTCGCATATTTCTTAACCACCGTGCGTGCTTAATGTTGTGTGTTTGTCGCTCGCTCTGTGTTGCCGTCAGGTTCTCTCTTCCTTATCGTTCCTTCGGAATTTACAGGTAATGTCAATTCATAAGATATAATAAGTTCTAGTGCAAGATGCGGGCGGGGTTAAATTTTTATTGGGAGACATACATATTGGGATATTATGGACACAGAGTGATTCACTTGGAGACAATTTTTATTCGTGCGGATCTCCTATCTAATTTGATTTATGTCTTGTTTGGATTCAAATGATAAAGATTAAGTACTACCCTTTCTACTTGTTAAAAGAAATTCAAAGTGCTATATAGGTAACTCGCATCGCCAGCGATAATTATGACTATTTTAATTGCCTTTTATTGCTATACTTTTAGTTTTTTTAATGATTAATTCAACTTTGTGGTTTCTCATGTTATCAATTAACAGCTTATGTATGATATCTATCAATTGGGAAGCTTAAGACATGGATCAAGCAAGAAACAGACCGAGCCGACCACGACTTCGCTCGCATGGTAATTCAGCCCGGGTCCTTGTATTTGATCAACCTGAATCCGAAGAAACTCCATGCAATATGGATGGGGAAGCTATAAGGCATCCTTTGCCACCTAAAGTTGAAAGCAAGGAAGCTCCTGTTCGACCTGGTTATTATCACATATTTCTTCATTGTTATATTAAGAACTGTTATACTTTCTTTTGTCAATAATTTCAGTCAGTGGTGAGCTCTCAAACTTGGTACGCATGCGAAACTCTGCTATAGGAAAATCTGCACCATCTCTTTCTGTTCATATGGTTCGTACATGCTAATTGCAATAAATATTGCTTTTCCAGGAAGTTAATAGTCTTGAAAGTTGTTTTTAAGAAAAACTTTCTTTTTCGTATAGCGCGATTTTAATATTCCACGACGCGCAGCCAAAGCAGCTCACCGTAAATCTTTCATAGCAACGACCTCACCTACATTACCCCGGTGTCACTCACCTTTATCTGGTAAGGTTACAGCATGTATATTTAAAACAATGTATTTTGATCATTACATTTTTACTTCCTCTAGTAGGATAGTCTCTTTTCTATCTTGATAGTCACAAAGAATTTTTATAGTATATATCTTCAGGTAATAGATGACATTACGCAAGCAGTTTGGCAAGACTTTTCTATTTGTGAATACAAATGTATGCTAATAGCTTTGGTCATGATATTATTAAATGCATTAGCAAGCTTTAAATGTAATTAAACTTTAAGTTTCTGTACACAATAATAAGGTTGTCCATCTACATCATACCATTAAAAACATACTAAATCCTTTGCGACTTAACATTATCGCTATAAAAAAACTTGTCAAAACTATGTTATGCTTTTAATAGTCCATACAATATACAGAAATAGTTATTAATAAATAGTCTATTAATTTCTTTATGCTTGTTTCCCAATCTAGCGTTCGTACCGATCGTAGGCAGTCCCCTAGAGAGTCCTAGGATGTCATCCAGTCCGCATTTTGCTTTTGCTCCAATTAAAAGGTATCTACTTCACTGATTTTCTTATTCCGTTTCTGTATCATAGTTATTATCTACAGACTAGATTAGATAGATAGAGAATAGATACTAAAGCAATTATTACACTAATGTTGTATATTCTGTTTTTGATATATAAAGGATCGGTGGAGGTGGCACTGCGACAGCTGACGGCAGACGTTGGTCCGTGGCTAGTTTACCGTCCAGTGGATATGGTACGACACCTGGATCAAGTAACGTCTCAGTATGTATGATCATCATCATGTAGTCGAGTGTCTAGACCTTCCTATTAATAATATCTTCAATCTATGCAACCTTAGTCGCAATGCTCTAGTCAAGAGCGATTGCACCAACTGCCAAATGTTCCAACCAAGGACGAGTTACGAATGTTGTCTTGTCATTTCTCAAAACCTGGTACACCCTGCACGTCGCATCCAGGTTTTCCTGGATCCAGTATATCCAGCATACCAGGATGCGTCTCTCTCAGTCTTGAGGAAGAAGGTCGCAGGTCGCCCCTTCATCGTCCACGCTCCCGAAGTTTAAGGTCAAGTTCTAATACTCCCCAAATACTTTTGGAGCACCAAAGACTAAGTTGACTTTTCAATTGCAGTAGTCCCAGTCGATCGCCTGTATTGGACAGTGAAATTGTTATGATGAACACCCTTTACAAGGAACGATTTCCTAAGGTATGCTTTGCTTTTAACGAATGGATATTATTATGTTGAGTGAAAATAAGTTGAAAATCTCATATTCAGGAGAGAATTCTGTATCTTATATTGAATTGGATTAGATTGCGATGTCGCGCGCAGAATAAGTAGAGTATTAGCTATGTAAAAATGTGCATTGTCTGTCGCTTTGAAACGATAGTCTGAAAACTCCTGATGGAAATACAATATGCGACTTAACTGAAAACAACTCTTGGCTCTTGGCCAGAGTTTTAGAATTGAGATGAAAAATTCTCAAGATTCACTCGAAAATAACACTCACAGCTGACGTGCGAGCTGGACTTCTCGTTACGTTTCTCTCATCCACTTTTGCGAGGTCATGTGGTCTGGCCTAAATACCGCAAGTGCAACAACCCAGGAAACTCTTCGTTAACGAAGTTCTCCTCTTTTTAAAACTTCTCAAATTCCAGAATGTTTGCCACGACTTTGTCTACTCTTTATTCGAATGAATGATAACTTCCGTTCGACAGGCTACGCAACAGATGGAGGAGCGTTTAACGAATTTCATTAATGAAAACAAAGAAATTGACGAATACGAGGTGGTCACACAAATGGCACAGGATTCCTTACCAATCCTACGATTTGTACATCATCAAGTAATTGAGATGGCGCGAGATTGCTTACAAAAATCCCAGGAGAAGTTGATAACCTCTAGATACTTTTACGAAATGAGCGAGAATCTTGAGCATCTTTTAATTGAGGTCGGTATCATCCACATCGTGTGTATCGTAGACCTTTGCGGGAATGTGAATTGGAATGTCAGGATTTCTTCTATGTACAATTTTCTAGACAAAAGAGAAGTCGTTGGAAGCGGCGACTCGTTTAACTGGACTCATTAAGAAGCTATTGTTAGTTATATCGCGACCAGCGCGTCTTCTGGAATGCTTGGAATTCGATCCGGAAGAATTCTACCATTTGCTGGAGCAGGCCGAGGGTCAGGCTAAATTTAATGCCGGTATTAAAGCCGATATTCCGCAGTATATTATCAATAAATTATCTCTAAACAGAGATCCTATTTCCGGTAAGTTTTACAAACCGTCAATACGCTGGGCCCGAATTTTTCATGAGGACATATTGCTTCCTCAGAATTGCAAGAGGATTTGAACAAGCTAGAGGATTCGACCAGCTCGAGCGATAGCAACTTGCAGCTGGCTTCTTCGAGTCCCAATAAGGATGATGATAATAAATCACAACGAGTTCCTTGCGAGAATGATTACGAAGTTCTGAAACTTATCAGTAATGGGGCTTATGGTGCTGTTTACTTGGTGAAGGAAAAAACTACTCGGCAACGTTTTGCTATGAAAAAGATTAACAAGAATAATCTTATGCTACGCAACCAAGTGGAGCAGGTCTTCGCAGAACGTGACATAATGAGCTTCACCGACAACCCTTTTGTAGTTTCCATGTATTGTAGCTTTGAGACTAAGGTATTTACTAGTGCCAAAGCTCTTGATTTACATTCATATCTTCAATCTTAGGAGGGAAAGTATTTAATTTATGTCTTTAATTTAATCATTCTCATACAGAAACATCTGTGTCTAGTGATGGAATATGTTGAAGGTGGTGATTGTGCCATTCTGCTAAAGAATATCGGTCCACTTCCGCCGGATATGGCACGATTTTACTTTGCAGAAACAGTTCTGGCTGTGGAATATCTCCACAGCTATGGCATCGTTCATCGCGATCTGAAACCTGATAAGTACGAAAACTATTGGTATTTCTACATAGCTACTCGCGTAGATACGTACAAACTTTTTAAGGGAACGATCAAATTTATTACCCTTATTTATTCCAGTTTACTTATAACTGCCTTGGGCCACATAAAACTCACGGACTTCGGTCTCAGTAAAATGGGACTCATGTCTTGTAAGTCTTATTAATTTAGTATCCAGGATGTCCTGATAGATAGTTCATCACTGTTCTTTATTTTTCAGTGGCGACAAACCTTTACGAGGGATATATTGATAGAGATACTAGACAATTTTCCGATAAGCAAGTTTTTGGCACGCCTGAATATATTGCTCCGGAAGTGATATTACGTCAAGGTTATGGAAAACCTGTTGATTGGTGGTCCATGGGAATAATACTTTACGAATTCTTGATAGGTTGCGTTCCATTCTTCGGCGATACCCCAGAAGAATTGTTTGCCCATACAGTTAACGGTACGTTTTTCTTATGACAAAATTAATTTCTAGCACAATATATCTCCGAAGGCAATATTCAATTAGAATTTTGTATTTGTCAGATGACATCGAATGGCCGGACGAAGATGACTGGCCTGTACAACTCGAGGCTAAGGATATTATAACAGCCTTATTACAACAAAGTCCTAGAGATCGTTTAGGAACTGGTGGTTCCCACGAGGTCAAGGATCATCCCTACTTCTACGGTGTCAATTGGAATAGTCTCCTCAGACAAAAGGCTGAGTTTGTTCCTCAGTTGACTAATGAGGAAGACACTAGCTACTTTGACAGTAAGTTGCCAACGGGATTGATTCTGTGGTTGATTATTTATTTCTTATAATGACCATTAATGTTGCAGCACGAATGGACCGATACAATCACGACCTAGGTGATGACACTGATGACACCGATGATTCTCCATTGTTCGGATCATTTTCTTCATATTCACCACAATCGCGTAAAATATCTCAAACGCGTCCACCGCAGCTCAATCCAGAATCCGATTTGGATTTCTCGAAGAAGCAATTATTCCGCAACGAGCTTGAGCGCCATGTAGCTCAACTGTCTCCAAGCTCAAATCATTCGGCGTCGCCGCCGTTCAAGTCGCTGGAGAAAAATCCATCGTCCGAGAAGAATAGATCGCTGCATACTGCCAAAACCGTCAGTCCGTTCGTTGAGAACTCAGATAAAACACAGAAATCCGACCTGTCATCTAGCAGTCCAGCAACAGTAACTAGCAACGAATCACAATCGACCGTCGTGAAAAATACAAGAGGAGCTGACGGAACGGCAATTAATCTAAGCACGCCGGATTCCTCGCAAACGGAATCGGATGACATCAGTCCGCACATTCAAAGGAAACGACACGTGCACTCTCGCGACAAGCTGCCCAGGTTCAGTATATCCATTGATGGTGAACACATGTGAGTCAAGTAGCCGAATTGGCAACAAATTTTATTTTCGATATTAGTTTACACGATCTGGCCTTATGATTACTATTATCTATGCTCACACACACTTCTGCGTATCGTTTGTCCTACTGTTGCACCTGTATGCACAACATTTATAACAACGCTATAAATACGTTCTTGTCGTCATATGACAAACATGTTAACATGGTAGTTAAATATCTGCACTGTTTTTAACACCATTTTTTATGTTTGTCTTCAGGCTGGATTTAGCAGCTGCTAATAGGGATATTGCTGAAGATAAACACAACTCCAGTACGGATTCATTTGACTCCTTTACTGCGATGCCTGTTTTGCCTACATCGAAACAGCGTTCACGTTCTGTTATTAAATCTGCATCAACCAGTGGACTGTCACTGGTCATTCCGACCAGTGAGTTTTCTTGTATGTGTTTTTGTCGTGTGAAGTATCATTATGATTTTCTTTTTCCGAATTCCTAGTCTTTAATGGTTTTATATTGTTTCGGCAATCAAAATCCTGACCGAGGATGTGTTTTGTGTTTCTTAGATGATTCTCCCTTGGCCGGACAACCCATCGAGTCACCAGGTGGATCATCCACAGCATCTTCGAGAGATACCTCACCCTGTCGTGAACTAAGTCCTCTGGTGACCAGTCTTAAACCACCTATTATCATCCGTAGAGGTCCATGTGGTTTTGGATTTACTGTGCACACAATCAGAGTTTACTATGGCGACAGCGATTTTTATACTATGCATCATCTTGTGATGGTAGGATTAATTATATGAAGGTCATCATTCTTTTACTAATATCCATACGTCGTTATAAATAATAATCTCATGTTATAGGCTGTCGATCAATCGAGTCCGGCATTCGAAGCTGGTTTGAGACCCGGGGATTTGATCACTCACATAAATGGCGAACCTGTTCAGGGTCTATATCATACTCAAGTCCTGCAGTTGATGCTGAGTGGTGGTGATCATGTAACTTTACGTAGTACACCCTTGGAAAATACCAGTATCAAGACTGGTGGGCGTAAACGAGAACTGGCTCAAAGTAAAATGGCGCGTAGAACATTGCACAGGCAACGGAAGCAGAAAAGGGATCATTCAGACAAGAAAAGAAAGACGTCCCTCTTCAGAAGGATCAGTTCAAAAAGAGCGAGTGTCGAGATGCAGCAGGTAAGTGCATTAAATTGTGCAGCAGTCCACGTCGAACGCATCCCTTGCAAATGGTTCTCGTAAATACGACACTTTTTATTTTTCAACTAAGTTCCACCATTTGTGTTTCATTGCAGCCGTTAAGTATCAATTGTCCATTGTCGGCACCCATTCTACCCAGTGACAGCAAACCTCCACTTATGGTATGATTTCCTGTATATATTATTTTCTCAATTATTAATCCGTTCTCTGTGGTTGATCACTATCGCTATCACTGTAACTTTCATAATTTCACAACACACGCAATTTTTATTTAAAAAGAGAAACGACACGTTCTTGAAGTAAAACAAAATAAGAGACTCAATTAAAAATGATTACTTTCTGTTTTTTTTTTGTTAAGATGGCTGCAGGAATATGTTCTCCGTCGATGGTCACTCCAAGTCGTTCCTTCCAATCGTTTACGCGTTCTTTACCAGCGCAACAGGAATCTTCGCCATATTTTGGAGCTTGTGCCAAATCCGTATGCAGTCCATCTCCACCGACAAATCGTCCCACTTCCGATTCGTATCATTCAACCGGCAATTCAAGTCCATGTTCCAGTCCAAATTCCTCATCGCCAGGATCCAGTACGTCCATTGGAACCATGTCCAGTATCTCAAATCAATCTCATTATCAGCGACCTAGTACACTTCATGGCTTGAAGCATAAGTTACACACAGCCGCGAAAAATATTCATTCGCCTAATAGAAGAAAGTCTGTGGGTCATATTCCGCTGTCTCCTTTGGCGAGGACACCCAGTCCTTCTCCTATACCAGCATCCCCCACGAGGAGTCCAAGCCCTTTGGCGTTCCCAACTGGACATCAACCTGGGAGCTCGAATACTACGCAATCCTACAGTCCAGGTAAATGTGAAAAATATGCAATAGCATAACAGATTACCTTTATGACACTTATCGTGTCTATTGTATGATCTCAGGTGTATCCTTGTCAACTCCTAACACTCAGAAGAAAAGTTACGGACGTCCAAAATCAGCTGAACCAGGATCACCCCTACTAAGACGAGCATTAAGTCCTGACAGACTTCATCCTCGCTCAGCTGAAAGTAAAACCTCCATATCACCGCTAGCAAATTCCGTGGTCAAAGTAACACCGCGTGTCACGATTGCACAAACTTTTCATACCGAGAGTACAGATGAAAATACTGATTCCGTGAGTAAGGAGAATAACGATTCAAAACCCGAGAAGAAATCCTCGAATTCCGAGCAAAAAGTTGGTACAGCTGACTATTCCAAGCTAGCTCATGGTATATCAATCAACATAGCAAACGTGGGAATGTCTAATTCTTGTGGTAGCACGCAGTTGCCAAGGATAGCCGAAGAGAAAGATTCTCCAACAGGAAGTAAAAGTGATGACTACTCGGCTAAGGAAGTTTCAGCTTCCCCGAAAAAGAGCAACGTGGAACTTCCGGCCTCGAAACCGTCAGACGAAGCTGAAAAAAGTTTGAAGAATAACGAGAATACAACTTCGAAGGATATTCATGCGGAACATGCTGGAAGTAAAGAGATCAATTCTTCATCATCGTCTTCCGATTTATCCAAGAAGAACGATGCGAAGTCACCGGGAAGTGACGTGCAGGCCCAACGCAGTGTCTTCAGCTGGACGCCTCTACCAGTACCACGTAAGAACGTTCAGCCAGAATCGAGTGCTCCTAGCTTCCCAAGTAAATCGAGTGCGTCCGACTTGAAGGGCATCTTCGGGAACGGTCCCTCGGACAGTGGCGTGGAATGTAGGAAGATTTTGAAGAGGTACAAAGCCGACAGTTTGGACAGCCCAAATGTTGGGAATTCAACGCGCTCGGACGTGCACGAGAAGAACTCAGGAAGCGACGACAAGAAAAACAAATGAATTTTTCAAGCGTTCTTTCCATTTGTGATCTTTATTCTCGTACGTCTTTTTACAAATTTTAACTGTAACTTTTATTATGAAACAATATCGAATGTGACACGACGCTCCATGAGATGCTTTGTAGCGCAAGGGCAAACGCGAAGGAAACGTTAATTCACGGGTTCGATCAACCGGATGTCATAAAGATGAGGCCCTTTTAGGCGTTACAGTGATATATATAAGAAACGAATCAAAAGTTCTTAACTTTCGGTTCGTCAATGTTTTCATTAATTTACACTAGGAATCTCTGAACATAAGCGCAGTTAGAATTCTCCACGTTATTCGGAAGGGGCGCATCGGATGCGATCCTGCTTGAACTCTTATTCACTAGTATCTAAGATATCCACGATTCGAGTAGCTAATAACCCGAGATATATTCTTTTCGCATTGCTACATATTATTCAAGCATGCACACAGAATCTAAAATAAATTTTCAACATGCTACCGGTGCACTAACGAATGGCCACATTCAAGCTCAGCTCCCTCTTCGTAAACTCATTCCCAATCTGCAAGCCGACGTATTGCTTCTGCACGATTTTTCTGCCTTCAACGCGTCTCGATAAAATGGACGTGCCAATTTGCTCTTGAAAGCTTCAAGTGTTTCGTCTCGAATTCGCATGTCAATAAGAGGATACGAAGAGAGCGAGAGAACGAGCGCCATATTTATATTTCTCTTGGGAAAGAACAGAAAAGCTACTCGAGTGTTCTATCGCTTCGGGCTACAGTATTCACGCGATCTCATGCAAAGACGAGGCATCGAGTCTTTCTTTAATTTTCTTTTTCTTCCTAGTATCGACAAGTCATTAATTAATTTATTGCGTATACGTTTGTTACGGGCCGTGCGACGATATAATAATATTAAAAATGACGAACGCAGTGTCGCCCGTGTTGCTCATTTGAATATATGCCAGGCGTTTACGATTATTACGATTATAAGGATTAAGAGTAGAATTAAAGTGAGATGAAATTAGGCTGAGAGTATAAAAAAAGGTTATTTGGTCGAAAGATTATTAAAGACGGTAGATTATAACAATTAGTATATTAATTGATTGATAACTGAGGCGTGCTCCTCTAGCGCAAGTACGACGCGTATTTCCAAACCCTGTGCTAAAGGAAATCTGGGCTCACAAAGAAGCCATCCTTTTAGTGCGTTAAACCGAACAAAGTGATGCTATCGTTTAAGCATAAAAAGAATAATCTTACTTAGGAAACTGTTAAACATTAAGTTTAGTCGTTGCGTTCCTTGTCTCGTTTGTACATTTCTCCGCTCTGTATATGTTGAAGACGATTCGTTGATATTAATGATAAAGAAACGGTCCTTGGCGTCTCGAGGTCAGAGAGACGTCTCTGTTATAGCAGAAAGCTTTAAGGAAATTTCTTACGTAACCCTATGCCAGAACATTAAGTTGCTCCTGGTTCTTTTCTCGAATCGCGAGCGATAATCGCCTCTGGATTTACGATTTTGATGAAAAAATAACATAAGTTTCCCGAAACGCTGGATGTTTCTTTATTAATTTCATTTCGTGAGTTGCGTAATTGTATAATTAAAAATTTTGTCGTTTCCGTAATCACTGTTCACATAGCTATACCGTATTGTAGTCAAGTTGCTCGTTTGACTTTATGGGAAAGCGAATGATTGTTGTTACTTCATTTTCGAATTACTTAAGGTTGTTTCTACGCATTATTACTACGTTTTAGCGATCGAATCTAAATCTAAATATATATATATATATACTGATACATAAAAGGAAAATCTGATAAGCGGAGGATCATAAAATCACTCTGGCGTTTCTCTCATACGTATATGTATATATTATTGCGTGTATATCTATGTATACATATACAGAGTAGATTTTATTCTGTGTATATATATATTTATATATCTGTGTGTGTGTGTGTGCGCGCGCGTGCGTGTGTGTGGTTTTCTCGTTTTTAATGACTCGATAATCGTATTAGATACGACGATACGCCACGAGGTCATTAACGCCATACAAAAATTCATTATATTGAAGATAAAGCGAAAGATGACTGGAGGAAAACAGAAGGAGGAAAAGATAGAGGAAGACAAGAGGAATTGTGAAGTTTATGGAAAGGAAAAAGAATCAGGGCTCAAATAACCTTCTGGTGATTGGTATTATAGCTAGGGAAAAGGAAAGAAAAAAGGCGAACTTTTATATAGCCTGGAAGATGCTATAAAAATTTTCAAAATCACGTTATCACTGAAAAATGTTATAACGAATCGTTATTGTAATCCTATTGTCAGCATCGTGTCTTGCGCCATATTGTTAATCGCCAAGCGCAATAACGTCCCTTCAATATGATCCTAGCGCGTAAATCATTATTAGATGAATAGATAGAAATTTTATTGATGATTCCTTGTCATTAGATTTCTCATTGCATTCGTAATCTTTCACGATTCTCTATAGCTTTCTCTCCCATTCTCCAAATATACTTGATCAGTACGATCCGTTGTCTCGATGTAACCACGGAAATCAAATATTCGCACAAGACTTCTCTCAAGAATCTATTTTCCTTGTTAATTAAACGTGTCTCGTTGTTTTTCTCGAATTTAATCTTGTAAATTTGTACAATTTTAATTCTAGGTCAATGACATTCTTTATCGTAGCTAAGTTCTTGAGATAAAATTTATTGTCATTGCCGTATCCACGTAATCGGTTTTATCGTTTTTCTTATGCTTTGGAAATTTTCTTTTGTCTTTCGAAGCTGCGAGGCGAGATTCTTTTTCATTTTCTCTTTTCACCCTACTCGATTGTGCATTCGATCCTTTACGCATCCGTAATAATTATTAAGGATCGATAGACTAACAGACAACACGTATAGCATAGTAATTGTAAGATTAATAATTCCAAGACCGCGAGCGAATGGAATTAGCGACGGTCAAGCTGAAATTTTTGTATGTAGATTAGAATTTAACGATACGATCGTTGTCTGGATGTTTAGAGGCAGATGCCGGTTTACTTAATCACGAGTGAACTGACAATTGATATTTATTAATAGAAAACTACACGTATTTACTGATTACACGTCTTAATGTTACTATTAAGGAGATATTCATTGATAAAACGGATAACAGAACTGAAATAAAAAGAGATCGACGGAGCCCGCCATGTATATCGTTAATTCTTTTCTTTTGATTTCTTAAAACTTATATACCTTTTTATCATCCAATCATAGAACTAAACATTTTTTAAATCAAATTGCGTGTAATCGTGCCGACGTGAGTCTGTGGAGTTAATAGAATTCTTTATTAAACCTTTCTGTATTTCATACGTTTTTAACGAGCAATGATCTACTGCCAATAATCTACAGTAACAGGTACGGAAGACCTGAAAGTGAAAACTCACACTAGATGCAAATGGAAACTTCAACGTCAGCATCTCATAGAGGATGATACCCATGCTCCATATGTCACACTTGTAATCGTAACGGCGCCCATGTAACTGGCACCATGTACATCCTCAAAATCAAAATTTCGAATGTATACATACAATCTACCGATGCCTTTCAGGTCGTACTTCGCACTACAGATTATATATAAACATGGGGGAAATCAGTTAATTCTTCATCAGTTTGTAAAATTGAAGGATAGAAGAAACATCCGTTTTCGCCATGAAAACCAGTGATTTCACTTTTAAAGAAAAGCTTGGTGCTGGTGCCTTTGGGTAAGGGATTTTTATTTTAATGAAAATTCACGACTTGATATTACTTTTGATTTGTACAGTGCTTGCTATCTGGCGACGTACAAGCCAAACCAACGCTGGTACGTTATCAAGAAACAGAGTATCAAGGATAAGGAGGTGAGAATCTAAAGAAAATTTTATCCTATTTTGTAAATGTATCGCGGATTAACGAAGTCTTTCTTTCAGATGGTTATGAACGAAGTTAAATTATTGAGCAAGATGGAACATCCTAATATAGTAACTTATTACGGTTCGTGGATTGAGAATGATAAATGTTTTATTTTAATGGAATACGCCACCAAGGGAACTCTCTATAACCTTTTATCACGACGTCAACGGCCACTTCAACAGCGGGCAAGTATTTCCGTGACGTCAATGTCTGTATATTATTTCTTAAGAAATGCTCATTTTTGTGTAACATTTAAGAACGTCTTTCCTTCCGATTAGGATGCACTGTATCTCTTCGCGCAAATCACACTAGGCGTCCATCATATACACAAGCAAAATGTTCTACATCGTGATTTGAAACCTGGCAACATAATGCTCACAGGTCACAATGCGGATGTGATAAAGATAGGTGACTTTGGCATTTCCAAATGCATAAACCGGTACAATTCTTTCTGAGATATAGAGCTTCCAAGTGCAAGCTGAGAAGTCTATAATATGAGATTTCTCTTGAGCGTTGCAGGGAGGATGCTCAAACGCGAGTTGGCACCAGGATGTACATGGCACCGGAAGTGCTGCGAGGACACCGTTACGATTACAAGTGTGACATATGGAGCATGGGTATCATCCTCTATGAGATGCTGACGTTGAAGTTCCCATTTGCATCTAGTGTGAGTTTTCACTTTCAGATCTTCCGTACCTGTTACTGTAGATTAATGGCAGAAGATCCGCACTCGTTAAAGACGTATGAAATACAGAGAGGTTTGATAAAGAATTCTATTAATTCTACAGAGTCACGTTGGCATGATTACACGAATCCTCGAGATGAAGCCAAGCCAGCTACCAGCGACTGTTTCTGAGGACTGTGTTAGAGTGCTGTCGAAGATGCTGCAAAAAGATCCTCAGGAGAGACCCACATCCAGATATTTAGTACTGTGTCCGCTGCTTCTACATTCTATCAGCAGAATTTATTTGAATGTCGGCAGGGTCGACAGAGCGAGATGCTAAACGTCAGATTTGGAAAGTGATCGAGGAGAGTGATTAGAGAGAATTTAAAAATTTGATTTAAACAAATTTTTATTCTATGATTAGATGAATAGAAGGTTTAAATTTTAAAGCGTAATGAAGAGGATCTTAGAATTTGACTTAAAAAATGTTTAATTTTATTATTGGATTATAAAAAAGTATATAAGTTTTAAGAATTCAAAAAAATTAACGATATACCGTGCGGACTCCGTCGATCTGTTTCTATTTCTGTTATCCGTTTTGTCATTAAATATCTTATTAATAGTAGCATTAAGGCGTGTAATCAGTAAATACGTGTCGTTTTCTATCAATAAATATCAACTGTCAGTTCACTCGTGATTAAATAAATCGGAATCTGCCTCTAAACATTCAGATAACGATTTTATCCTTAATATACATCAATAAAGATTTTTATATATATATTTCATGAAAAGCGCCTGAAGACCTGCGACCAGACCTGTAATGTTTCTGTCAAAGAGCGTGAAACTATACACGTTTCAGTAAAGTTATCGAGGGTGACTGTACCCGACGCAGCATCCACTATAGAAATTCTTCAGTGGGCACAAGCAAGCTCAAGCGAGCAGCGAACGACGGCAGCTGAATAGCCGATTGCGTGTCGGCAGTGTCAGCAGTGAAGTCGTAACGGCCGTTCGAGCACGTAGGCCGAAAATGCATCGCCTTCTCTCAGTTCTTCTCATAGGAGCGATATTCTGCACGGCGAGTGACCTGGACAATGAAATAATCTCCGAGAAAGAGAACACAGAGAGCCTAGAAGAATCATCATTCGATATAAGTAGTAATTCAACGATAGCAGAGATCTTTGATAATGCAGTCAAAGCTTATCTTGACGAAGACTGGGATGAATGTATCATTGGCTTCAATACAGCGCTTGACAGGTAAATCGCTACGTTCCTAATATTAATATAATGAATTAATAAACTAATTGTAATAGATGATACAATAATAAATAATATTACAGATACAAAAAGTACAAAGCACAAGTGATAAAGTGCCGGCAAAAGTGTAAAGAAGAAGCCAGAGGTTCAGCGCCATTGTTTCCCGAAAATATAGAGGATTTGCATTTCTATGAGAAAAAGATAAGAGAGACTCTCTGTCTGTTGAAATGTAATCAAGATTATCGCGATGTTGCTGGTTCCGTAGCTCTGAAGCGACTGCCGTTTCATACTGAGAAGAAATTTGTGGAACGACGTCCTTACGAGTATCTTCATATCTGTTACTATCAGGTAGTAATCAGATTGATTGATCTTCGTTACGTTTCTAACTGGCTTCGCATTCATCTTCTTGGATCACGTGACACATATTCCTGATCTTAATCGCAGGGTGATTGTATTGTGTATTACGTCATGGTTTAACCCACGCTCTTCCCTTATGGCTCTCTGGTGGTAAATAACGAGTTTAACGGCTTGTCCCATTTTCATTAACTCTTAAACGACCCACATATCCACGTTGATACACGTGCGATCAATTTTATTATTTCGATTCGATTCATAACCCAAATCGCCATTTACTCATAAGCTTTGTTAATTTAGCTGAAAATTTATGAGGCCACTTTTGGTATAGAAATATTTTAAATATATTCCTGTAAATGCGAACGACTATACCTTCTGTCAAAAGATTTTCCCGCAGTGAAATCAATTGAATAGATAGAAAAGTTGGATAAGTTTGGTAGGTACGTTAGGCTGAATCATATGTGTAACTTTTTAAATATTTCTATAGTCTGGACGAGTCGTAGAAAAGATATTGTCAACGTCTTTGAACCGTAACGCTTGCTCGTGTGTGTTAATGCCTCTGATAATACATTATCATTTATACATGAATTTGTGCGAACTGTGACCCTGACCGATTTAAGGGATTCACGCGTATCATATGTAGGCTCATGTGTGATAATGGGTGTGGAAATAATTTTTTTTTAGAAAAAACGATACCAAGAAGCTGCCAATGCTATCTATACCTTCTTGGTGGTCCATTCTCGTCATGAGATGAGTATAAAAAATTTACGTTACTACTTATCATTGCCGGAGGTTGAAGAAAATGACGTGATAAATCTGGAAAATGAGCCTCATATAGAAATGTATATAAAGGGCATGATGGCTTACGATGCGGAAGATTATATGGAAGCAGTTGGACTTTTTGAAAATTCTTTGAGGGCCTACATCAAATCTGAAGAAGACTGTAGAATCTATTGCGAAGGTCCCTTCGATCAAGGTTGGCATCCTGAGTTCACGTCATCCGTTTCCAGTGAGTATCCAAGCACGTAGACCACGTAGCGATAAGATGACTTAATCTTTTTTAAACTTATTATAAGAATTTCTTGCACGCAGTAGATTCTTTATAAAAATATCTCATTTTCTTTTCCTGCCAGATCATTTCGCTTATTGTCTAAAGTGCAAGCGAGCCTGCTCCATTGCAATGAATAATCTTAATGGAAATTATCATAATGATCTTCTGGCCAAGCACTATCATTATTTGCAATTTGCTTATTATAAACGTGAGTACATCAGATAAAAGATTATGAATGATACAAGTGTAGCTCTTGACTAAACTTCCCATTGTAAAATATTTGAATTATTGCACAATGCAGTTGGGAACCTGAAGGAAGCCTGTGCTGCTGTTGAAAGTTATCTTTTATTTATTCCGGCGGATGAGACGATGCTCCAGAATCGAGATTATTATTCTGCTCTGCCAAAAGTGGAGAAAGATAACTTCAAGCCGAGAGAAGTACGATTGACATTCAGTGTGCTAAACTAGACTCGCACACTTTTTTCAAATGCGTATCTATATTTTTTAGGAAGCACTTGAGTACGTGAAACGTCAAGAATATGAATTGCGACTGCTGCAATTCATTGCACAGGAATTTGAGGTACTCGAAGCGAAATTCGACATTTCCGGTAAGAAGTGGAGATCGAAGAAATCAAAGAAGAAAGCCGAATCGACAGTAGACACTGAAATGTCTCAGGTAAAGAAAGAAAACTAGGTTTTCGGATAAGATAATTCTGTAAAAATTGTCCAAGCCGAATTAATCGTCAATTTTCGGGGTACGATGGTATGAAATTTTGAAAATCTTTTGCTGCTTTCTGTTCAAAGGCGGATGCACGCCTTCTCCTCCGTATCGGATATCAAGCTTGATAAGGAGAAATAGGGCTCTGTAGATGTTAACCATATGCGTAACTGACTTCTATCTATAAGCTTTTAATCTGCTACTTTCTTCCTCTTTTCTGTATTGTCTGTAACAAGTGTAATAAACACATTCTACATTTCCAAAAACCTTACGCACGTTATCATAACGGTCTGGTTGTAATTTCTGAGAAGAAAAGAAACATGTAAACGTACCAGTATCAGTGTAAACTGTGGAACGTGCACATGCATTCTTGCGTAAGCTTACCACCAAGTACACTCGTATCAAGAAGTTTTTAAAATGAATGCTAGCTCGTTTCCGTTCGAACGCCTTACAAAATGCAACCCAATAAGCACCGATGCATCCGGTGCATCCGATGCATAATGCTGAAGCGATAAGACTCGTTTTTTCAGAATACCAGTCATTCAAGCAGTATTCATTCACCACCGGGGCAGTCACCCTCGACGATGCTCTTCTTGACGAACAGGACGAGAACGATGAACGCGGAGAATCAGCAGGAACGGAAAGAGCGCAAAATCCGTGCTGTAAAACAGTTAAAGGCCATCAGTGGGATTCGAATTGTCGCTGGAGAAGAGGAACTTGGTGGAAAATTACGTTACGTCGCTGACGGTTTCCTTAACAAAACGGAATGCAATCTTTTGCTGCAGCTCGCTCAGGTAAACGAAGATCGACTGGGATAAAACGTTCCCACGAGGTACCGAGTCTTTATTCAGTGTTCCGGGAGTCCTAGATCGGCGCCGTGGAAGGTGACGGCTATGAGGAAAATAAGAGTCCGCACTCGAAATTCGAAGTGTTCGAGGGTGTGACCCTTGGCAGGGCGGCCTTGGTGAGTTTATCAAAGTATATTAAAAAATAAATTAAACTACTTGTCATAGCTGTATCTACGTGACAGATGGTGTATTTCGGCCTGGTGGAACCCGAACTGCTGGATCTTGTTTTAAGATCAACGGAAGCTGCCAGAGATCATTTAGAAAGGTACCTCCATCTTGATCAGCAACTGTACTTCACTTACACTCACTTAGTCTGTCGATCGGCTCTCCTTGGTAAGCATCCCTCAGAATCCTTCGTAACAATATAGAGAATTAATTTAACAAACTAGAATACCCATATCGTTACGTTGACTTTACCTTGCAGATACTTCATCAGACCGTGAACGCCTGAGCCATGCCATCCACGCGGATAACTGCCTCCTGGACGATCAGAACAATTGTATCCGGAAAAGTCCAGCTTACACCTGGAGGGACTATTCGGCCATCCTCTACCTGAACGATGACTTCAGAGGCGGCGAATTTATTTTCGCCAAGAACCAGACGATGGACAGCATCCAGAGTACGGTTCAACCCAGGTGCGGCAGGATGGTCGGATTCTCAGCCGATGGAAATAATCTCCACGGTGTCCGTGGCATTCTAAGAGGCAAAAGATGCGCCCTGGCTCTCTGGTTCACCCACGACGAGTCTCATCTTGAAATTGAAAGAGTCCTGGCGCGCGCCGTTCTCAGGCGCGTTAGGAATTCTGGATCCGTGACGCGAGACGATGACTTTGATATTCCCATCAGGCACGAGGACATGCTAATAGAGCGTTTCCGGGAGGACAAGACGCTTCGTCGTTTGCTTAAGAACTGAGTTATTTTTCGAAACACTATTTTTCTAGAGACGCACGCATTAGCTTTAACGTATTTCAGTGCTTTCTTTTTCTTTTTTTTTTACGTACTACGTTGCTGACGTACAAAATGGTGCTGGTCGCCGGATATACGTTCCTCACGGAGAACATCCCCTTAGGATCGTTCCTTCGTCATGTAACAACGTACCTGTTTGGTGATACTACTTCATGGAAAAAAATCATGATCAAAGAACGAGGTTGAAAACAATCCATGTACGATAATGATATCGACGATTGTCCATCGTCACTTAAAAGCATTGCCGTTCGCGAAATTATGACCAAGACATCCAATGGCAGAGTCGAAGTTTTATATAAAATATCCTAAATTTTTATTAGCACATAGACAATACATGCCAACCAATCGTTAACACAATCTCCTCGATAACACGTGTATAATGTATTACTTCATTCGTATTTATATTATATATAATAGTCTATGTATATACACATAGTTTTTACATGCAGGGTGCATCGCATCGTTCGAATATCCATCTGGGATAAATATGCTTGTAATAGAATAAGTAACACGAGAATTGAATAACATTAACAGAAATATTAATGCATGAGAATACTTTACTGAGTTAAGGATGAACCTGAATTTATTCATAGTTTTCCGAAAAGAATCTACAGATAAAAATTCTCCAGGATATTCGCTCATTACGTCACGCCACGTGTATTTATATATATGCTATTGAACATATCTCCTTAGTGTGTCCCATTACTATTCTTTGAAAGTCCTGTACACACGATAGTCCTTTGTCTCCTTATCAATTCCTTAATACGCAGAGAGACGCAGTATACCTAATCACTCTCGGCTGCCACGAATTTCAAATAAAAGTATCGGAAGCAATTTCTCACTTCGGATACCGAAATTCAAGTAAATTCCTTTCTCTGCAATTAACTGGATGGACTCTTGTTGATCACGCAACGCCAATAATCGGTCGCTCGATGAGGATCAGTCAGGTAAGAATTGAACGTGAGTATCAACGTACTTATGGTTATTTCCATACAAATATTTATTACGAAAATTTATAGTGACATCTGCGTATCACAGGAGAGCTCAGTCGATTAATTTGGGAACCGCTCCACAGGCACGTAACTATGAAAAAAAAAACCTAATCTTGGACGTACGCAATTTTTCACGCAGCAAACGACACCGGAAATGAATTAATCAGGACGATATTTATTGTTATTCGTAGAGACCAGTCCACGAGGCACACTGGCGCGCGCGCGCAAGGTAGGATACAAATAAATACACAAAATTCGCGCGCGCTGATAAAATATACGGTAGGTCATTTTTGTATTAACTTATTAATAATTCGTGTGATACGCAGTGCGGACGCTGGGATCATGATCCTGAAGAATTCGCAGTTTCGACTCGGAAGACGAATTTCTATGGTAATAACTTTATAGTACATTTTCTGAGCCCGAAAATATCGACTCGATCAGCAAACGAATGACGTCTCGATCATTCGATTGAAATTATAAATACGAAACGAAGTGGTCGTTTAATTTGATTCGGATCTTCGTTCGGTCGCGCTTTAGGCTATTGTCATATCGAAAATCACCATGGAATTTGGTGGTTCAGAAGGAACCTTACTTACAGACTACAGTAGCTCAAACGAAGCAAACATTCTTTTGGATTTTGAAGAACCCTGTTCTCGATGCTACGTAATTACTTACGATTACACTCACCCACGCAACTCCTATTGCTCCGCTCTAATCGCACACGTAACTTTATGATTGATCTTTGTTTTTCCTAACGATAGGTAGGTACAGAAGATAGTATCGTGTGTGCCGGACTGTAGAGGAATTGAGTTCTGTTCAGCCTTACAATTAATAACGTTAATAATACATATACAATATATGTATATGTTCCATATATACACACAAGTCACAACGTATGCGTATACAACTAAATTAAATGGCCGTTTTTTTTCGAAATTTTGTTTTTTCAGTATTGCTCGAGTGTAATCCGCAGTAACGGTTCCTGTCACGAAACAGCCAAAGCAAATATTAATCGAATTGAGTCAAGGCGTTGAGCGTCGAGTCTTCGAGCATCGATTTCAAATTCCACTGTGAATCAGGACGTTAGTCTAACAATAAGGTTAGAGAGGGAATGAATTAGAGACGCTATTAGGGTCCACTGCGCTAATTATACTGCACTATAGATGCAGAGGGGTAATACTTGGTATCATGAGGATGAAGATTTATATGATAACGATGATGACGAATATGGTAATGTTTTATCATAATTATGAATTAAACGAGTAATCCGTAGCGTTTAAACGTAGGAGAAATAATTCTCGATGTATTCACTAACGATAGAAAGAAAAAACTAAGCGACTTTTGGAACAGTCAAGAAGGATCTTCGAGTTCCTTTATAATTTTTTTTGTTGGTATCGAACGAGCATCCTACTTGAGAGCTCTTAAAAGTATTCCTGCCAGTGGAATTATATGTTGCAAGGGTCAAATTTTTGTCTTCCTTTTGCTTTTGTATAAAAAGATTCCATATAGTTTAGGATTTTTTGAACAGATAATACTTTTTTGTATTGCTCGTTGGTTAACGCAATAATGATGATGATGATGATGATAATGATGATGATAATAACAACAGCAGTGAGAAGTGTTTTTTTTTCAACGTAAAAATGACAAAATCGAGGAATGTTTAAAATGAGTGATTACCACGGATTTACAAAAGATTTGACCCTTCGCATTCTGACAGCTGTCTGTGCTTATTAAATATACGATAATAACGGAATAATTATATTAGAATAACGAAACGACATAACAATAGTTAAAAATGTTGTACTGTTTTGGGATTGGGATGCATAGTGTAAAACATATCGCAACTCGCTTTGATTATACATAATATGTACGGTATGTGAAATGGCGAAAATTGCAGTTAATGGAAAAATGTGTGCTGGACACCAAAGGACTTGCGCGATATTACGATGCCGAATATTTTCGCGCACGTCGCAGCTTCGTCGATGATAATAAACTTTAACGTCTCGCATTAGCCAAAAATGCGATCTCATTTAATTTAGCCGTTTAGAAAACTGTAAAACGTGCGGGTTACAGAACGCGTCAACGTTATACCTCGCGAGAGCGTAAACCGGGCGATTAGAGCCTTCAATTATAATTTACCGTAAAAAGTGTCTCGTGGCCATGCATATTTTCACTCTTAGAACTGCGGTCTCATCCTTGACGTGAAACGTTATTTACAAACAGAGGTACCGAGCAAAAGCATCCCTTGGGGAAGATCTCTCGGTATGGAGAACATGACGTTCAGTTACACAAGCCCCTTAATGGTTTTATTTTCTCCGAGGGGGTTCCTCTTATTCTTCTTTTCTTCCCTCATTAATTATTCGTTACGCCTAATGTGGAAAAAGGGGAAAATGGATCCACTTTTTTCAGATTCCAATTAGACCTACCCTCGTGTCAGAGACATACATCTCCTACTGTCCCACGTTCTCTTTGGTATCCAACAGTCTTCCCGCTATCGATCTACTGTGAACGCAATCGAATAATCGAGATGTGGGCAGTGAACGAACGAGCGAGCAGCAAATCAGGTGGGCAAACTCTTCCATTGGGATGCCCACTCCGGAAGCCATCAGTCCACAGTGGACGGTGGCGCCGCGTAGCGAGTACGCGGATCGGAATCCCCATCGCAGATATATTTTCCTGAAATTGTTAGAAATTGGCAAAATTCAAGGGGAGAACTGAGAGACACGGTACCGTCTACGATGAGCTGGTCCGTTGGCGCACGATGGCTGACCCGTGATAAGGATTTGCGGATGGATTTCGTGACTTACCGGAGACGAATCTGCGTTTTACTAAGCTCAGTCTGTATCCAGGTCCAACTAGCTCGAATTCAACGCCGGATAGCGTAGTCCCTTCGCAATTGAATTGAGTGAATATCGTTCCCTGAGTTCCTGGTCCACGTTCCAGCTCGACTCTTGCTTTAAGAGAACCAACGCCGCTGCCCTCACTGTGCTGCGACAGTTCTGTGAATTTCCAGAGGACGCGATTTGTATCCGGCAACCACTGAGCTGATGGTTTGCTGTGGAGATTTTTGAAGCCACCGTCTATCGGGGCAGCTACGTGAAGATTCAGTAGAGGACTCGGCGACGCCATGGCACGACTGTTGTACTTGTAGTCGATCTGTAATTATAGATGTAGAATAGACGGTCAGACACCTTTCATTTTTTTAAGGAATATAGCCAAGAGATATTATGCGTGATATACCTTAATATCCGTATGGGATTGTTCACATTTCCAATAAGCGACCAGTTGAAAGGGACAAGAACCCGCACCGTCCTTGTTCTTAATTTGGTACTTGAGAATATCCACGTTAAAGTATGATGCTGAGGGGTTTTGTTCAGCCTGCCGCCGTAGCAGCGTGGTTAAGGCACTCATGTTGAACTCAAAAATTGTACTATCGATGGTAGACTGCGTGACGTCCCTAATATAAAGCAATGTAAGCAGTGATGAAAAACTCACTAAACACTGAAGAATAGAAGATTGCCATTTATTTTGAATTTTACTTGAAATACTTACATGCTGACCAGTTTGCTATTAGGTAGCAGTCTCTCCAGTCTATTACTGTTCCTCACGCGAAAAGAGAGCTTCGCAGGGTTGGGATTATTCGCCAGGACGGCGACGATACCAGCAGGAAACGAGAGCATCATATCCCCACTGAGCTTAACCTGGCATCGGGTCTCATCCGTGCCCCGGAAGTACGAATGCACTATTTCGTGGAAGGCCACTGCCAAGGGAATCGTGTCTGCAAGACCTATAGTCAACGGAGATGGTCCTCGGGAAGAACCAACTCCAACGCCGGCTGCACGAAATTCTAAGCTGGCAACACTGTCCGCCCTGGAGATAGTAGCTGGGGACATTCTGCCTCTTGGCGATGGTCCTTCGCCACGACGAGAAGGCGGTCTAGGTATCGCGATCGATCCCGTTGGCGTAGAGGAGGCCGACTGTTTCGGAGGTAGGGCAGGCGTGAAATCGCCTACTTCTGAAAATAGGTCACCTTCCGGAAAACGAGTATGGGAATGCGTGGCAGGTGCCGACTGCGGAGGCGCCTGTTGGGAGACTGGAGATGACGACAAAGGCGGCGGACTCTGAAGAGGAGCGTAAGGGTGGCTACCAGTAGGCGTAGAAGCGCTGGACGGCGTGCTGCTGGGATTAAAATTTAGGCCAAGCAAGTCTGAGCTAGGCTTGCCTCCCAATTGTTGGGAAACGGACTGCGACCTTTTCATATGATGATCCGAATCCGTGTTGGATCCGCGGCGACCCTTTGAATAAATAACTCACTCTGGAGATGAAGAACGAAGATGACCTAGAGGATGTCGATGCTGGGGAACTTACCGTCGGTGCTGGTGACAGGGAAAGATTTTCTACTGTGGCCCGTAGCTCGTCGACACTGGCACTGATAGGCGCTCCGCCATTGCTCAGAGGTTTGATTTCCACTCGTAGTAGCTTCTTATCTCTTTCGTCGTCAGAATCCGTGTCGGAACTTGAGTAGAATACTTTCTCGTTTTCCCAGGGATCTGGTTTTGGCCGGATGCAGAATCCATCCTCGTCGACTTCCGGCGTTGGAGTCCCCGACTTTCTGCTGTCATCCTTGTCCTCTCTGGATGTAAGTCACAAAGGAATTCTGATTAACGTAAAGGATTAATCGACGCTTCCAGCAGGCCCAGTGCAGTCCCAAGCGTCTTTTACTATACTCGGCGCATTATTTTTACAATTTCTCAAAAAGTCTAAGTGCACTAGGTCTGCTGAGCATGCATTTACTGACAGGTCAGACTTTTCTTCTTTGTTGCTATTCGTTTCCACAGAGTCCTTCTTCTTCTTCGCCTTTTTCTCCTTCCTCTTCTCTCGTCTGCTACGCAGAAACCCTGTGGAACGTACAAATGAATCTCTCTTAGGCATTACAACAGTTAAGTGGACTTTAAACGTACAACAGGAACCAACGCGAAATTCTCTAAAGAGCTTTCGGGTTGACTGCACTGTTTGCATAGGAAGAAGCTTTTACACAGCCATTGTCGCAATGTCCTTTCCACTTACCCGCACAGTAGAATCACTTCGAGTTCAACTATACTCGATCACGCTCTCCTAAGAAATAGTGTCAATTTTGACAGTGATTTACTTTCCAAGTGTATAGAAGGTAGCGCAACGCTAATTAAACAGCGTACAAAAGAAAAAAAAGAATAATAGTAATAGCGACTTCATCGAATAATGCAAAATAGATATCCAGCTTATCAACCGGCACAATTTGAGGTTCCATACCGACGTGTTCGTCTGTCCAAGAAGTTACAACCCGGTACGTTCCCTTCTTATAAAGAATTTAACACACGAGTGTCGATGCCACATGAGTTCGTCACGCGAAACAAACAAGAAGTACATGACACTGCTGAATAGACAGAGAAAGGAGAATAAAATCGTGTAAGAATTGACGTGCAGAGGGTGTAGTAGTAGTAGTAAATAGACAAATTAACAGATAACTATCAAAAGCAATTAAGAAGAGAGAAAAAAGATTTCATAGAAAGGAAGTGGAATAGAGAATAGCAATAGAGGAACAGCGTACTTGCACAACACTATAGCAAATTCATTGATACAAAAAAAAACCCCATCGCAACCACCACCATCGTATATTCTATGGAGCCGGTACAACCAGCATAAGCTTAAATTGTTTTTCTAACAAATTCCAAAAAAAAATGCTCGACGTCTGAATTAAAAAAAATCCTGGTCCGAGCCGTAACTATTAATTTTCCTTTTTTTGGTCTCTCTCCTTCCTCCTTGAATGACTCGTTCTCCCCTCTTGTGTCTGATTTGCAGCAGGTTCGCTTGCTCGCAGAAAAGCGAAAGACACGAACCATCGAAACGGAACCGGGGCACTTGGAAAATAAATATGACACGTGACTTGCGAGCCATGCATTAGTTTAATCCAATAAAGAGTGGCTCACCTGAGGCCTCGCCAGTAGCCGACGCCCCACACTTGCGCGTCAACGTTATTCAAGTCCATCTCCCCCATTCTTTTTTTTTCTAGCAAAATTAATGAACGGCATCGTATTCGCTCTCGTTGCCAACGAGTGACAGAGGTAAATCCAAGAAAAATATTAAATTAATATTAATAACCGACATCAAGGACCGGAAGCTCGTGATGCACTTTCCGAACTTATGGATCAATGAAAACTCGCTGCGCTTAGCCTCTATCGAAATGTCCTTCGACTCGCTTTGCGATATAGATTGAAGAAACAGAAAAAATGAGGGACTCGTATATCCTAAACGATGAGATAAAATACAATAATGCCAGTGGGACGTGTTTATGAGAGATACCCCGGTATGTTCGTATATGTGTGTGTGACTCCCAAACGATTGTTAGAAAAACAATTTACAATGTGAAAACCCATCCGAAAGATACAGAGAGTTTCATCGTCGTTTTTTCAACTCGGTAGAAAAATTTGGTCAACCTATAGACATGCAAAATATTTCTTCGGCATCGTGACCCAGGAAGAAAATGTACGTGGCAACGCTGGATGAGATGTGAATGACATAATGAGGAATCGAATGAAATATTTTGAACGTCATAGTCATAGGAGACTCACGTACTGTGACGCGTGCGTATTCTAGTTATTCTATACTGTAACATAAAGAGAGAAAAAAAAGCTAATTCCAAATGCGTGGACAGATACGCAGAGATAGAAAGAGCAAGAGAAGAATATACATATCATATATATAAATATATAATGAATATACAGGGTGAGGAGTTTACAGTGAGCGGGTCGATTTTTTCCCAAAAACTCAGCCCACCCTGTGTATACATCTCTCTGTACTTAAAGCTGCCTTCGCAATAAACTATTACCACCACCAGCATCGCTGCATAAGCATTTTTGTGTACAAAGAATAGGTTGTTTTTCTTAAGGTGAATGACTAAATTAGTATACAGGGCATCGACGCTTCTAATATAATTGTGCATAGTAAAGGAATTCCAGCGCTAAGTGTTACCACTACGAGCCAATAGAGACATCGCTTTTTTACACAACTAAAACGTATTTCGTGTGATCATAGAGAGAAGGTAAAGGTCATAGCCGCCCACCAGAGACAGCGTGACCAGTTGAGCAGAGACGTAGTTCACCGTAAGAGGTGCTTGACTAAAAATGGTCCAATCGGATAGAGAGAGACAGAGAGAGAGATAGAAAGAGAGCACGGAAAAGAAAGAAAGATATAGAGAGTGAGAGAGATAGGGAAAGGGAGAGATAAAGGAAATTGACACTCTCGTTAACGCTATTCAAACTAGATGAAAATTAAATTTATACACTGAAGTGTCGCTTACTGTAAGGCAGACATACTAAACGTTACTATTGTACATGGCTTATAGAGAGACAAGAAGATTCCTGAGATAAGGGTATTCGCCCATTAAAACAAAGGAAGATCCATGTACGTGACTATCGTCATTAATTATGATAAATTTTTCATCTGGGATGAAACTCGCGAAAGATTTCAGGGTGAAGAAAAATGGCAACAGTAGACCACTGTTAATCAACACAGTGATAGAACGACTGTAAACGATTACCGGATGCAACGCGTTCCGTCTTTAATCTTGCATGATTAACGAAGAGGTAAATACGAATAGTTGTGAAAAACTCATGGAGAGAATGGGAAAATTCTAAATTCATTTTTATAATGAAACGTAGATCGGACGAGCGTCAGGGTAATCCAATACAGGCATCCTTCATCGCGGATAAGATAAGGGTAATCACGATGTAAGCAGTTACATTTAGATCCTCTGAGAGGGTTCCTGGAGATGCTGGGAGGTGGAACAGCAGGAGGCAGGTTGTTCCCCTGGGGAGTGGCAGGTGCCGAACCAGACCCTGCTTGCCTCTGCCTCTCTGAAACAACACTTATCGCTCACTTCTTCAAATTCTCCTCTCCCGTCTCGAACTCTTTAACGTTCTTTCCTTTCTTTTATTTTCCTCTCTTTAATCCATTCCTCTCCCGATCGCGCGCGCCTACTATACCATTGCCTTCGAGTAACCGTGGTACACTGAATATCGCTGGAAGAACTATAAGACTGGAACAGTAGGAACGGGACTCCATGACTCGTCGATGATTTCCTTGCTAATGCAAAGGACGCGAGGACCTGAACTAGCACGTAGTGTATCGGTGTATCCGATCCTCCACCGTATTATTGTTAGAGCACCACGCTTAAGCAACATAACGCATCAATCACATAAGCACGACGAGTCGGATATATTGTCATGGATAATCCTGAATGATGACTAATAATACATTCACTATTAATAGCCAAAATTGAATGTCTCTAGCGTAACGCACGTGAAGTTGTGAAGTGGTGAAATTACTGTAAACGGTGCAATTATCGATCTACAGGATGGGCCTGCCTCAATATCCTTCGTTATCTCTAGGTACTTGGCTATCCTTGGAAAATTGATTGGCCCCTTATTAAGTCGGATAATTAGTCCTCGTAAATTTCTCACATATAATACACGAGATTACGTAGAAACTAGTTATATTTGCGAGAACAACTTCACGCAAGGAGACCTCCTTCCCAAAGAACCTTCTGATGGCTACTAATTTGCTAGGCGGAAAGGTAAAAGAAGATTTAGGGACTTGAGATCATTTATAATTCTAAATAACTATAGCAGCCATACTTCTCTCTACAGGAGGTTTTATGCAATTTTTTTTACTGATTAATGCGTCCTTCCAAGTAGAGCAATGAGAGCGAACGCGCGGTATCAAGACAGGCACGATCCAAGACGATGATAGAGTATATATGTGCACGTTTTTCGATAACCGTTCACTTTCGAATAAAACCTACCCTGGGAGTTGGACATGAACAGGTTGAGTAGCGAGGTGGTGCGGCGAGAAGCCTTGGTGGTTGGTACTGCGTCTTCCTTTTCCTTATCCTTCTGTTTCTCTTTCTCCTTTCCATGACCCTTGACCCCGTCCCCGGTCAATGAGATACCCGCCCCCTTGAAACCCTGATCTTTCTTTGAATTTTGTATGTTACCAGCAACGCCTGTCTCCCCGTTGGCTCCTTTGGACGTCTCCTTCACAGCTTCGGTACTTCCTTCTAACTGATTTTGACCAGTTATTTCTGCCAAGTTGGCCATCACTTCCTCGTATTCGATTACACCTGTCGATTACGCAGCAGCAAGATCAGATTAAGAAATTCATCTTCCCAATAATTAATGCGCAACGTGAATAAAGATCCTTGATACCTGGCTTCTCGAAACCCGTGTATTTACTCTGGACAAATTGTTCCAATAATTTGTCGACGGTCATGTCCAAACACTGTCGCTTGAAGTCGATATGAACCTGACCAACCTGCTCGTGGTTCGCTTGAAGAACATCCGCGTAGGTATTCAGGAATTCTTTCATGTGCTTCAAATGCGCTTCCTCGACATCTTGGAACCGCTTGATAACGAGAGAGCACGTGTCAATAATGTCACATTATTTTAAATGTTCTATAGATTATCGTATCGCGTTATCACGTGTGATACCTTGCAGGCCTGTGTCATTTTTGATACGAAATCATTACGAACAGCTGTGTACTTGTCCACCAGCGCCTTGTAATCATCCTGAGCTTTCTTGAATTTCACTTCTGCCTTTTCTAATTCCCTCTGACTGGCGTTGTCTTTCTTCAGCTTTTCCAATTCAAGGCCCCTTTGCAGACACGTGTCCTTCGCCTTTTGCAGAGTGACAGTGATGCCCTGTATGCTCTGCACGACCTCGAGAGTCGAGGATTCCTCCTCCTTCACCTGTTTCAAAATATTTTTCTCTTTGGAAATGAAGCTTGACGTATCGCCTACGATCCATCACGAATCGCTTCTGAACTTAATTACACTACGTAACTCATGGGAGTCTCGAGATCTCCTATCAATTCGCAGGTGACATAGCAAGGTATATCGTAGGCAACAATTTGGGTAGGCCAAATCGAACAAACTATTAATTGTATCTGAACCATATTCTACGCTATGAGTCGGAGCTTTTTGATAAAACAAACACGAATTTGAGGGATCTGATGTTTGCATACTATCAAAACCTCGACAAAAAACGCACATCCTTCATGTCCAACAAGCCTCACAGTCTGGCGAGACCCAGTGACTTTACTATGGGCGTTGACTGATAAGAAAACGTGCGCACGATACGCGTCGTACAAGCTCGTAGTAGAGAGAATCATAGTACAAACAATACCTGGATTACCCAACACCGTATGCAAACCCTTATGAATAATAATAATAACAACAATAATCAATTAAATCTATAAGGAATAAGGCAAAGCGCCATTGTGACGCGCTAATGGGTATACGTACAGCCTTGTGTTTCTTATGAAGCTCATCTGCATACTTGGAGACGTCCTTTATGAGATCGGAGACTCTTTGGGCCATCTGCAGATGCAAGCCGGCTAATTTTTCAGCGGCTCCTCTCAGTGCAGCCCACACAGGTGCGAAGGTGCCTTGAGAGCTGCTGCTGTTACTGGCTTGTTTCGCTACTTTGCTGAGTAACTTGTAGTTATTCTCTTCGATGGTCGATCGCTCGCGTAGGAACTCGGCCAACTCTTTGCTGGCGACCACACCATGCTTCATGTTATGATACAACACATCGAACCCATTATTCTTTTCACCCTGGAATCAGAGAAAAGTAATACAATTAAATACCAAAAGGGCTTCCTGGACAATCTCATAGTTGAAATTCTTTAACTATTACTTTGAACCCCGACATTTCTGGGTATTGTTGTTTAATCCTGAATGTCTCGGGACTGTTGCAAATACAAATAATTCGAATATCGCGTCGAGACGAAGAATGCTGCAACTACACTTAAGACCACTTAGCCATTTAACACTTTGACCCTGATCAGACTGCTGCTAGCCCACACGCTCAGTTATATTCTGTGACGCCACGACAATAGGCCATCATTACATATTATTCCATCCATCAATCCCTTATGATGTATTCCTTCATATTCTCTGGAAATTCTCGAAATCATACATAAAGGTACCTTCAATGCTGTTTAAGTGAAATATTCGTTATTTTTACTCATATTTACCAGTCCATTGGGCAGGCTGAAGCATTATTTTGTATAATTCTCTGTTCGGTAGAGATTAGAGGAAGGGAAAAAAGGAAGTAGTGTATCTTATCTGAGTCATCCCAGAGTCTGTAGGGAAATACAAATAACATTATGTAGCTCCAAAGTGAAGTGATGTGTTTTGGAGTTTCTGAGGATTTAATTTCAATAAATAGCGTAATCTATTTTGGTCGACACACGGGGTATCGTTAAACGCTTCTCTTGTGGTAAGGTGTAAAGGAGCTTTTCTGATACCGGGTAATTTCCGCTAATTGAACGATTGGAACTACTTGAT
Organism: Trachelus tabidus; assembly: GCA_030142655.1. NCBI lineage: Eukaryota > Metazoa > Arthropoda > Insecta > Hymenoptera > Cephidae > Trachelus > Trachelus tabidus. The sequence continues at coordinate 268,476 of JARQTI010000563.1, read as the reverse complement.
ACGGATATACGTCACCTCTCGTCAAAGTGCAAAGAGAATTGAATAAAGAAGATAAATGATTCCTTGCAGTATCGCTCAAAGCTACATCTGGCTCGTGTTAGAGAAAATTTTGAAGTAAATATTAGTTACATCCTTACGAGACGGAGTACAATTTTCCTCTTTGTAAATAGGCTGTGTCGCATAGCTTCACGTAATTCCTGCTCACGGAATGTATATTGTACGATGCATACATCTATCAGAATATACAACATATAAGAAGAAGACAGAGAATGAGAGACAATAGGAAGGCGCGAAAGGATACAACTGACAGAAGTTGTTTGACGTCTTTTTTTTTATTAGACGGAATAGAGGAATCCTTATGAAACATAGCCGTAATCAAGGAGAGAACAGTTGGTGAATATTGGTACAAAGGCATGAGGAACCTAGTGTAAAATGCGTAGATGGGCGGGGAACCGCGTCAAGGAAAGGAATTCCCGACGAAGAAACAGAAAGATAGGAGAAAGGTGGAGAAAGAGAAGTAAAGATAAGAAGATCCATTAGAGTGACAGGAGAGAAGGACGCAGGATGCAGAAGCTAGAGGCAGTAGCTACACCAAGTGGTAGAAGGAGGAGATTGAACACACCTTATTCCTAACCTAACAGCTGAAGCGAATGGAAGTGACATTCGCAAGACAAGGCGCGCTCAAGACTCACCCAAAAATAATCGGCAAAGTCCACGGTCATGATGAACCACGATCAGACCATTGTAATGGGGCACTAAACGTATATCGGCTGATCGCACTGAATCCCACTGCACTGCAGGCCACTGAGCGTGAGTCCACGGGAATTTCACGTGAAAGCGAATTGTCAAGGGAGTTTGGTTCGTGATTGAGAAACTGGAGTGGATTTGCACGAAGCGGACGATGCTCAGCTTGCTCTCCTGTGTCTATGTTCGTTCTCGAGCGTCCCGAAGAGTCCCGAGCGAGCAGAACGGGCGCACTCGAGCGCGGAGACACGGCTCAACGTATTTCGACTGGACGTCCTTTTCTTTCCTTCTCCGACTCATGCTTTTGCTATCATATTCTCTTTATTTAGCTTTCTGTCCTTCCTTCAGAAATCCGAACCGCTGCTGCCATCTCGTGTCTCGCCCGATACGAATTTTACTCGTGATCGGTACGGAATCACTAGATAACTTGAAATTCTAACCAATCGATATCGACTCGAATTTTTGCTCACGCAATGGAATGTGGATCATAAGACAGGCGCTGTGAAATTATTTAATCCGAAATTGTCTTACTTTAATATCTGGATTATCTATAACAGTTTTATTCGCTTGATTTATTCATTTTTAGAGCAACCGACTATCATTGTTATGACAATTTCAAAAATTTCTATACGTCGTTCACTTCATTCTTTAAAAAGTTCTAATGAATATTCTATAAACGGGTTACTAGTCAACAATGATCGTCCTTAACACTATTTGAATGATTATTACTGAATTGACAGCAGAAGTATTTCGATTTTTTTATATGTGCGTATAGCATTCGTTGCAACAAAGTACGTGCATCCTATTATAACCAACGTATAACCAACGCAGATGCAATATCGTAGGTTCGGGTCGGCAGTGTATAGTGGACAGCCCTGGTTCCGGCGCAGTAGACCCTGGTAAACGATTGGCCGTTGATGGAGGCGCGAGTGATAGAGACGCCCTGTCGACTGAAGGGACGCATCGGGCTGGGTAAAAGTGTGGCTTAACGTTACCTCACAGCATCCAGCAGCAGCATCCCTCTCATCGTCAGGGCGCAAGGTGCATCTGCTTAAGCAGGATCATCATTCTCACGAGACCAAGGATGCCCGCAAACAAAATCAACCTGGTGACGTCGCACAAGGAGAAACCTGGAAACGGTTTCCCGGCTGCTTCATCCAAAAAGAAGAAACGTTCCTGCGTTAAACATAAAAAACATTGCAGGCAATATCTGGTGAGTAAACGACTGTCAAAAAGTTCTATGAGACTAGGCTTCTTTCTAAATCTGAATTTATTAAGTCGCGCGGATGAAAATAAATCTCTGAGGATGATTAATCGGATCGTAAACACTCCTGAACTTTCTGTTTTTAACTCGATCTTTTAGCACGATTCTTCCTTGAACTTATTGCGTTATTAGGTCTGTTAACCTCTTTCGGGGTCAATCGATTCGTGTTGCGAGTGTCTATGGACCCGACAAATAATCCGATTGTTCTGTCACTGCTGAGTTTTCGTCTGTTCGATTAAAAATAGATGATGTACATACAAGTAGCTTACACATGTCGACATATTATCTCAAAGCTGTACTTATAAGATACAAACTGTGTTGTGTTATTATGCACCTTCAATATAAAGAGAATATTTGAGAAAGACACGGTTTGGATGTTTATTTTTGCAACATTTCCTGCACTTGTTAAAACCCGTTGTCCTTTTACACACACAGTAGATATATACCATAATTATATGCATACGTATGGCACGTGAAAACTCATTTATACATATACATATGCTCCGATCATTCGAGATTCATCCTGATACACCGGTTTGAAATGTATCCGAGTGCACGAAGTGCATTTTTAATTGGTGTTAATATTTTCGCATAACGTGCGTACTCTTGCTACTGACTAATCGCCTCAACGATGGTAGGTATATTGGGATCGGTTTAATCGGTGGTATATATATACTATGTATCATTTCCTTCCTATAGATACGAGGGAATGATTAGATCGTCCGATATTGCACACAGCACGATAATTGGAATGGCATAGTCCATAGAATAACCAAGTGAGTAGTAATCCTCTTGGTAAGATACTCTTACAATTATTACTGCCATATTCTATATCATATAAGATTCTATATGCTATATAATATCCTAGGAACATATTAATATACATAATATATGTATAGTATAAAATCTCCGTATCTGAAAACTCTAAGGCTCCTGAGTATACAGAACGTTTCAGTTTCGAATGTATGTACTATTGATAATTGTCGAATAAGATTTGTACCTTCGAGTTGAAAAGCCCTGTATAATGAGGCTCCGTAATAAGATCTTGCTCGACTTCGGTCCATATACTTGAAAATTGTTTTGCTTTCTTCTTTTCTTCTCCTTAACGAAGAGCAGCGTGCAATTCTCGTCTGTTGCAAGTCTTCTTTATTATTTCTCGCTCATCCGTGCTATTGATTTCTAAGAATGCCAAGAAAAAAAAGAGGTTGCTGCTGATTCGGCGGAAACAAAAGACGACACCAATTCCACTTCTCACGCCCTCTCAAAACTCTTCCATTATGGTTTGTAGAAGCTGCAGAAATCTCAGGGACGAATTGGCACGATTTTGCACGAACAAGAAATTCTTATTCTTGGTTTTTGGTCGAGGCTCTTGCATAACGAGCGCCCCCTATTGTTTTACTTTACGAATCAAGATATAAAACTACCGTAGTCGAGCACGCTTACCACATGCAGCATGGGTGCACGGTAGCTGCTAGCTGGTATTACCATATGAATTAAAGTACCTGCTATTCAGTCTACCGTTTCCTGGAGTAATTCCATACTCGAGCAGCGTCCTCGAGGATCTCATCCTCGCGTTCTCGGCTAATTCCTGAACGAGAAAGAGACAAGGAGACACCGTAAAAAAAGTATCTCCAGTTAGGAACTTTTATCAAAGGATACTTCACTAATTTCATGGCAGTCGATATCGCAGAGCTACGTGCCGAAAGCTTGCTCGCTTCGAGCCCTTCCCGAGGATATTCTGCGAGTGTTTGGTACCGACGATCGGTATTTGGAAAACTCCTTCGAGGGTATTATGGGCATTATGCTGCATTGCTTACCCGGTAGGTTCTAAAACAAAGAAAGATAAACAAGATCAGTCGACCGAGCCTCGTGAAGTAGCAGACTCTGTTCTCTCTTTCTCTCCTTCTTTCCTACTGGCTCTCTTCCAATTTTATTTCCTCGGCACAACGCTTCGATCCACGAAATTCCACACACGTCCCCTTTCGCTACAAGATGTCGCAATTCCTCGCAACCTGCGCCTCTGACAATGCGAATCCTTCGACCGGGACACAAGCGAAATACCTTAGTGGCTCTCGGATGATTTATCACTCCTTTGACTAAGTTGACTTCACTTGGTACAGCACGACGATGGGAGTGGTTCGTGTTAAGCGCTTGACCCGTCACGAGTCCCAGGGTGCCCGTAAATTTATACTGCTTGATCGAGTACTTTTCCATAAAGGTTTTCATGGTGTTTCAAACTCAAGAGTATTTGTGGTAGGACGTAGAGAATGCATCGCGCACGATTGGAGCAGCTGTCGTGCATCGAAAGGAGAATCGCCGGCGGTTGAATCACGGAAACGGAAGTTCAGCGTATCCAGTCTCCATGGTACGTGCTACAGAAATATTCCTCGATGGGTTGTACATACATTGTTCTAGAACTACGAACAACTGTCACCTTATATCTTATTTGCGAGACATTTACGAGGCAAAGAGTCATGTTCTCATAACCGCGATATTATCTGCGAAATATACGCGGAATTATATGCGACTCTACAAACTCGGGAAAAAATGTAGGAAATGATGGAACCGCCTCGAGCAGGAAGTCGCTCCTAATATGCTGGTTCCATTTAAATGTGCGAATATCGTATCCCGCGATGAATAATCACGAAGGCGGCTTGTTCCTTGTAATTAAAGTAATTTATAGCAATTAGCGTCAAATCAGCTGTTCGTTATACCTAAGCACTCGCTCGAACAGTCGGCTGGACATTTTAATTGACTCAGTTGCGCGGAGCCGACTATCGGAATGCCATTTTCTTCGCTGTTTTTTTTTCAAAGAATCGTATAACAAACGTTGTAATAAATGCAAATGAAAAAAAGACGAATTGTGATTAGAACCGACGGTTCGTTAGGTTTTGGGATTACATGATAACGCGCAGTCCATCGCTTCCTGATTTTCATCAGGGTTAGAGGCCTAATTCGATTTGGCTTTTCGATTTTCCGCAACGTGTATTTCCCGTCGGATGGAGAAGCCGCATTGAATAACCTGCCGCTTCTGGTGTGCCTCCGAGGGTTCAACTACCCTCTTATTCCTTCTCGTATATACCTTCTACCACCCCCTTCACCCCCTCAACGCTCCAGCCTTACCTCTGCTTTCGCAGCCCGCATACTGTGACCCTCTGCTTTCGCGCTATATCATAAATATGAAGGATTTTGTAGCGGGTTCAGGTTCTATTATACATAAGCGCCAGCCGCCAGCGCGAAGCCACATGCGGCTCGAATATCTCGGTCGCTCTAGCACATCATGGAAGAAAATTCCCCTGGATTTAGATGAAGATGGTTTGACTGCCTGGGAAATGATTAAATTAACTGCCCGGTAAAAGACTTCCGGGTTGCCATATTGGACCCTTTCAAACAAAATGGGTAATGTTCTTGGGGAAAAAGTCTTGTGTTAAAATTAAAGGTCGTCTCTTACATCATATACGAAGATTAATTGTTCAGGGTAGGTAAGATGGATTCTGAATAGGGACAATTAGCCTGAAGGTATAAAACCTAAATAAGAGACAGGTATGGGGATGATTCCGGTCTGCGGCGGAAGGTTATCCGCGTCGCGACGCTGGCTCTAAAGACTCGACGTCTCGGCGCCAGGCATGTGTGAAGGAAAAACGTTGTCGGTGGTACCGGCGTTGATTCCGATGGTGGTGGCAGCGACGACGCCGACGACGAGGACGACGCCGACAACGACTAGGACGATGACAACCACGACGCTAGTGAGGAGCTACGTTGCGGAGTATCGACCGGCGTCGTGGCGCCTGCGCCCTTTGACCGACGCCCCTCTACCCGTTCTCTGCTGTCGCGACGTCCGATCGGCACAAGACAGTGCCTCCCACGATACGTTCTCGTTGCGGTCGCATCTTTAGCACGTCCACGTTCACGTCCAGGTCTTCGTCTTCGTCTACGTCCGCGTTAACGTCAACGTTCACGCACCGGATTCGCCCGAATGAGGATATAAAATAAGAACAAAAGATTCCGAGTTCTCGGCCAATTAAACGGTGTGAAACGTGCTTCCGGTGCTTTCGTTGCTCTCAGTCTAGAGTGGTAGTTGGTCCTTGCTTCTACACTCTCTTAACTCTCTCTCTTTCTTTTCTTTCTCGCCCTTCTTCGCTCCTTCTTTCTTATTCACTGCCAAATTTTCAAGACACGTCCCTGACAGTCTAACCGAACCAGATCAAAAGCCGCAAAATCTGTCCGCCTTTCGGAATTCGCAAGATTTTTTGCGAGAAGATGGAGTGGTAGCCCCTAAACGGGCCTCCTCGTCGTTGCCGCCACCGTTATTCAGCGTCTACGTCGCCGTCTTCTTTTTCCCTTCTTCACTGACTCTCCTCGTACCCGACAATTCCCTTCTCCGGTTTTCCGTCCTGCCGTACGTCGATCGACTTTACACTATTCGGCACAGTGCAAAATAGCAAAGGAAGGCGCTAAGGAGTCGAACGCTAATCGCCCGACGAACTAGAAGAAAGGAGCGAAGGAGGAGAAGAGACAAAGGAAGTGCAAGAGCTCGAATAAAGAAGAAAAAGAGACAGAAGTAGGGGAAGGTCTAGCGAGAAGGAAAAAGCGCGCGCGCGCTCTAGTGCGTTTATCGAGAACCCGAGAGGAAAGGAGCAAGAGGGTGAAAGAGACACGTTCAGATTGTCACCGCCTTGACGACGACGACGACGACGACAACGACGACGACGTCGACGACGAAGAATCCTTCGAGACGGCCTGACCTGACTTTGCGTCAGCGTCCGTCCGTCATTAACGTCGCTCCCTCAGCTGTTTCACTGTTCCACTGCCCCACAACCGCGGCCTCATGATTGGTTCATTCTGGAACCTGTGTCGTGCGTGCCCTTCAATGCCGATAGACAAGGTGAGATCCTGCGACCGGTGTTCCACCTTCGAATCCTGCTCCTGCCTCGAGGCTATCCTTACTTGTGCTTATAGTTGCCTGATCTTACGTGACTAAGATACGACGGAGCTGCGGCTTTTCCAGGTAGGAAAAGATCCATTTTTTTCTACTAGAATTTACAAAGGGCGCGTCGGTGCGTACAAGAGGTTCTCTGGGTTCCCACGTATCCACCCCTGTCGTTCTTCCCTCGTGCTTCGCATGGGTGCGGTGCATACCGAAATGTCCCGGGGCGCCGAGTCGCCCACGGAAACCCTATGGAAACGTCTATTCGTTGTAGAAAAGTGATCATAACTTTGCAGTCTCCTACGTTTTCCTTTATTGCCAAACTTTGGACTTTTGTTCTATAACGACGTTGTACTTTAATCCATACTTTTTTTTTCCAACGTACTTTCAGGCGCCCGACGGCGTACGTGTATCGTTGCGTCACTGACTGCCACAAATGAAACTGCTTTTCCTTCGATCCACCTTCCCCAGTGCAGAAGCGCCGTCGAACTCGTCCACCTTGTCAAATTTGTAGAGTTAGCAGAAACCGAGCATGGATTATGTTATTAAGATCCTTCGCAATCTTCCACGCCGAATTACGTCATCCATCCAAAATACCCACATTTCGCTCTTCACGCTAGACGCACAGACGCCTGGCGTCGACGTGGATGCGATGAGTCAGAAAAGTGATAAATACCTTAATTTTTTCTCCACAGTCCTTTCTCATGCCTTCGCACTGCTAGCAGTTCCTTTTGAATTGGACAATTTACATTACCTGTTCTACAGTAGATACGGATAATGCCGGCCGGCCGGGAACTCTGAATTACCGAAGAGGCCGTCGATGTGCCGGCCGGCCGGCCGGCATTTCGCGGCCACGTTTCCTCAACCTCAAAGATATCTCGAGTTCTAGCTGACCTCCGTAATGTCATCGCAGTAAGGATTCAGCGTAGATAGACCAAGTAGAAATGCATAATCTTTAGTCGACTTGAAAAAAAAAAAGAAGCAAGAGAATGACTTCTGCTTTCGCAGTGGCGCCGCCAATCAATGGAAAGTTATGCCAACAAAATTGGCGTATTCGCCGCGTTGCCAGGTTGGTGCCGCATAGTGCGCGGCCCTCATTCCCCTTAATGTATTTCTTCTTGTTCCCCCCGCGCTCTGGCAGCAGCACCTTCCCTCCCGTAAAGGCAGGCACCAACTGCGCGCGGCTGGGACAAGAAGGATAGCCATACTCGGGAATTTGGGCACCCTTGTTGCACTTGCTGGCAGTAGGCAAACCTATAGGAGAATTATGGGAGGATGGAAGGCTAGAAGGATAGACCGATAGGAAGCAAGAGGGCCAGTCGTGTCGGAGGGAAGGACGGAAGGGGGAACGAAGAGAGGCAATGCGGCACTCTATAGCAATCTATTTCCCCGGTACGTTGACTCCGACTACTCGCAAGTCCCGTTTACAATTCGCCATCACATTTAACTACACGCATATCTACGTAGCGAGGTAGCTACGCGGTTTAGCGTAGCAACGATAATATAGACAATAGGGTACAAGTGTACAAGATTCCAGGGCTAAAAGTCAATGAGTCCCGGCTATGACGTCATCGTGCGAAATAAAGGAGAGCCCAAAAGAGACTCATTATGTAATACATTGTAGCGTCGGCTCAACTCGACTTGTTAAACTTTAGCACATTCGTGAGCTGCATGCGAGGTCCCTGTGTTGCGTAGCGCGTACTCTATATCTATATAAAACTTTTTCTTTCTCCTTGTTCGTTTTGCCAAAAAATGAAAGCTCTGCTGGAAAATATCTGATGCCACCACGCCCTCCTCATCCCGGTCCTTTGACGCAAAAGGAGGAAAAATAATAGTCCCGCACGCTACTCCGGATAAGCATAATCAAAACGAGGAGGAAGAGAATGGCCGCGAATTTCGTCGCGTTTCGGTTGGCTGACTGGTTCATTGGCTTTCTTGCTTTTAACTCCCGTCACTCGTCACGGTCGTCATCGCTACCGGCACGTCTCGTTCTCTCTGTCAGACTGTCCGTCTGCGTCGTTTCAGTCGTTAGCGCGACGCAGCGCCGCTCGGTTCCTCGTGTTCTTTATTCTCCAGCTACCGATCCTTTGGGATTCCCTGAGCGTTTCCCGTCCTAGGATCCACTGCGATCGGCCTCTATACGTAAATACGGAGAATTCGGTGAAGTGTCGTAGACTAAGGCAGGTTTCGATCGGGTCGACGTACGAGCAGGAGGAGCGCTGCGGTTCGCTGCAGTGGCTATGCGACGCGAGCGCTGCCAACAGGTTTAATAGTTTGCTTTATCGTTTTATTTTGGCCTCGCCTAGCCTCACCCAGCCTCATCACCTTACTTCGCCTTAGTTCGCCTTACTTCGCCTTAGTTCACCTTAGTTCACCTCAGTTCACCTTGCCTGACCTCACTCGCTTAGCCCCTCGCTCTACCTCTCTCCGACCTTTATCAACCATTGTAGTGGTTCCAGTGCCCCTTGGACATAGTGATTATCAGAAATTTTAATCAGAGTATTCCTTTGCACGTTGCTATCGGTCCCCGAGGACCCACTGCCCTCCTCCGGAAATCCCTAGGAGTCCCTCTAAGCGATGCGAGTGTAACACGCAAGGAGGAAGAGCAGCTGCCTGTCGCAAGACCAGGTTCCTTGAGTAGGTCGCACGCGAATGGATAACCGAGTTCTGGATCATTCGATTCATTGGTCTCTACGTGTCCCGTCAGTTCATTCATTTACCTTATTGTCTCTTGCAATTCTCCTCCGGCGAGTTGAGTGAAATTAGAGCTGCCACGTCGAACGATCTTCTTCTTCCTGCATTATTTCCTTCAGTTTCTCTTTAATGCACAGATCGCTCAAAGAAATGTTGCCAGGAATCCCTTAAAGCTCTACGCCACTGGCTGCGCCATTAGGGTTCCTGAAGTCAGCCTCCTAGGGAATTCCGTGCACGTATTACCCTGAAATACAGCTTTACTCCGAACTATCTCTTTCGTACCGTCTCTCTCGCTCTCACTCTTTCCTCCTCTCCTCCTTTGCGCACTTGCCTCTGTTCCGCAAACGCATCGACGCTCTTGAAAAATACTACCAGCCGACACACGAGTACCTATGGCGGTAGGACAAGAGCAATGGCAACGTTTATTCAGCACACTAGGAAACGGCTGTATTTTCGCCACACTGTAGATCAATTGACAATTCGAAAAAGAACAGATGACGATACAGCCGCTGTTTAAGTCTGTCGTCACGCGCGTCTAATTGCTAGACGTAACTTCGTTTCACAGTTGGTTAATCGCGACAAGAGACCGTCTAATTTTCTGAAAGATTAGTCAATGTGAATTGGAACATCTTCGGAGAAAGATTTGAGGCTTAACGACGGTAGATCTTACAGTAGATTTTCCTCGATTAATACTATTGTTATAGTTGGAGAATATTATACGTAAGCCTTTAAAGGTACGTACGAAGGAGAAGCTATATCGTAGTACAAGCTACAAAGTCTTGGATAATCAGAGTCATTAGTTAGAATAGTTGAAATCATTAGGGCATTTGGGTGCGGCGCACCCGGCAAAGGTTACTCGGGAACCACGAGGTTGCCTTTAATAAATTAAGACGATAAATCGATATTCGCTCGAGCGACGCACAAAAGGGCTCCTTTTCAACTGCACGTGAATCTATGTGTATGCGATATAAAGGCGTGTACATATATACGCGTCTCACGTTCCTGCGAAGAACCAGGCAACCGGGCAATCAACCAGCAATCAGACGAACCAAAGCAGCGCGACTGACCCTCATTCTGATTCCTTACACATGTGTGCACATGGACCCAGCTTCTGCTTTTTCCGTAGCTCGATATTATTTTTCTCCCGCTACGCATTGCGACCCGGTGAATTTCTATGTATTTGTAATCCATACAGGGTCGTCAGAGGGACCTTATGCAAGGAAGATAAAAAAGGATCGCTGGACCCTTTTCACCCATCCTATATAATTCTTATAGCTCAACTTTATCTCCCTTTAAAGATAATATTACGGCAATACTCTCGTTGCTCTTTTTCTCGCATGTTCGGACTGGGAACAAGTCGGTCTCCGGTAGACTTACACTGTCCCGGTGATATTTCTAGGTTTTCACTCTGACCGATATCTCGAGCCTGCTCACTGCTGCTCACCGGCCCGTCCTCCTGGCTGTGCCTTGCGCCGTTGTCCCGCTCGTGTGTTTCGAATCCAGAAGCTCTGACTGAGGATTCGGTCGAAAAATAAAAATTTGTCTCAAGCCATTATAGCCAGGTAGAAAAATTTCCCGGAGAAAATTTCATTGTGCAAGAGAAAAACTGCTAGATCGGTTCATTCCGTTTGATTAATTATAATATTGGCAACACTACTTTTCGTATTATTTAGTCGCCCTAGTAGCATTTTATTCGACCGAGAGTAATCAGTCAAAGTCAAATAATCGCCCCTCGTCTCAGGTAACTCAATGCTTTAATGTGGATCCGAACATACTTTATGTTAATCTTTAATTGAGAAATTGGAGAACAATCTACGATCGATTGAAAATAATGACCCTCCCAGAAGAGAAAAGAGTCATAAGAGCTTGGAGCTTTTGCAAATGGATTATGGAAGCCCCAAGCATCGACCTGGCTGTCTATCTATCGAAACCTTGTAGCATATTTTAATTGGTACGACAAGCTCTAGGAGCTTGAGTTTAAAAAAAAAATTATTCTCAGCCCCCCTCCCCCTTTTCCTCTTTCAGCACGAAAACCCGACATTCACGCATAGTCATGAAAAACTGCTTTCCATTATTTTTTATTTTCATTTCATCGTCCCACACGTGTATCTCCCTCTCACTTTATCCTACTTCTATTGCAGTCCACGCAGATCATTTTACTAAGAGTTTTCGTGATGGCTCCCTGTCACGAACTCAAAAAGCTGCCTGCTGAAGACTCAGAGAGTGCTTTCAGTTAGGCTGACACGAAACAATGGGTGATTCATGTTTTGTAATGCAATGCGGTGTCCTTTTATCTCCGCCCAATGAGGAGGATGAAGGAGAGACGGATCGTCGTGGAGAAATCCTCAATGATGTTTTCTCTCTCTCTCTCTCTCTATATATATATATATACGATAGAACGAGAGCGACAGACTAAAGAAAAGTGTCTGGCCTGTTTCAGCAGCTCCATTCAGAGTACAGGAGCACCTACACATGGCACGAATACACAGGGCCGCACCAGGAACACACGGTGGTACGTCGGGCGCCACAACCGCCAACGACGTCCAGTAAGTTTGAGAGCAATGTCCTGATTAATTAATATCTTGATCATTATATTCTATATTATATATAGATGAATTAGAATTTCTTTATTCCCGTAAGATGAGCGTCAATGACAATTATGAATCGGTAACGCCTATAACAAACCTATGATATACTGGATGTATACTGAATCAACAGCTTTGACATGACGCGTATAGCGAATTCCAATGGGACGACGATTAACACGTTGATCTTGGTCCTGGTACCGATTGATCGTTGCAGCCTGCGAGTTCCTATGTTACGTTTTCTAGCTCGTTTATACATAAGATTATACTGAAATTGCAATTAGTCGTTTTCGTGCTACTTCTTCATCATCACCGTTTATCGCACTCCACGTTATCACTTATACTCGTGATTAATTAATTTCAGTGTCGGTGTTGTATTTTGTGTAATCGTCTACGCTTACGTAGATGCATTATAAATGCCTTGACTCGGTAATACATCTTACATGAACCAGGTACCGTTTTATTCTCGGATGCTGCGAGGATAATCTGACGTGGAGAGGATGCTAAGTTCCTCCGTTGGCACGTTGTTCAATTATTCTAACCAGAGAGAACGGTCGTGAGACAAGAATGAGGCTAGGGGATGATAAATTAATAAGTGCAGACGTACCAAACGGGAACGATTTCGATCGATACACAGTAAATCGTTACTTTTAATTTATTATTAAGTAAATTGAAGGTTCCTTTGTAAATTTTCAAATTCTCACGCAGAGCCAGTCGGCCGAAACGTACTGCTCGTTTGACAACTGCCAAATCCATCTGTTACGTTTCAGTTGAATAGCCCTGTACACTTTTCGTCCAGCTGCCCTTAAGAATTCACTCTGTGTACATATGCGATTGGTGTTTGGTATGGTCAAAGGAAAAAAAAAAGGAAAAAATCAGAAGCTGTGTCGATCAGTCATCGTCATTAGGATTGCGTAATCTTCGAATGGCTTTAGTAATCGGCGGGCGCCGACGGAAGTTCAAACGAACGAATCAAAGTGTCGTCTTGGCCGGTCGGAATGCCATAAAGTCGAAAAGGCGAAAAAGCAGCCTAGAAAATTTCGGTGGGCGCTCGTTGTCGGGACGTCGCGAGGCTGCGGTTCCTTCCAGGAACGATTTCGACGGATTAGCTTAGAGTAGTACCCTAGAGAAACGTGCCAGCTGCGAATTTTGATTGCAGCGAAACAAGCGAATGCGAAGCTACAGTCGGCGAAGTCAACCGAGGATGAGAACAGCGAAGGTAAGAACGTGCGATCGGCCCTAAGATGGTTTGTAATGCGTTTACCTGTCGCAGGAGATTTTGCGATTCCGATTTTCCGAATGCCTTCTCTTTATCTGGTATATACATATACATATATATACATTCCGTTATACGTTTCGGATTCACCATTCCCAGTAATACGCTCACCCCCACCCACCCTCAGCCTGATCACCTTGATCACCCTGAAGATACCCACCCTCCACCGAGTAAGCCCCAAGAAGTAGACAGCGGTCGCGTTTCCTTCGGGAGATGCGATCCTCGTTCGATATTCGTGCAAAATATACACACATGAAATTGGGCGGATTCTGAAAAATTTTCATAGAGAATCGACGATCGAGAATCGCATCTCGGACGAGGCGCATGATGCATGAGCTAGAATGAAAACCTTTTGACTTCCTGTTGGTTTCCAGTTGAGTTGCGAGACACCACATTTCCATTCACGTTCTTTACAAGATGCGCCGACAGGCACACAAAGGTCAAGATATTCATTAAAGTTAGGATATATCAATGATCAATGGCACGAGGAAAGTTTTCTAAGATGGAAAATCGTAAAAGATCCTTCGTCGTATGAATCATTCATTTTTTTATTTCTCGTTCTCGTGTGTCCGTCGGTGCGTAACTCCTGCCTGGATAGTGGATACCGTGCGACATGGTTTCAAGTGTAACGATGCGTGACCCTTGATAATACTCCCAAGGGTGACGCATTCTACATCAGCGCGGAGGGTTGATTAACTTCGTTTTTTATACCGGATATAAACAGGTTATAATATAGAAATTTTTTTCAGACTTAACAAAAGACAATACAAGCAGATTTACCCTTCGCGTCGATGAAGACCGATTCGCTCGTTTATCGTAAGATTGACACTTCCCTGTATCTGTATATTTAATAAGTGTTATTATAATCGTTAGTCTCGCGATTCGTGGGAATTTACGGGAAATGGCCGCTCGTGCGTCCATCGCGATATTCACGCCAAACCAGCACCAATTTGTACCGAGCGACCGATCGTTATTTTTCGCAGTTATTGAATTTCCTTGGCTGCGAACGAGGACTGGGCCGTAGACTCGTGGAAGCTTCCTCCGACCCTTGACCTACGATATCCCATAACTTTGAGGATCTGACCCTTGAACCCGTAACGACTTCTGGAATTTCACAGCTTGATTTTCGTATTTCATTATGTCTAAGAAGAAAAATGGTTGACTCGATTCTGCGGCCCATGCTCCTCTTTCTTGCTAATCACTCAGCAAGATCTTTCTTTTTCTCGAATCGTCATGACCTTCGTACCTGCAGTCTTATCTTTCTTTCTGCTTTGTATGGCTTCACGTATCACGATTTACCATAAATTTTAGTTTGTCACTGACACCACCTTAAGAGCGCTCGGCTGTTATTAATTTTTATTAATTTGTATTAATTTAAGGCTCGCTGGATGTATTTTACAATTAGACACACTCACTATACGATTCCACACGGGAATTGGATAAAACAGAAAACACGATTCTGGATCGGTCCGTTTTTTAAAGCATATGCAATATATCTATACTGCGCGGCGTCCTTCTTTTGGTATCTAATAATAAAAACAATAAAAGACTTAGCAGAGGAACGTATCGATCCAGGTCGTGGCGCTTTGCTGAAATGCTGATTGGATCGTCGTACAGATCCTTTTGAGCTGCTCCACCTTCGGCCAATGTAACGAGCACTTTGTATTACAGGACCAACCCTTGAGCCGCCATTGCCAAGACGAAAGAAATGTCCGGAACTTGCCTACAAGACCCACGAGTTCATAAACGCTCCCGACGGAGGCGGTATAGATGGGATCGATTCCAATGTTGTTGCTGACAAAGTCCGCGTAAGCTCCATGCACATTCTATCTACAAGGACTACCGAAAGACAGAAGAATCCTTTCCGGAGGAGACGTCTATTGGTTCATTGTACTGTCGACAGGAAGTAACGGCAACGTCTGCACTTCCGCCGAGTCAACTAAGCAAAGCGATTTCCCGGATCAGCACCGAGTATCGGCTTCAATTCGCTTGGCCCAGACGTCCACAACTCACTAATGGAGAAGCCGTGGCTCCGGTTGCTCCTGCAGGAGGTGCTGCCAGCACGGCGGGACTTCCTAGAAAATCGTTGAGCATGGGCGCCCTGAAGCAGGGTATAGGACCAACGGCGCCGGCGCCGGTTCATAAGAAAAGATCCGGCGACGTCGATCACAAGCGAGACGGTAATTTTGGGCTACTTTTTTTTTCAGCGAAAATAGATCACCAGGAATATATCCGAATGGTCGGTTATCTGCACTTTTTCTTGCAGGTGTTCAAGCGTCGGAGCTGGAGCCGTTGGTTGGAGGACGTGGCACCGACGCTATCGACGGCGTCGTACTGGAAGCCGATGAACGCGAGGAGGATCTGTTGGAGCTTAAAGTAGCCTTCAGGTCAGGCATCCATGATTTCGATTATAAGTCAGTTTTCTTTTCATAATATTATGCAAAAAAAACAAAAAGGACCTTAATTCTCCTGAGATTAATAAACCTTCAAGAGTGGACGGCGGGGAATATAATAAGGAATCTACGATAGTCCCGGCTCTTATCTAAATTAACTGTTAAGCTATCAATGGCGGTTCCTTATTTACAGGGGTAAAAGATCAGTGAGTAAAACCGTAAGGATAGCCGACAAGGATGATTCTCGAACCAGGAAGCCACAGAAGAAAGCATTTCCTACGACCGAAGTAGCCGAGCTAAGACGACTCGCCGATGAGTACAAGGTAACTCATTGTCTTTAGGAGAGTCGATGGTCGTCCACGTCCTTGGTACTCGTTCTTCGCCAAGTTCCGCTACAGTCGTCCGATATTCTCTATCAATTTTTTCACTTCTTTTTCTTCATTCTTGTTTCTCAACCTTGTGTTGATGCCATCGCGTGCTCGTTCCACGTCTCTACATTGTCCTTATGTCCCTCCATACTTCTCTGGTTGTTTTTAGAACGAGCAACGCGATTTCTTCGTTTAACCGATTGTTCCCAAGAGAAACAGAATCCTCAGGATTTGATGGACGGTACTTGTATCAATGGCGGACAGAACGATTCCTAATTGTTCTCGGTAACGGAGCCGGATGTTTTAGACGTCATCCGGGATTTAATCGAATTTGTATCCAAGTCTGCATGCTTTGTGTCTCGTGGCTTGTCCGTTGGTGTTCTTATTGAAGATTATCTTTATGTGACTGAAACTTTGATCGAATAACAAACAGATGGTATGGTTTTTCTTTTCATTACACATTAGCATCGCGACTGGGGCTGCGGGCTGGCGGCTGAAGACGAAGCGTCCCTCTGGAAGCGTGTCTCCAGTAACCACGCACTCGACGCTCTGTCCCTTGCCAGGCCAGTAAATCAACGCACATTCTCATCGGAAGGACAAGAATATTTGCCTTCTCGTATTTAAAGAAATTATCATTTATTTTGGGAAAGAACAGTCCTTACGTAGGACCGTAATCTGACTGTTGAGCATTCAACCGGAGTTGCTCTTCAATGATCTCTTTGATAATTAATTCTCTTGGAATTATACGTTCCCTTGAAATTGGCTCAGGTATCTTTACATGGGCTCTGTCGTAGTTATCCTTTATTTGTCCCCCGTCGAGTCTGCTTTATTTTAACGTGGTGAAAATCATCCTGAAGCTCGTTTATTTCAATAGCAGGTCGGTCACTAAGGAGGAAAAGGAGAAGGAGAACACGAGAAAGGTCGGACCGGCACCAACAGCCACGATTCCACCAGCAGGTCGACCCTCCTCTGTTCATACCAGACCGATACACGGAATCCTCCAGGACGACGCCAAAGCGGTGCGTAAACTATATCAAGGATGATTCGATTAAAGATAAATATTGGTACAATCTTCGACAGGATAATGATAGAGCGATCGCTCGCGCAAGAAAGGATTTCTTGATCCGCCATCATCTAGATCGTACCACCGGAGTCGGTAAATATATTAATTAACAGTCATTTTTATCTTTTCCTCCAAGGTGCCATTATAGAATCTAATCTCTATGCTTTTGCTAGGCGACGGAGCGCTGCTTCCCTCTCCGACAAGAGAGAAGTTGGAGCCAGTGATTCCGCGTCGACGAGAGGATTCTAAAGAAGCTCGCGAGGAGATCCAGCCGAGGACTAAATCTAGTCCAAAGAACAGTCCTCGTACAGGACGCTCGCAGAGCTTGGGACCGAATCTTGCAGAACGCAGATCACCGAAACGGCAACCGCCACGGGCACCGTCAGTCACTAAGGACGCTAAGGTACAATTCAACTTGTTTATGGAAATTCTTATATCTTCGATATTCTGTCACGCCTATTATCGTAGGATAAGGATAAAGACAAGGAGTCGAGAGATAGGAGCATCGAGCCTGAGAGGCATCCACGACCAAGTGAGTAGCCATCTTAAAATCCTGTTACTACTCTCTGCTTATTATTGAGTCTTCGAGAAAGTGGATTAATTAAAAATCGATTAAAGTTTTATCGATAAACGTGTCCCTGCTCTACAAATATATGAGTACAAACACGTCAAACCGGAGACCTTTTTTTCATCGATCCTTTCGATTATTGTGAACTTTTTTTAACGAATTCTATGGGTGAAATAAATTAATCAAAAATATTTTTTTTATTTTCAATATTTCAAACGTTATTCCAAGTTGGAAATTGTCCAAAATTTGTCCACCCATAGAATCCGTTAAAAAAATTCACAATAATCGAAAGGATCGATGAAAATTATTGGTCGATTTCGTCCGGTTTGACGTCTTTTGACTCATACATATGAACTAGGAATCTCTTGCATTTTCGTGCATACACTACTAGAGTATATCATTGGAATTTGGACTGTTGTCTCTGCTCGTTCGGCTCTTGAATTCTTTGGTAAAAATAACGTATTATTACACAACATACGTAAAACACATATACACGTAATACGAACAAAATCCGACCGAGCGGATGCCCCGTCTTCACGATATCCATTGTCTATCATGGGAGACGATATTACCAATTGTCATAGAGAGTACTGATAACCATCTGATGACAGGTAAACAGACGTAAAACTCTTATCAGATAGATAGTGGCTGTAGTGAAGCACCCCTTGATACACGAGAACTCTTAATGTTTAGGGAGATGCATGATGAACCTTTCTATATTTGTTACTGTCTCTATACCTCTGCCTAATATCCCTCGTCTCTATAGTTTCTAGTCAGCCTTTAACATCGAACTATTGTACTTAACGTCCAAGCAGCTTCCACGACAGTTTCAGCAGCTCGTCCCCAGGACGATCCTTTATTAACTTATCATATGAGTACACGGATGCTCCGGCATGACTCTGAACACGAACAATATATTTCCATCCCCGTGTAGTCAAATAGCTAGCTATACATACAAATATATCTTTATATATACATACATATAGTCATTGCTCAAGGATTATTCATTTTTATGGATGACCGTAAAAAGACTCCATAAGAATGATGATTTACTTCTAAATTGTTGAGCAATACTCAGTGACGTCATAGCTCCATACACTTTCGGTACATATGAGAATACGATGGTCAGGGCTTATCGAAACTTTCTACGACTGCGAAACACCTCATTATCGGTATCACCACCGGCATCACAGCACTACCAGTAATATGAACGACAGAGCACCATTGATATCGACAATACATTACTCAGAGTTGAAAGGTCAAGACATTCCTGGCTGATAGAAGGATAAAGAATCTTGACACGTCCTTCACTCGGCGCCCATATATGGTACATATGTATAATATAATACACACAACGTCGTTCGAATCTATTGTATTTAGCGTTAGTCGTGTCGGGGGGCTACTGCCTTCCTTATATTTGAATGTTCCATTCAATTGAGTAGAAAGGTTAGGAATGGAGGGGCTGTTTCAGCCGTGGGTGGTCGCGTCCGATGGAGCATAAGAGAACCTTCCTCCACTTGCTCCGCTTTATCGACGAGCGAGCCGCCTATACCACCGTTACCGCCGCCACCTTCGGGCCCGGGGCCGACTCCGCTCCACAAGAGGCCCCCTCAAACCTACCGTAAATGTACGTTCAGTTTGTCCGTCATTCGCATCTCTCATTCCTCATACCATATTCCATGTTCAGTCTTTCATTCATCGACTCAGTCGACACCTCTTTATTAGCGACCTTCCTTCGCGAAATCGTTCCACTACGTGGATCGGAATCTCTACAGCGAGTAACGTTTCCTGTGGCTTTCGTAGTAGAATAAAGTATGTCCATTTACGTCAGCCCGTGTTTTAGATTTTCGACGGACGCGTAAACGTTACTCGCTGTTGTCTCATTTATCCTCGAGAGTTCTAAGGCTCGAATCATCATCCTCTAGGATCTACTATTGGCACCGGAAAGAGCCCAAGGAACTAGCATTTATTTGAGCCTCTGTATGCGCCATGAGACAGCTCCATTTTGTATCGTTCTTCCTGTAGGATATCATGGCTCTGATCCTATGGCCAGGATTGATCGTCGGTGCAACAAGTACGATTGTCATTAATGGAGGTGCATTAGATAATTATAATCTCATACTCATTGTCAGAATCTATTTAGTTTTTTACTTTTCATTCGTACTCGTGCACTGTCGTCTTGTACTTGTTCGATAATTATTACTAATCGCGATCGATCGATCGTCATTCGAATTTCCTCACGTAGACGCGATGAAAACGAAGCAAGACGACAGAGTAAACGGAAGTCAGGATATGCAGAAGAGCTGTATGTACCGTATCCCTCTATTGTGAACAGGGGATAAAAAGAGAAATGAAAAAAGATGAAATCTCTCTATTATGATAGTTAGGAGTATCCTTATGGTAGTCTAGCGAATGAGGAAAAATGTACTTGTACGATTGGACGATCGCTTACTGTATTTGTACGATGTGTTCTAGCCTCCCTCGCAACCACTGCTCCTCCCCATCGCCCTCTTCATCATGCCAAATCCGTAAGCGCAGTAAAACACCCGGTAAAACATTCAGTTCATTCGAGCGTCACTCACCACCAGCACCCACAACAACCACTTCTACCACTACCATCTACCTCAGCTACCTCCATCACCTCAGCTACCTCAGCTACCACTGCTGCCGCTGCAGCCAAACTGGAGCGCGTAAAGCATGCTCCGTGCCAAGGTCAGACTCAGGGCCCGAATCAAGCTCAGGTCAAAACAGTTGGCCCACCAGCTGCTGCAGCTGCGGCTGCCACTCCACAACCATCCAAATCGTCCTCTGATCCGCGACACGCGAATCGAGCTACCGCCGTCCAAGCTAGTAAGTAGCATGCAGCTCCGAGCTTTCGTCGACACCCTCTGACACCTACCAATGTGACACGTGGGGTACGCGACGACTCCTCCTGGTCTCACTTCACGACACCGCTTCTTATATGTTACCCTTCGTTGTCTATTAGTTATTCGTTTTTTTATTGTTCTTCTTCTCCTACTTTCCATCTATCTTCTCCCTCTTCTCCTTGCGTTCTCTCTTATGCTTGAGCTTTCTTCTACCGGTCCCTTCTCCAGCTCCTGCTGATTATTCCTATTGTCTTTCAGTTACTCGATCATTCGTCATGAATCGTGAGCGAATAACGTATTTATCTTTAGTAAACTGGAGAGGCTTTATAGGAATTGGATCAAGCTATCGTTCGTTATTTGCTCACCGTTAAGCTGTGCTTCTTCCCAAACTATCCACCCTCCACGAGGTTTCCTTGAATCCGATGTGCCTCTGACTATCGTTGCTCTTTCATCGCATATATCCGTCGTACTGTTACAGCTCCGTGTTTTTTGATGTATAGAGTAAGTTCTGTCGAGTGACCAGTGTATAATAATATATCTGTATGTATATGGTTGTAATTGAGCATTAATAGATGTCTTTTACCTATCCTCATGCAACCCTATCGCATATACCGTTTCGTACTGAGTACTGATTGTCAGTGTTAGAACAGAATGTAAATATAGTACACTCTGTTATATTCGTCCGTAAATGTATAATGTACCATACATAAAAAAATCTCATTATTCTGGCGCACCTTCTCTTAATGTAAGATGCAAGCGCCTCACCTGCACTTCGTCTTCCTACTTGACATAAACTGTTCTAATTTTGAGTGCGAAGGTGACCAATTCTCAGGAATGGACATAAGAATGCAGTGGAGTGTCCAGGAGGATGATCAGGTGCAGGTTCCTGTCTTCAAAGAAAAGGTATTAAACTTCCGGATAAGCCTTAGATTTCCGTAATTCCAGTGACGGCCGAGCCACAGCTCAACGGAGATGCGACCGGAGGGGAGTCCAGCGTAGCGTCGACACCACCCTCGCAGACAGCCGCAGCAATGCCAAGCGGATCCTCGGCTATAGCAGCCAGTCCCTGGCTGGACGACGAGCCCGTGGTGAAGAGTCCTCCGGAACCAACCCGGGTCAAGTCCCCCGAACAGATGATCATGCGCTCTCCAGAACCCGTCAACTGGACGGTACCTCTAGACACGGGAAAGACGTTCACCGTTACGCAAAACGTCCGGGAAGGTCGGTAATCGTGATCACGAATCAATGCTTCTTTGTAAATACTATCTTGAAATGTTATTTGTACTCATTCTGAGATTAATTGCAGGAGAACCACTGACTCGGCCTCATAGCGAGGCGAAAACGTGGGCGCCGTCCTCGGCACCGTCAGCTCCGCAGTCTGCACCACCCGAACTGGCTGCGCAGCACAAATCCCAACACTCGCAGTACTCAGGGTACAAGTCACCGGAGAGCGAGAGCGTCTCCCTCGGGAGCTTCAGCGGTCTCAACGGGCACAAAGATCCCGACTCTGAGAGAGACAGTCCTCTGCCTATGAATGTTCAGGGCACACCTACCCCAACACAAAGCGATAAGGTATGTATTTACGCATCTTGATCTAGATCCTTATGGATCACGCCCAACGATTACTACATAAGGTTGATAACCGTGAATCTTTTCAGGCTCCCATAGACGACATTGGCGAGGAAACGAAGAACGAAAGATCAGAGCCAGCAGTAAAACCGGTAGCAGGAACAAATCTTAGATGCCTGGAGGATCCGGTCTTTGAATTCGACCGGAAGAAGGAAAGTGCTCTGTCGGTCGCTGGAGTCCCGCAGCAGGGTTATCGTGTGCTGGAAGCTGAGTCTCCCGAGGGAACTCCTAGTGCTCCAGGGGTGGTAGGCGGGGGCGTGAGTAGCGCGCCTACTGCAACTAGTGGTGTAGGTAGCAGTGCCCCTGTTATCGCCGGTAGCGGTGGTTATCATGTTCTCGAAGCACCAGCAGTCAGTCCTGGTTCCACTCAGCGTTCCGTCACCAGTGACGTTCTCGAAAAGGCTCGTACTCGCTTCGACAAGTTCTGGGGTAAAGGCGGCGCTGAAAATTAGATAGGTTAGAATAGGCATTAAACTCGTCGAGACTACAATTCATTTGCGTGTTACGAGAAGTTACTTGTTCTGGTAAAGTGTGAGAATCACAGCTCGGTTACGGCTCTTCTTCGACCAGCGCTGGTCCTGATGTGTTAGCTTTTATTTTATTTTCCAATAAATATCATCTTCTTTGTCGACGCGATACAGTTGTTTCGATCCAGCATCACACTGAGGTCAAAGAAGCCATGGTTTTAAATATAATTGTAATGTGGTGGGTACAAGTGGAAATGCCAATGGCGACAGTTTTACGAGTTCGATGCAAAGTATCACGCTTTATCAGTTCAAGTCGACGCTATGCAGGTAATTCAGTATAGTAGTATACTAGTTACCGTTGCATTAAGAAACGTTGAAAATTAAAGATGATCACAAGACATACGAAGAGTATTATCGACGACGGCAACTACGTGAACGATGATGATGATAACGACGATGATCGTAATTGATAATGATGTATTGAGAAAAATAATAGAGAGGAGGTACAGATTCCTCTCGAAAAGCCATTGTACGTTAACATTCCGTCTGATTTTGCTTAAACACATTTATTTATATATTTCTTTTGAATTAAGGCAATAACAAAAACTGCAGTGTACCTCGATACTACGAGACGTTCGACGCGTTAAACGTGGGTTTCCATCCATCCATCAACTTGGCCGCCGCCGTTAGCCAATAATGGCGTCTCCCTCGTACCTAAGGAAACCCACTTCTTATTTTCCAATGAAAATATGAAGAAAAAAAGAGCTTTTCTCTCAGTCACGCGCATACAACACATCAGTACACCACACTCCATCCAACTCCACGTCCAACGTCCAAAATTACAAATCAACCGTAGAACAAAAAAAAATGAACGACTGACGGCACTCGGTAAACGTAGGATGATCACAACTATCAAATGTGATGACTGTCTGCAACCTCATGGAAATTCGTCCTCGTCGATGGCGTCCTTATACATTGCACCTATTTATTCTATCCCACCTAATCTCTAATCCTATCGACTCCCTGTCCTAGTCCTCGTATATTAATACATCAATATCTGCGTAATTTCCTGTCTCTATGATATTTAAAGTCGCCAGTCTTCACAAAGTGTTTTTCCATGAGGTGAAGGATCGAGGGTTGTCTGCACCCCGAGTTTTTCTTCTTTTTGACAAATATTTACACCTTGACCTCTCTCTCTTGGGGGGTAAAAAAATTAATAAAATAATGGGATGGACATTTCTCACGGTATAATTGTCAGGCTCACCGGATGCTTGAGTATCTTTAACGAGAGAAAAGCGGATGCCGATCGGATTTTGCCAAATTTAATCGCATAAGCTCTGCCTCGATAAGCTCGGTCTCAGGTTGGCTCGATTCACAGACGCTTATGCATTCGGGAGCACCTCGCAAAGCTTACACTGCCCGTCCGAATTTAGAGAAATTTACTTGTCCTGTGATTTTCTGCTACATAAATATTAATAACCCCACGAAGATATTCATAGTTGCTCCGTCGAGCAGATATACGCGATATTAGGACGCCCTATTAAAAGAAAATGAAAAAGCGATCTGGACATCATTTTTACGTCGCGCAGTATTTATTTGACGAATGAAAATCTGTTTGAAGTTAACTGAACCAACTGAATCCTTCAAGTCAAAATAAGACGTTCATGTGACTCGGCGAAAAAAAATTTTGGGACAGGCTTTAGGGGATGAATTTTATGAGCCGAACGAGGATTGAAAAAAAAATGCTGGACGTGCTGGACATGTTTTATGGTGAAGATTGGACGAGTATTTTTGTTAATCTCTAAATTATGATTTGGTAACCTTATCGTGATAATTCGCTGGCCGATTATTGTATCGATACGGATCCTCGGACGATCCTAGGCATATTATCAAAACTGACTAAATTATCAAAGGATGGAATTCGCGCCATTATTGAAGTCGGGTGAAGTAAGGGGAAGGAAAGGAAAAAAGAAAGAGAGAGAGAGA
Source organism: Trachelus tabidus (assembly GCA_030142655.1). Taxonomy (NCBI): domain Eukaryota; kingdom Metazoa; phylum Arthropoda; class Insecta; order Hymenoptera; family Cephidae; genus Trachelus; species Trachelus tabidus. Next base: position 243,645 of record JARQTI010000563.1, on the reverse strand, counting down.
GGACTATATTTTGAGTAGAGCTCACCCGGGTAATGCAGAAGAATCAGGGCATGTTGGATTCGAGCGAGACGATGACGAGAGTGAGTCAGTGAGAGTGAGAGAGAGAGAGATAGAGAATTTTACTACTGAGTATCTATAACCAATCACTCCTGACTCGTTCGAATTCGGCACACGAAATGGAGGCTACCCGGGATTTCGTTTGCATTCCCGCCTTAGTCTCTACGCCTACTACAAATAGATAGACTATACTATATTATAATACGACGATTATATACAAAAAATATATATTATATATATTACCAATAAATTGAGGATAAGTCGTTGGTATAGGAAAGAGTGATCTGAGGAATGAGAGATGAAGATATATACTGTTTTGGCAAAATACGAGAATCGCGAGAAATCGGAGCCTGATTACAAGTAACAACGAAATAGCGATGCGTCGTGATATTGTTTTTCCCTAATTTAACGAATGCGTGAATATAAAAGAAAAGAAAAAAGTTCCTTTTTTGTAAATATTTTAATGCGTAACTGCGTTATCGCTGAGGACATTCCGACTGTTACATAAAGAGAACGAAAGATTGCAAGAATCTTGAGTCCATCTACGAAAAAGCAGATTATCTTTTTACATTGAGCTTAAACCGATCAGTTCCCAGTCAATTGACAGGGATAACAGATCTCTATAATTACTTAGGCGTTTTTTTAATTTTCAATTTGATAATTGATCACCGTTCGATCTCACGTCATTCCCGTCGTTTGAAATATTTCAACGGCATCCGGAGAAGAGAGAATACGAGGTGCAAGAAACGATCAAGAGACATCGAGTAATATTTATATCAATAGTGAGGAATAGATGATTTGATAACAGCCGATGAGAATGAGAGATTAGAGCGAGACGTTTCTCATATTTTGCTAAACAGTCTCCAGAAAGGGACGACCTATATGACTGAGAGTATTATTAATTTATTACAACTCAATGTAACCGGTAAGGGTAGAAGAGAGGGCAGTGCTGGAACAGGTTTTTGTTGCGCACTCCTTACGTTAGGAAATGAAGAAAAAAAAGAAAATAGCCCATATAACAAATAAAGGTACCTATTACAATTACACAGAGAACACACATGGGCACTCTATAAGAGAAATACAAAATTACACTAAATCCGCGTATATCGTGCTACGATGATAATATCTAACGTAGAACAAAACGTAAAATCATTATCGACGAATACGAGCTCTGAATAAATATTATGTTATCGGATAATTAATTATAATCACCGGTATCATTGTTATTGTGTAGATAAGGAGCATCTCTATGCCGAGAGCACACGAGATGCAATTATCGAGGAGCATAAATAGCATTTGCCTTTTCGTTGCTTTTTTACGTCGTCAAATGCGTGGATGCATTCGTAAGAAGCATCTTGTGTATTTTATGCGTGTTATGCATTTTATGCAGTACGTACACTATCGCATACTCTTGCGTTGTGCATTTATTTATTTGCTGTGTGTGATGTGATAGTTGATGAGTGATAATCATTATTATTTCGTATAATTCTTTTTCCCTCTTTCTTTCTTCTTTATTTCTATTTCTTTTTTTTTTTTTTTTTTTACGTGCGAGACAAAACCTGACCCACCATTTGTGTAGCAACTATGCGGAATTTATACGAGATCCCTTTTATTTGTACCATCCGGATTATTAACATTCTAGAGGACGATCATTTAATACAATATTAAAGATTATTATGGCTACATATATTATATAAATATATATTATATATTAATAGAAATTGAAATACTCGTAATAAAGACACGCCGACGCTTCCTGTGAGATGGAGTTTTAATCGTGGACATTTTCCTACTGCGTTTCTACTCAAGTTATGAGTAGATATAGTGAATATGTTACCCAGGTTTAGTCCATGAAGTTACGTAATGTCACGTAGCACGACGGGAATGAACTGACTCTCTACAAAACGATACAGAGGAGGGACTTCTAGAAATTTCACGAATATATGATCTTGTTAAAAGATTTCTCATGCTCTCAGATAACAAGGCACGGATAACAGGGTACAGATCAGTATAAATAATATTTCATGATGACTTTCATGATTTCTGACGTTCGATAAATGTTTATTCCAGGCTGTGGATGTGATTCGCTTCTTTGGATGGTAATCGACGATAGTAGAATAAAAATTTCGCACAGCTTATTATTTCAATTGATTTACTCAATTTACCTCTTCAGTGTATAAAGTACCAAAAACACAGTACACAAATATAGGGACGAGACCTCCCTTCAAGTAGTTAGCAAATTATATAATATTTATGGCATTATTGTCACTGAGTTTCAAATATTTAAAAAAGAAAGAAAAACGCCACTTGACTTATCTTTTGAGTGAATAAATTTCTCTCGCAGTCATCTTCTTTATGGTAGTCAATATCAGCAAAAGTGCTCGAAACAGAAGCACGAATATAACATCGTTAAATATTTCCTCTAGGTCTTCAGTATATCTGTAAGATGTAAGGGGTATAACAAATCAATCTGGAAATTAAAAGCGAGAGCGACTGCCTTTTCTTAAATATCGATTTGGAAATTTCCGAATCAAAAATTAAAGAAAGAGATTTACGCTGCTGATTTATTTACAAGAATACTAGATACAAATAACGTTCAATTTTGACGTACCCCTTTAGAACGTCTTGTTGCTTTATACAATCAACGTTGTTTACATAATCTGCAGCCCGCAGGTGTACAGATACTCTGCCTAAAAGACTTTCTGCATTTGCGCAATGAGGATCGTTATACCCGTCCTTATCTAAATTTCTTAGGTGATTTTTTAATGCCTGTGAGAAATATAATGAAGTAGTACTAGACTCTGCGAGAGTTGAAAGCCATCAAGCTTCATAAGACAAAACTCAATAAATTGGACCATCATCCAGGTTATCATCCTCGTCATCGTAGCCTTCCCCGTTATCAAAATAGTTATTATAATAGTCAGTTCCATCATCCATCTCTTCATCAGCTTCTTCCTCCTCATCCTCTACATGTTCGTCAACTTCCTTTTCTTCATTCTTGCCTTCCTCCTTGCCATCTTCTTCAGTATCACTTTGCTGAGTATCCTCCTTTGACTCTAATTCCTTGAGTTTAGTCTCTATGTCTACATCTTTCTTTTTCTTTACAACTTTCTTAATATTGTCAGCTTTGCGTTTCTTAATAGCAGGTTTTAGCTCTGCTGGCATCCTAGTCCAGTCGTAATTTGCTTCGTAGCTTGTTTTGTCAGTTATCATATCCTGATATTTATCAGAGTACCTTTCTATATCTTTCCTAATGACAATTGGTTGAACATTATAAGAAGACTCACGAGTGAACTCTGCAAAGTCCCTTTTAAGTTCAAGGAGATAATTTGTTTCATTGGTAAGTGTAAAGGGTATAGGTTTGTAGTCCAATGGAGGATACTTTGGTGGTGGTTGTAAAACAGGTGGTGGAAGAGCTTCACCCTTGCTAAAACCCAATTGCTCAACATTGATAGACATAGAGGTCTTGCCTCTTCCTCTACCACGTCCTGCCATTTTAGTAAACTAGCTTGTAGGATATTATCTATAGAAATAAAAAATTGATTATAATGGTAACATTCCATGATAAACTTTTAGCGCTCTAGATTAATCAATAGAAAAAAGCCTCGTACCTCAAGCTTTCTCCATAGGAAGTTCCTTCTCGTCTGCTTTAACTAATTCTTCCTGTTTTGCAGCAAATGTCTCTTTGTCATAGATGACTTTAATGACCAAAGAACAGGAAGGGCATGTGGCTTCGTCCTCGCCAGCTATAAGGTCGGTCTTTGAAATTTGAAACTGATCACCGCACGGACAAGGGTAATAATAGATGTCTTCGTCTTCGTCGTACTCGAAGTCCTCAATTTCCACTTCGTCGTGGTAAACCGTCATGCTTCATGCGAAATGTGGTTAAATAAAGGTTAGGAAGCCTGTGGTATACACACTTTATGAGAAGCACGTGGCACTGTTGCACAAGGACGTGTTCTTGAATTCATGCTTGACATTAAACGTACCCATCGAGCGGTCATTTAACTGTTTTAAAGTCAAAAATACGTTTATAAAAAATTGTCGGTATGTTTAGTGTTAACGCCGCTCAACACCTGTACCAGGTAACTATCAGGGGTGTGGTAAGTAATTTTTACGTTTTCATTTACCGTGGAACAGTCTTATAATTAAAAAGCCTATAAAAATCGCTACGCTCTGTACGGCGATGCCCTCTACGTAGATTGAGAAAATAGAGCGGTTTTAAAGCAGTTTGCTAAGAATACTCAAAGAATATTAACTCTGCATCGTATACAAATATGAGTGACGAGTATACAGTAAGTAGTATCATAAAAAGTAATATCTTATTATAGGGAGATTCTTTAAAATTTCATTGATGCCAGTACACTATTGATACCGTCGTCACAAAGTCTTGCTGTATAGCGTTTAACAAAAAATCATACAACATTCAGAATCGTTAGAAAAAAAACTTATTGTGAGAGTAAGATATATAAAAGTCCCGTTTTAATCGTATTGGAATAATTACGAGGGGGTACTTGAATGTTCTATTCCATTGTTTTGCATTTTCATTAAAGTTCTGTTGCATCGCTAGTCTTCAAGAATATTATAGTATTTTACATTATTGTGTCGAGATAATTAATCATTATCACTTATTTGTTCATAAGAACATATATTCCATACTATTTAAGAAATGCAGACATACCTATTGCCAATCACTGCATCAGCAAATTTTCTCACCATATTACATAGCAATGTTGAATGTAATACAGTATGAAAAATTTGTATTCTTTGTCCACAAATAAAAAAGATTACTAGCACATTTGCTGTCCATAAATTTTCTTGTATATACAATTTAACTATGACATATGAATCAAACCCAAGACTGTGTAGCAGTGAAATATTGTATCTAAATTGATAAATTTATTTTTACAGAATTTACTCTATAACATTGAAAATGACAGACATAAAAGGAGAGAGCATTGGTGAGGACGAAGATGTTGTTATTGAGGTATTCATAAAAAAAAATTATAGATATCCTGAATTGTTATATGAAACAAACTTTATCCACAATTTTAGGGCAGTGCTTTACATGATGCATTGATGAAAATGGGATATACAGATTTTGAAAGTGCAGTAGTCGCTAGGAGTGAGTTGCCAGATTCCTTAGATGATTTCAAAATAAAGGTACAACCTGTATGAAATCAAAACAAAAATTGATCAATTATTCAAAGAATATTGTTGTCAATTATCATTTTCTCACAGATGCCATCAACGGCTAATCCAAATATTTACAATCGGTTAATCAATATTTATCGATATGTAATGCAGGTGAGAGATCCTTTTCTAGCCTGTAATAATAAAATGATTATTTATTCATCAATTTAATTATTCAATTCATAGGATGAGCACCATTCAAGAAAACAGTTGCAAACAATTTTGCAAACAAAACCACTTTTGGATGATCATAGATCAGTAATACAAAGTTTGATCAGTGAGCATAATAATTCAATTTGGAGGTAATTATTAATGTTCTTAACACATATACGAGAACATTTGTAAGTGTATGTATAGAATTATTGTATGACTTTTCAGCAAAGTATTTTCAACACTTCCAGTAGTTAGTTCAGCCATCGTAATAGCAACAGGTATCCTGATTGCAAAACAGAAATCGAAATTAGCCCCGATAGTTGCCTTGCCAGCATTAGTTATTGCAGCTTACACTAAATACATACGCTGGTCTGCAGAAAAAGATTTAAAGCATCTTGTATCTTTAGAGAATGATTTGTATTATCTCAGCAAACGACTCCTGAAAATTTTTCGACATGGTTACAGAATGAAGGTCGATCTGAAAGATCCTGAATCGAAATTCACGTATGTCTTATCATTAAGTTTTTCTAATCTACAAGAATATGTGAAAAATTATTTGATAGCTACAATTTTTATAACAGGGACTTTGGAGCAGAACGATTAAAATATGTGCAGTCATTAACGGAAACTTTCATAAGCACACTGGAGCATCAGTCAATTGATAATTATCGGGTTTCGTTAACTATTGCTAAATATCTTCCTAGTTCAATTAATAGCAATGAATTAATAACGAATTTCGAAGGAAGCGCACTTGTTACAACGGGTGAAATCACGTATTCAGTATTGAAAGTAAGACGCTGCTGCCAAAAAGCATAAATACTATCTTTCATCCAGAAATTATTTAACAACGAAACAATTTTTTAGCGTCTGTATTACACGTATATCTTAATTCAATCAGAAATGCTGCAACTATTAGCAATTGCATACAGCAATAACACTTGGAGTGGCCATGATAAAATTCAAGAAATAAAACTATCTTTGATCATTAAAAGTTTAGTAGATTCTTTGACGAAGTACAGTGGGAAATTAAGGAAGGTGGTTGATGAATATTGTAATTGTCAATTAAAAATTATTCGCCACGAATACAAGTAAGTTGAAATAATTTACTATTATTTCGTTAAACTAAAAACACATAATCTTTCTTATACTTAGGGGAATAACCGGATCAAGGTGGCAGGATTTATACGTGCATTTAGATTTAACTTCTCATAAAATACAAACCGTCTACAATCATATAATGTCAATACTCCAGGATATCGATGTGCACGAGGAGACCGAAGAATCGGAATCCTCCTTCGTGGAGTCATTAAAAGAAAAGATAAATGAAGTGCATAAGAAGATTGATACTGCTAAGAGTTTTGCTGAAACGAGCAGTTTGCTTATTGCCAGGATGCAAAATGTTAATCAGGAAAAATTATCGTGCGATGAAAAATCGTTATTGATACCTATAATGACACCCGATGTACCGGTAATCAAGGATTCAGCTCCTCAAATAATGGATGAAGTATTTGAGGAATATATCAAGGAAGAATATTTAAAGTCGTTATACGAGGATGGTGATGATGTGCTGCAGGAAAAATACAAACTGGACAAGTCTTTAGCTAAGAATTTCATGGGCGAATTAAAAGAAGTATTGATCGAAAAGCAGAAGTCGATGACGGAGCGTGAATTAAAGGCTCTGCAAAGAATGTATAAGAATGTTGAAGACAGGTCTGCAGTAGACGATGCAAAAAATAACGACAGTACGGATTCAGAAATTCATAAAAATTCAGAATTAGTTCTTAAACAGCCACAGTTGCCCGTGACTGTTAAAAATGATAAATGGATTCCAGGAGAAGGAGAAGAAAGGAAATATCATAAGCCTGTTCCTCTTCCACGAAAAAGACAAGAAGTGCCTTCCAGTGAATTAAGAAACTGGGCTGACAATCCACAGAGTTCTGAAACACATTCTAAGCTCCCGGAAAATCTCAATTCGTCTGGAGATATCGCGGTACCACCGATACCACCGCCTCTTCCTCCTGCAGCGAACAATGAAGATGTAGAAAAATGTCCATTGCCTGTACTGGCATTGAATACTCAATTGCATGCGTTCTTTAATGTATCTGAAGAGACTTTTGTTGGTAGTGGAGAAAACTCTGAAGAGGAACTCGTAGATAGCGAATTGGACAATAATTCTGTTCTTTGATGTGTATAAAAAGTTAATAATATAAAAGTAATTTACAGGGAATTATTACTCTGTAGAAAATATGTAGAAATGAATATTTTACCCAATCTGTCTTTTATGGTTGATTATAGTACGTTTTATTAATTAAAGTTTTACTAATTCTATCTAGAAAAAAAATATAATGAAACGTGGAATTTAGGAGGTAAGACGTGCGAAGTAGAGAATATTGAATGTTACTTATATATATATATACAAATTATTTATTTTTGTTTAATCGGACTCTGTTAGAGACAGCCACTATAGCAGTCAGCAGCTTCAGGTGTCATAGTAGTAAAAGCCTATTGTTGTAACATTTTAAAGACATTTTTGAGAAAGTGCAGTGCCGACTTGAACCCCATGTAGTACCTCAATTTTTACTAAATATTATTGGACCTTGATTCACTTTCAAAATTTATTAAAAATATAAAATTGAGGCTAAATCAAAATCTCGCAGAATATACGGAGTAGATAAAAATTGATATGAAATTGTAGAATATCGAAAATAAATTACGTTCAAATTGAAATACTAATAAATTAGATATTTGGAACATTAAAATAACTAATTAAATTAATAAAGTAAAATATTAACACATAGAAATCGGAAATTCTGGCCAAGCATATTTAAAAGTACTGGAAGTTGGCTAAAATTGTGTGCGCCCAAATTCGTCGCGCAAGAATCGGCGTGCCGGTACAGGAGGAGAGTGGGGGGAACGCTGGAGGCTGATCTTTCTACTCATCTCTGGTTGCAGTTAGGACTGGTTAGGACAGAATGCCATGGCGGTAACGTCAGGAAGTTGAAATTTCCAATATTGCCTGCCAATGGGAAGAAAGCAACAAAGCAACACGATCATATTTTCAAATAGGAAAAATAACCGTCTGTTCCGTACAGTTCTGCGTGAGGGTACTTAATCACAGTTCGTCCTTAGGGAGAAGTACTTAGGGCCGCCTTAGTGTTTGGCTAGTTGCGTTATTTTTTGAGAATAATTGCATGCTATAAAAGGAAGGAGACAAGATGTCTACGGAAAAGGTATTAAAATTAAAAACTTACTCCAGTATATTACGTTTTGTAAAAATGCACAAGTCAATTCTATTTTGATTATTATATTAAATTATTTTACATTATATAAAATTAACCGAACTTTGATAATCTACAAGTGTTCCCTATGAAAATTTGAAGAGAACAAAGAGAGAATAACAAAAAGTGTCAAATGTAACACTTTAAGAGAGTCGTTATGAGAAGAGTGTGTACTATGCATTGAGTATAAATCTATTTCACGTGAATCAAGTTCCTATTTATGTTTACTGTCATTTTCAGTTACAAGTAAATTGATTTTATTATTTGCAAAATCCCTAATGAGCTTATTAATTTATCTATTCGCTTTGGGAAATATTGCTGCTTAACTGGATTAGGCATGTCAAAATATAAACTTTTTTATTTTCTATAAACTAGGTACTTATTACATTCTAGTATCTTTTATACAGAATGCATTATGTACTTGTCACAATCAATAATAGATATTATAATTAATAAATGATGTTCTTATGCAGATGGAGAATACATTAGAATCTATCAGACTATCAGAAAATTTGACAGAGCAAGAAGATATGTCATATTTATTTGGCAGAGATCCTAGTATTTTAGCATATGGTCAGAGGAGTCCATTAATTACTGATGGATTAAAGAAAAATCTAATATCACACTGTGACGATGAGGAAATAGATTCGAGGGATACCACTTCATTCTTATCACCATTATCTGAAACTGTAAAAGTCTATTTGCGTCTCAAGCCATACCCAAAAAGGATAAAATTAACAGAGGAGCAAAAAGAAGCATACACAATTCTGAATGAAAAAACGCTATTAACAAAGCTACCTTATGTGGATACAAATACTAGCTGTCTTAAAAGGACAAAAAGCAGTGATACGGTGTGCCGAAAATTCACATTCACGCAAACATTTTCATCTACAATATCACAATTCGAACTCTTCGAACATGCCATTAAACAGCGAATGGTTGATTTTTTAGCTGGTCAAAATTCAACAGTCATGTCTTATGGAACAACTAATTCTGGGAAGTCATATACATTGCAAGGTACTACATTGTCACCTGGCATAATTCCACGTAGTTTGGATTTTGTATTTTCTAACATTGATCCAAAATCTGTACCATGCTATAAGCCTATACATTATTGTGATGTGGTGTGTTTAAATTCAAGCGAGCGCCTTCAAGAAATTGAATTTAAAACCAAAATTTTATGTCTATCACCAATTGACAGAAATCAATGTGTGAATACGTATAAGGAAATGCAGAAATTACTTGAGCATGAACATCCAAAACGACAAAGTGTTTCTGTCGATGCTCAATACTCAGTATGGGTGTCGTTTGCCGAAATTTATAACGAAACAATCTATGATCTTTTATCGGTTGAATCTCAAAAAAGAAGAATACCACTAAAGCTTGCCACTGATAATCATGGTAGAGCATTCATTAAAGGTTTAAAAACAATTAGCGTTAATTCTGGCTCCGAAGCATATCAAATTTTAATGGCTGGTCAGCACAACTTAAAAGTAGCCACTACAGCATTGAATTCAAGAAGTTCACGATCTCATTGTATATTTACAATCAAGCTTTTAAAATACCATGCAGAAAACGCTTCTGAAAAGGTTGAACTAAGCACGTAAGTGATGACACAACAGTCTATAAATCAAAATTTAATACACCCAAATAAATTTCACACATTGAATTTTTATAATTTAGGTTTTCATTTTGCGACTTGGCAGGATCTGAAAGGTTAAAAAAGACTCTGAATGTAGGTGACCGTTTAAAAGAAGCCCAGAACATTAACACAAGTCTGCTAGTCCTCGGTAGATGTCTCAAGTCGATCTATGAAGGACAAATCGTAAAGCAAAAGCAGGAAATTATGGGGCCCTTTCGGGAATCCAAGTTGACGAGACTCTTTCAGAAAACTTTATCTGGCAAAGAACGTCTAGTTCTGATAGTAAACGTCAACCCCTCACCAGATTCATATATTGAAACACAAAATGTCCTGAACTTTTCTGCCATCGCTAAAAAGATAATTATTGAACCAAATGAGATAAAGCGGAAAGCAGGAACGTCAAGATTCTCACAAATTGTAACGCAAAGCATCAAGACTCGTACAGATTGGGATACGACAGATTTAGATAGTATAAGTGAGTGAGGAGTACTTCCTTGTTTATTTCAGGCTAAGTTATGTATCTTATAACATTAATGTAATTATTTTTGTTTATCCAGGTGAAGATCAGGAGCCAATTGCAGCATTACAAAAATCCTATGGAGACATTTACCTTGAGCGCTACGAAGATGCCTTAAATGAGAATGAGAAATTAAGAAGAGAAATAAAATTGTTACGTTCCTCAGCCTTAAACAGGGACTTGGAAATTCGACAGGAAATGGCTGAAACTTTTACTACTACAATGTCTCAAATGGAAGTGGAATGGAGGTACTTAAAGAATTCCAAATTTCTATGTTATGGGTTCAATATGTTCTGTAGATTATTATAAATTTTACAAGGCAGTGAAAGCTTATCTGCCTACAAAAATTCACTAGTGCTGTATCAATTCATCTGCAGGAACCGTATTAAAAACGTAGAGGAGCAACAGGACTGCTTACTCCAATGGTCTGTAGCAAGAACCGAAAATTTTTACAAAAATAAGCTCGTCCAGTTAGGGAAAGGAAAGAGGATGCGTTCCGACACAAACGATGAGAGCGATAACGAGGATAATGAGGATTTAGAGTTAGAAAATACCCACTTGAAAGCAACAATCGCAGCTTTGAAAAACGCAGTAAAGGAAATACAAGAATCGAAGGACACACTATCCGCTGATAAGAGTAAAGCTACATTCGAATTGGCTATAGTGAAAGAAGAGCTGAAGAATCGCGAAAACCTTTTAGAAGCAGCACAAAAGGATTGTAATGGCGAGGCGCATAATTACATAGCAGAACTGAAGGTTCTGTTAGCAAAAAAGGATGAGCAGATTAAGCATCTGAAGATGTTCCTTGATGAAGCTAAGGAAGAATATATCACCATAACAACCGATGCAAGGGAGATGGAAAGTCGGTTGAAAGAGCAGAACAAAACTGTTGTTGAAAATATGGACCTAATTGCTGAATTGGAAGAGCAGCTGGAACACGCAAATATTCATCTTCCAGAGAAAACCAAAGCCGTGGAAGTTCTTGAGGATCAAGTTGAGTTCCAAACAAAGAAGTTTATCGACGCAGAAGCTATTATAGTAGAAATGCAGAGCAAGATAGGTCAGTTAGAAACTGATAAATTAGCTCTGTTGGAAGATTTGGCCAAACTACAGGAGATCATAATTGATCACGATAAGAAATCCACTGTTAGATCTTTCCAAGACAAGAGTGTCGAGCATTTAAATATCAAGTGTCTGACTCTCGATGAAGTTAAAAGCGAGTCGAGAGAAGAAGAAAAGGTTGAAGATCGATTGAAGACCGAAGAACTTCTTCAAGAAAAAATAAAGGTATGCCCAAGGTTAATTTTGAATCGGAATACTGAACAATATTCTTTCAATAGTTAAAATATTTTTTTTCATTCTTTAAGAGCAAGCAAGGGTCGCATGAGAGAGAAATTCAATGTACCCGGGTATATTTTGAGAACTTTTATTAGCATGAACGTTACATTAACCAATTTTCTCCGTTCACAGGATCTAGAAATGGCCCATGATAAACTGAGTAACGCGTTATCAAAGGTAATTGCCATTATTGCTTTTATAATTGTGACTTGTTTTTCATATTATTAACTCACTTTTGGCCTTCTACAGGAGATGCATTATGAGAGCGTAATAGAGAAATTGCAAAAAGAAGTAAGTGCGGCAAATGAAAGATATGTAAATAAAGCCCAGGTAATTCTTTTTTTTTTTTATTATAATAGAATATAATTTTACATGAAATGCAATGAAATTTTTAAATAAGTCAACAATCAACTCTCTCTAATTTTGCATCCCGGGGCTCCTTATAGAGCTTTTCTCTTACCTTAACACTAGCTGTCCTTGCTCACGTAAGGGAAACTATATATTTTCCGCCTAGCTGAATTTCTAAAGAAAGAATCGTAGTGAGGCTGCGTATCGAAGGAGCGAAAAATTAGAGAGAGTCCACTGTATTATTTTTTAATGATAATAAACATTGAACGACAGTGCCTGGAGGCGTATCTAGAACGAATAAAGAAATTGGAAGAAGACTTAACAAAGTCGAAAAAATTACAAGAGACGACAACCAAAGAGCAAGAAATGGAGAACGAAATTATGAATCTACAAAAGGGTGAATATTTGCTATGGTTTGCCAGTACGTTTACATCTAGAAATTTTGCATATCTATGCTTCATTTATATGATTTTAGAACTTAAAAATATGATTCGGCTAAAGGCCGATTCCAAGACAGACCAAGAAATGGAAGCATCGATGAAGCATGCGTTAAAGCAATTAACTGAAACGAAAGAAGCTCTGGCAAAAATGGAATCATTATACAAGGATACTGAAATAGAAAAGCAATTATGTCATCGTGAAATCGAAAGCATGACACTCCGCCTACAACAATACGAACAAAATGTCAAGATTTTAGATTTATTGCAACAAAGTTCTCAAGAGCGTCAGATTGAAAATGAACAGTTAAAAAAGATGAATGACGAATTAAAGAATAGTCTTGCTGATAGAGATCGTGAGATGGAAGCTTTTAGAAAGAATAGAGAAGAAACGGCTGTGAAGTATGATAATCTGGTGAAATCGCAGCAAGAAGAAATCGAAAGACAGAAAAGAGAGGTCCGAAAGAAACAAGTACATTAATTGGTAACGATACTGAAATTAATAACAGTATATTAACTTGTTTATCTGTACTTTAATTAACAGGTAATGAGATATCAGGAATTGTTTCGACGAGAAACCCCAAACAAGAATGAAATAAAAACACTAAAGGATAATCTTAAAACAATGAAAATGCGTTATGAAGAAGCTCAAGAGAGAGTAAGTGAGCAACAATTGTATATATACACAAAATTAGATAGATGTTGTAGCCAATGAGAATATATTTTTCTACATTAGTTAAGTAAATTGGCGGTTCAGATAAAAGAGACGCGTGAAAATACATCGGACGATGACGTTGTTATCCATGAATCCCGATCTAGGCGAAAACCTAAGAAGGAATATTTGACAGTGTCGTCAGAAAGCAATACCGAGGACATTACAGAATGTTCGGGCTCTGAGTCAAGGTAAGATATAATTTTTAAACAATCAAATTAGAAGATTTGGCGTGCTATATTTAAAAACTACATTGTTTTAGACGAATAACTAGAAGAGCAGCATTACCCCCACCCTCGGTTGAATCGACGTCAGGAAAAAAGCGAACGACGCGTAAAAAGAAATTATTTGTTCAATCGGATGATGCTGATATTGATCGGTGTGAGGTAGACACAACTTATTACTAATATATAATAATTAGCACATTCTTCTAGAAGGTATAAAATCATCAACTGTTTATTAACATTGTAGAATATTCCACCGTCGCCAGCACCGTCATCCTCAACGCGTAGCTTGAGGACACGAAGAAAATGAGTCGTACAGCAGTGCAAATGGATTGAATAATCCATACTTCATACACTGCACGTTAAGTAAAGGCATAATCTTCACAAGGAATGCGTTAATGTATCATCCTATTTTCATTTATTTATATGGCAGCAATATCCATATTTTTTATATTGATTCCCGTAATAGTATCGTTACTTAGACTGAATTAAGAATAATTTGTTAGTCGGTAGTTGAATTAGCTACCTTCACTTATACAAGCGTTGCTTTTTTGCAAATCGTATTTGAATGTTTCTGTAAATATTCGTAGACATCCTAACGTACCCTGGCGGTAACGTCTAAAAGTTACTTGTACATAAGTCATAGCAATCTCAAAGTATGTACACTGACGCACATTCCACTGCACTATACCGAATTATTGAAGTACATCAAAATTTTCTAAAACGGGCAACGATTAGGCCTGTCAGAAAATAAACCTTTGTATTTTCTATAAAATGAGTACTTACTTCATTCTAGTACCTTTTATGTACAATTAACAATAGATATAATAAATAAATGATATTCTTACTTAGGCAATACATGTATAAATCGTTCAAAGGGTTGCTCCGGAAACCAGCGGTAAGTTGCGGAGAACCTCTGCCGGCCAGGTTACACGTTCGTGATCAGGTTTAGCTCGGCTACGACGGGAAATGCATTATCAACGGAGGCGATGATCACGAAATCCTACTCCCGGACTCGCCGCTCCGCTTTAGCGGCATGTTTTTGGTATCGCCTAAAACCGTAGCGTTGTGCATCTCCCTACTCATCTCTGCTACTCATTTCTGACATACGCTTCCATGTAATGTATTTATGTTCTTTGCCCATTGGGAATAATAGCTATCAATAGCTATAAACGAAAGGAAGGAAGGTTAACACGCATCGATTTCAGTATTTACGAGTCCTTGTCGACGCTTAATTTTTACACGTATATTATTAAACTATCCGTAATGCCTCTTCCTGCTGCATTAGCTGCAAGACTTGCAAAAAGGGGCCTTATATCCGGTGCAGAAAAACACGGTGAAATTTCTAATCTACTATTGACTCTGTTATCTCTATTTTACATGAGCTAAATTTATTATTTAATATTTATAGAATCAGCGAAAAGGGAATCAAAGAAGGTACACGAGGAAGTTATTGCTGAAGATTACGACAATGCTAAAGATGAAATAAATCAAATTGATCTTTCTCAAAAATTTATGGTGACTATTATTATTTGCTGTTCTTGATAGAATTTTGGATACACTATCTCTATATCTATTTTTCTTTACAGGGATACAGTGGATGTCCGAATAAGTATAATATTTATCATGAATGCAATAAAAAGTGTAAGGAATTATGGGGAGTCGGACATTTACAACCATGTGAAAAATATCTAAAGTGCCAGACTCGATTAATTCAGAAGTATCCATTACCTGAAACCTGGAAAGCTGTATATGATCCAGGATCGTATGTAGCTCTTATTCTATAATTTGTTGAATAGTGAGTATAATCAATCGTTAACGTTATTACTTTTTTTTTCAGTGGGCGGCATTATTATTGGGATTGGGCTTCAGATTTAGTTTCATGGTTACCACCAGCTCATCCAAAATGTCAAATATCTCAACCTGCCTCTCAATTACGTGAAGAATTACATCTTAAAGCTGCTGATCAAGATGACAATATGTCAAGCGATGATAGTGGTAGTGACCAGGAATCTATGGAAGTTAGTCTTATTTATATATTATGGAATATCCTTTTCAATCTAAGGAGAAAGTATAAAAACGACTGTCTTTCACAGATAGAAGAAACTGACAATAAGAAGGAACAAAAATCTGAAAGTCGGGAGAGGTATAAAAATACTGACAACCGTAGAGTTCAAAGGGTGGAAAACAAAGACAAAAAGGACAGAACCTTGGATCCTATGGACCCTGCATCTTACAGTGATATTCCTAGGTTTGTATATTATTTACCAACAGAACCATGTTTTTGCACAATATTAGTCTTTATTGTTGAAAAACAATGCTTTTGTTTAGGGGAAAATGGTCAGATGGCTTAGTTCGCCACAACGAAGCCAAGACTGGTGCAGATACAACAGCATCGGGACCATTGTATCAAATGAGACCTTATCCAAGTCCAGGAGCTGTCTTGCGATCTAACAGAGCAAACAAGATAGAAGCAGAAACAACTGGAAAAGCCAAAGTTTCCTTTCCAGAAAAGCCTGAATAAATAATACAATATTCCTAACAGCAATAAATTATTTATAATTCTCCCTTTGAATAACTAAGAATTCTGTCATAATGTTCAGTCAGTGTTGTCTTAATTTTTTTCCAGTAATACTAATTCTGGCCATATTCATTAGCAATGAAGCCAATTAAATTTCTAAGGTTTCTAAGGAACACATTTTCGATTTAATTGCTATGAATATAGTTTTAAATGTATTTTCATTTAAAAAGTGCACTTGGTCATTGTGTGCATAATCCAGCATAATCATAATGGCCGATACTGTAGGTCGTGACGACCCATAGCAATGTTGTTGGTGGCGACTCCTGCTGTCTACTCTGGCCCGCTCTGGCCTAACCGTGTTCAGCCGTGTTGTGACCACGGGAAACTATTGTTGTCATTCAGAGATTTTCCAACGTTTCCGTGTGAAATTATTTCTCCACTCGAGAAGACCAAGACGAATCTTAAGAAGAAAGACCGTAATATCTCAAAGAAACAGAGATCGAGTGCTTATTGAAACGCGTGTTATAAACTTGCCGAACGTTTCATTCTTTAGCTTGGTTGAAGCTAGCGAAATTTCCTGGGACCACGGCACTATCGCGATCCGATTAGGATACCGGAATGAAGAATTTTTTCCCAAAAATATATAACGGTGAGTGTAATTCTCGGACTTCTTAAGAGCAATATTATTTGCAGTGCTCATCTGAAGTGGATGTTGTCTTGTAGGTCTATAAACGTCACCATGTGATCTTCACTGTATTTCTATAGATTTACTCTATTTGTTGACAGGATATAGTTTAGTATCTTGTGTTTTTCATTATTGAGAACGTTCTTCTTTTTTATTAACTTTTGAATTTCTTTAGAAAAGTTCTGAATGTATTTTGGGTATTATGGTGTTCATCTTTCTAGTCTCTCTTGTATTCTCATTATCTAATTCTCTTTCTTGACACCTCATATTCTCTTTCCTCTCTATGCTTTGCATTTTCTCTGTCACACCTCTTTTCATTGCTTGTGTAAGTAACTGATGATTTTTATTGAGAATTACAAAAATAGTTAAGTTTCGATATACAAAAGGTTAGGATATTCTTACGATGACTACGAAATGCTGATCTTGAAGTTCTAGATATTGTACATAACTGTTTGATTTATTATATTTCAGAGTACATTGTTTGTGGAATACGTTTGGATCTACAATTGTGAATCGTGGATAAAGTATATACCAGGTGGCTTTTGTATAATAGTAAGAGATATTTGTGAGCTGAAATGTACTCCAAAGACGCATCAGAGACTGAGCAAGTTTTTGATTGAGAAGATGGTGAAAATGAGATTCTAGATACTAAATACTTAGATACCGTGAATAATTGTCATTGTGTTCAAAGAAGTCAGTGTAAAAAATATATATACATGAATAAGCCTAATATTTTAATAATACTTGTAATACGTGTATAATTCATACATCATTGCCAAATGTGTAAAAGTGCTAACTAAACGTCTTTTGAATATCATTATTTATCATTTTAATAGACGTTCTACATAGAAGAATATAAACTACATAAAGTACATCAATTTATTTATGCCACATAATTTTGTAATTGTACAAAATATGTTTTAAAATTATGAAATCAGTGACGAGAATAGAGGCAACAGGATTGCTTATATTTGCATTATACTAGAATCGTAATGAAAGCTGATCGAATTAACATTACATCAGAGGGTATATATTTTCATATCTCTTAAGATTAATACAATGATTCTGTGATTAACCAAAGGATGCTTCAGCAGCTTTGGACATTTTTCAATAATTCCTTAACAATAAATATACTGTAAAGCTAGAATCAATATAGTCTATTATCTAATTCTAAAATGATAAATTGATCAAGGATGTGTAATTGTCAGAGAGTGAGAAATTTAAGAAAGCTGCAAAATCTTTTGAAAAATATGCCCTAAACTATCAAAGTCACAATAATACGTAATCGCCTGCTAATAGTCTTGCCTACTGTGAAGACATTATTACTAAAGAAAACTTGGTTGCTTGATCAAAGTACTAATAATTTGAACAACTTCTACAAATCTCTGCAAGAGGCGTATCTACAGAGAAGACTTCACAGCTGGTATGATTTAGATGACATCCTATGAGAGCCCTTAATTAAAAAGAGTAATGAACAGAAAAAATGATGTTATCTTGAATCATTATATTTTAGGTACATACGAGGAAGTCCTAATGCTGAAAGGAAGTGTTACGCCGTATCTGGACGCTCATAACGAAGAAGATTCGCCTTACGTAACGCTCAGCAATGGACCGTTCGGTAAGATAAATTCTATGCATTGTACCTTGAGATTAATAACGCTAATGAACGTTTTCAATTTTGTAATTTATCAATGTCTTTGTATTACATTGACGAGTAGTTTGCATTAATGATGATTCGACAATTCATATGATTGCAGCTTATGTAGTCGAGACGCCGAGTACTGAATCCAACCAGAATGGTCACACCCTCGCAGACGTTTATTTCGTTACACCAATTCTCTGCGTTCACTGTAAGTTCATATTCCACCCCAAATCACCGCATATAGAAATAATTTTTCAAAGCATTTTGCAAAATAAAATATACTTTAAAAATACTCTTTATAGTTTGGATAATGCAGTGTAGTTTTCCATGTAAACTTATCCGTTATAAGCTATCTATCTATACAATCTTTCGGAATGAGAAATCTATTATTAATCTATTATCGTTCATTTCTAATGTTATATTTATTGCCATTATCGGTCACGTGGAATTGTGATAAGAAATAAGCCAATCCAGCTCAGATAAAGAATTTTTGCTATTAACAAACGAGAAGTGCAACATTTTTTTTGAATTATTATTTCTCTGCATGAATTTGATGTTCGTGCAAAAAAAGTACCCTAATAAATATTCTTTTTTATATTACAGGTGAAGATTACATTTGGGGCACCGGAAAGGTCGGGGTTAAGTGCAAAGGTAAGCTGATAAATTTCTGTATACATTTACAGTATATTAATAATGCAGGCGTTACAATAGCAAATAACTTTGCGTGACTCTAGATTAACGATACTCTATTCACTTATGTTACGGCATTACGGCATCATGGTCGAATTTGTAAGGAGTATTTAAAAGTATCTTAATATAATGATAGTCGATCGTTAAATCGGTGGCAGGATCGATGATGCGTTTAATAAGATATTTGCGACAACTTATGGTGCTTGGTACGGGAACCTAGTTTCTCGGATGTTTCGACTTGTCAAGGTGGTGCAAGGATCGTGCGAATTTTCATGCTAAAAGGGGGAAAGATTTGCGTCATACTTCTACTTCCCCTTCACCCCTGATATTATGAAATATACACTTGGTCCATATGCATCGACTGTTCGTGTTGGCTCGCATATGCATTTCATTCGTACCAGATGTCGAGTAATCTTAATGTCTCAATTTTTTTATCGAAAGGGTATCGTGGGACGTGGAGTACGACATAAATAAAAACAATTTTTATACGCAGTTAATACTAATGCTAATGCCAGTCATTGTAAATTTTACAGTGAGCCTCTCAAATTTTATGAGCGAAGCTTTTCGAGGATATACTATGGTATATCATGGTACACTATGGTACATCATTCTTCTGCGACCATTTCAGTAGGATTTTGTAAATATTGCAGTTTCTTTTCAAACCTATTTCACATACCTATTTGCCTAAGACTACCGAGTCTGTTGATTTCTTCGTTCCTGTCGCTTACGATATCCAAATTGGCTTTTTTAGCCTTTGATCCTTTCTGATTTTGATCATTGACCGCCATCTTGTTGAAAAGATTTCTGCTTGAACATGGCTACTGGGTCCGAAGTAGTCGATTTGGCAGCCAGACAACCATTTAATGGCAGAAATAGAAGGTTCATTCTCGTTAAAGGACGGAGCGCAAAGAGGGATGCTAGACTGCCGGTAGTCCGGGAAAAGCAGTCGATAATGCATTTTATTGGCGACAGGTGTGCGTTGCCCGGGAGAGGGGGTCTTTGTTTACTTTCCCTTTTTGGGATATATCGACTAAAACTCTAAAGAGCGAGTGACAAGGCAAGAATTGTAACCAATCCGTAGAAGAGTCGCTCGGTAAATTTGAGAGGAGGATTCCTGAGTGGATGAAAATATTTCCTAGTAGGTCTCTTGATACGCTTGGATGATGAGAGTAAATCCAAAAGACGAGCGGAGAGGAGAGGAGTGGCGATAAGAATGCCGTCGTCTGATGTGATTCTGAAACCGGGAAGCAGCAAGTGGGAAGTCGAAGATAAAAGATGGAGCTATCCTAGATGAAAAGGAGGAAGCGAGAGATTCTCCGTGTTACTCGTATTTCATACGCGGTATTTTTCAGGGACGTTGAAGGCGCCCGGCGCTGGCGCAGTTGCCACTATTGGGCGACGCGGTTCATTTCTTAGGCTGACGATGAGGGCGCCACCGTGGCATAGTAACACGACATACGTAGCGTGTTTCAAGTGGCATGGTATCTGGCTCTCTCTCTTCCCCCCTTCTCACCCCCCTCTCTCTCCTTTTCTCTCTGACATAACCCCTACCCACCCATTCTACTACAGCAACGTACCGAGTCTCTCGGGGCATCGCGGTCTAACGGCAGAGAGACTTAAAGTGAACGAAGACGGAGTCGCATTTTTAAAACAATCGCGTCTCCACGTGGTTGATTGCTTAGCGAGACTCGTGATGATTACTCGCTCTCTGTCAGCACAGGGTCTGCTCTTGCCGCCCATAGGAGTTCCTTAGGATAGGAGGGCGCCGGCCGGCTGTTGCTTATATTCTCTTTTGCTACTTGTTCGAACTCTGCCTCTCGGTTCGAATTTACTCTGCTTGCAAAATGTTTGACGGCTGGAAATGTAACTGGTACTTCGTAATGTTCTTTCTATTATGACTGATGATACAAAAAGGATGCAATAATTCGGTACTCTATACTCGCTGTTGATAATGGATCACGGATTCTATCATAATTTTTGGATCTGATGTAAATGGAATGATGATTAATTTATTGAACGATATGAAAGTTGCTGAAGTTTTATTCTACGCTGTTAAATTTCATCCTGAGCATCAGGAATTCTTTGATTCGTACAAAGTAGATATTAGAAACTCTTTCTTACTTGGTGGTTCACCCTGGACGAGTCTTCGATCGATTCTCACGGTGTCTGATCGGGCTGTTCATCTTTTCCGATGGAGTTTTGAATTAGCCTCTCGCGAATCGCGTAGGAATTCCTAGCGGCTTTCGATTTCGAGTGTCTCATGTAGTTTCAGCGGACTCCGCGTACAGGAGAGTCGTGCTGAAAGTCAGGAGCCATGAGACTCGTACGAGAGAGAGAGAGAGAGGGAGATAGAGAAAGAGAGAGATATCAGCAAGTGGTAATGGATGACGTTCAGCGGAAGAGGGAGAACCTTGGATGCAATCGCACGGTTCGTCGACGCGTCGATACGGCCCTTATCCGACTGGTTCGCTGTCTCGTTCTTCTTTCGGCGTTTCATAATTTTTCGGGCGGTTGCGAGACTTGGGATATCCAAGAACGCGAGTTCCAACTCCGGCACTGGATGTGCTAAATTTACGAAAATCTCACGCACGAGGAGGGATTCTTGGGACTCTTGAGATTCTTGGCAGAAAATCCACTTTGACTTTACGTTCGGGTCGTCTTCGGTGCGACGGACCGATAGAAGGTCCACGTCGAGAGGTGGCTGAATAGATTTAGGAAGGTAAGACGAGGATGAAGAGGAGAACGAGAAGGAGGAGGAGGAGGAGGAAGAAGAGAGGGAGACTAGAGCGGGCAGCGAACTCGGTCATCATAACGAGTTTCCACGATACCTCCTGAGAGTCGATTAGAAGGTGATAGATAGAAGGTGAGGTTAGGTATCCATTCGGTATCCATTCGGTAGGTCTGCTACAGGGGGACCCGTCGCCGAGCGAATCGCAGACGAGTCCCGAGCACGTTTCTCGTGCATTAAAATCGAGCGCGGCTCGATAACGTAAAGGTCAAAGTAACATGGGAAAATCACGCGTTACACCTACACGGTTCTCTTTCTCTTCTATCTGGCGTCGCCTCGCAATCGGAGATCAAACAGAAGGAACTCCATTCCGGCGTCGATCCTATTTTACCATTCTCTTCTGTTTCCCTTCTACGTTCCTCGACATTCTTATACACCGTCCAACACTGGGAGGAGAACTCGGCGGCGCGCCGAGTAACTTTTGATCCTCCTGACTCTCGCGATTGGTGCTTTTGGTGCTTCTCGTTTCACCTGGCACGCATCTCTCCTGGTCAGCGTCGCTCTTGGTCCATTCGGCGATTGCGCCGAGAAAAAGTATTTGCGTGGGCTACGAGTAACCTTTCCTTGCGCGAGATGAAACTTCGATCAAGAGCTCGTCCGATGAATTTGGTCACGCGTAAGTCGAGTCACGACTTATGTCCTCGGACAAAAGGATATCTCGGGGATTCAGTCATTTATTTCGCGTGACTTAAGGAAAAAAAAAAAAACCTCTATCGTTGATACTTTTCGTCAAGTCGTGAACCCTAAATTTCTGGGAGCTGCTCGAGCTTTCGGCTGAAGCCTTGGCTTTTTCTTGTCACGATGAATCTGCTTGACGGCCATCGGAATTTAGGTATATTGGGGCAGCTAATCGCAAATTGGCAAATGGCGGCGATCGGGAGCATGAAAAGTCTCAGACAGGTTAACGGAGAGCGACGTTTCATAAATTCAACGTTGGAGTAGAGGGAGAGGGGACAGAGCGGGTAAACGGATAAAGACATAATAAAAAGGAAGAGAAGACGGATAGAGTTATTTTCGGATGGATAGACTGAGATAGCGATTAAAGTCTATGACACTGTACATGCATGCCGAAAGCAGAGGTTAGGCGATAGGCGATAATAGCGACATCGAAGTGTCGGAGTATCAAAGTATCGGCGCCTCAGCCGTGGAATTTCTAGGCGTCAGGAAAGGAAGCGCCAAACCCGACAATTTTGGGAGTCGCTATGCGTACGGTCCTCCCTCGTAGCTGTGGCTATGTGTGCCGCCGGCACACATGGCACGGAGTCGCGCGCGCGCGAGCGAAACGTACGCGGCAGAAAAAAGTGAGCAAATACGTGGAGAGGAACTGGCGAGTCTTCCGAAGGACAATCGAATGGGGTCAAAAGTCCTCCTGTTGCTACGTGCGCGAAGCCGTAGAATCGTGCGCGCACGTTGCTCCTCCCTCCCTCCCTCCCTCTCTCTCTCTCTCTCTCTCTCTCTCTCTCTCTCTCTCTCTCTCTC